>JAYESA010000004.1:297316577-297459077 GCA_036927795.1 Iris macrosiphon
GATAAAGGTGATAAAAATACTGGTACAGATGACTATTTGTTGATTTTACCGAGAGGCGTAATAGCTCCGCCAGTAGAGCCTCTCATTATTTCCAATAAACGAAAGGCTTCCACTCTGAAAGAGCCTTCCCCCCGCAAGAAGAAGTAACCTACCAGGGGTCCTAAAAAGACTTCCACCAAGGGGCCCTCTTCCAGGAGTGAGCCTATTATTTCCCTGTTGGGGATGATTCTTTGATTATGGGTCCTTCGCCTTTTAGAGAGGGAGCCTCCACAGTTCCAACTGAAAGTGCTGGAGATTCTTTGCCTGCGACTGCTGCCGCTACCACCGTTACTGGTAGTGCTTCTAGATCGCCTTCGAGGCCGAGCGTAATAAGAATCAGCATGCCTTTACCAAGACAAATAATGGGGCTAGCCCCTCCTTCATCTGTAAGTATTTCAAGCAAGATTCCACTCGATGAGCCTCGAGTAGATCTGGGTGATGACTGGGATGACTATCTTCAAGCGTCAGTTGGTGTACCCTCATCTCCAGGTATGACAGCTTGTTTAGTATTATTAAAAAATGATTTAGCTATACAGGCTACAGACGCCATATACATGCCATCGGCCATGGGTAAATGTTGTCTTTACGCTTTCTTCAAGAAAATTAACATCAAATTGATATTAACTTTCTCTTATCTTAGTTTCAGGCGAAGACATTTCTGGGAAGGGCGGAGCTGAAACAACTTCTGATTTTGTTGTGGATCCAGCTAATGAAACGACGGTGACCACCATCGAAGAAGCATATCTTGAAGTCGTTGATCTTTTATCCGCAACATTCTCAGACATAATCCCGCCAGTAGCAGTTCAAATAATATCAGAGGTGGATGAACCCACCATCTCGACTGTGCCTCCTTCATTGAGCATGCCAGCAACTTCAACTGTTGTTGGTATCTCTTCTTTTGTCGCACCATCTGTTGAAGCAACGACTGTGGCAACATCCTCTGTAGTCATTCCAGAAAGGAGACTTACCGATATTGCGGCCACTCCCAGCGTCCATTCGGTCTTTGCTATGCTAGTTGAACAATACACTAGCATTTTCTACCTCACTTTGAAAGAATTGATATCCATGGTGCTGGAGAAGAATCTAGGCTTTGATGCTCTGAAGACGTCCTCCAAGCTCACTATAGCGCCGATTAAAAATTTCAATGACACTAAAAGAGCTAATGCGCTAGAGCAAATGGTTAATGGTTTAGAACAACCCATTAACGAATATTTACAACTATCCCGAGGCATTATCAATGACTTGGTTCAGGCTGAGTATGACTCACTAACCGCGGACCTTGCTCAGAAGACAGAATCTTTAAAAAAATTTATCCAGGAACATCAACAAGAGATGGAGAAAGAGCAAGCAGTATTGGTGGAGAGTATTCCTCAGCTGGCCCAGTGCCGTACAGAATGTGAGGGATATGAAGTGAGGGTTCAAGAATTGGAAGTTGAACTTGCTCAGACAAGGGAGAGGCTTCTCAAAGCATAGCTAGTTCGCAATGTATTGGAGGGCGAAGTGAATACGGCTCAGCAGAACTTGAAAAATGTGGGTGTCATCCACGCAAGCTTTTTTGATTCTCTGTCCGAACTATCTCTCTTGAGCAATGATGAGGCAAGGCTGGAACGGACTCGCACTAACATTTTGAACTCCAGGAATGAGAGGATGGCTGCTTTGGCGCAACAGATCAGGAATTTAACTGTTCCTCCCCAATAATGTAATTTTTTGCTTCTCTTGTAATTTTTCAGAGATAATAAAGATATATTTTCTGACTTTGTGGACCCATCACTTTAGAATATAAATGATAGGTTAAGATGAAAGTGATATCAGAGGTAATATGAACATGATATACTTTCAGTAAGATTTTTAGCTGAATGTAAATCTATTCAGAGGTAATATGAACCAGATAGAATATAATACAACTAAATTTGTATACCAAACACTATCAGAGGTAATATGAACATGATAGATTTACAAATTAGTTAAGTATATCTATTAAGAGGTCATATGAACCTGATAGAATATGATTCAGCTAACCTTTGTACATAGTATCGCCAGAATGAGATCTTCATCATACTCCGTTAAGCAAAGGAGATCAAGTATAATACTTTTTCGAGAATTTGCAGTTGATAGTAGCCATTATCAAATCTTCATTAGGTTTGGCTAATCTGTAAGCGCCATTTGAGAATGTTGTTTCAATCACATAAGGGCCCTCCCATTTCTTTACGATTGTTTGTGTGAACTTCGGATATTATACCAGAGGTAATATGGACGTAGTACAATACCGTATTTATTGAGGACATCCCACTGGAAAATCTTTCGTGGACCTATTATTTGTTACGCATATTGAGTGCAAATAATAAGTTTAAAACAAGCCCAATCAGAGAAAATATGGAAGTGATAGGTTTTGTGGCTAGTAGAGACATCCTGCTGGGAAATTTTTGTGGACCTATTACTTCTTGTGTACGAGAGTGTGTTTGATAATAAACGAGAGAAATTGAAATTAGGTTTATACGAAACCCTTTCTTTGGTTTACAAACAAGAAAAAGAAGTACAATTAATCCTATACGAGGATGTTAAGTACAAAAAATTGATTCTGGAGAAATATTGCTATAGGAGTCTGATCTGCGGTCGATCACTTTGTCCCTTGGACCACACGATGACGAAGAAGTGCTGTAGAAGACGAAAAAGAAACTTCAAAGACTGCAGGAGGGGTTGAACTCTCGTTGCCAAAATACTCTCTGGATATACTCTCTTTTCTTGGAAAATCCTCGACTTTTCACCCTTTTTTTCGACCTTGGACCTCCGTGGCCGGAGGTCTCTATTTATAGAGTTCAGCTACAGTCGGCGTAGAAACCGAACAGCGGAGAGAGCTGCACCTTTTACGCGGCGGTTATAATAACTGCTACCCACGTATGAATGATCTCTTGAATTGGCGTGTGACGCGTGTCCCATTATGAGATAATGCATATAATCGCTCATCGAAGATCACGACATGCAAGCCACGTAGAAAACTGCCCCTCGCGTAGAGATGGTTGGCATAAAAGCCAAATAACTGTCTCGTTGGCGTAAAAACCAAATAGCTATTCTGATGGCGTAAAAACCAAGTAGGCGTAGAAGCCAAATAGCTGCCAAGTTGGCGTAGAAGCCAAATAGCTGTCAAGTTGGCGTAGAAGTCAAATTCTGCGTAAAGCTTGATGCTGCATGGATAGGTGACCAGCGTAAAGATAGCCAGTTTATCCTTCTTTGACTGAGGTCTTGAGCGTGTTCTGGGCCAGATAGCCTTATCACGCACCTTTGCAAATATAGCCTGAGTTGGCGTATTTCGAGGAGATAGCATACGGCGTACTCCTATAGCTAAAAATAGCTAGGTCGGCGTATTTCGAGGAGATAGCATACGACATACTCCTATAGCTGAAAATGGCCTGATGGCGTAATGTGCAGGGATGGTGATGTGGACGTATTAGCCCTAATTATAGCTCACCCAGTCATTAAAAGTAGAACCAAATCTCATGCATTAAATGCAGAGATCTGCCCCCATCTCGCGTATTAATTGCGGAGACATGCCTCTAGTTCTGTACGAAGAACAGCTTTTGACGTGGCTGTTGGTTTCGTCTCGTCCTGAGCGTAAAGCTTATGTCTGCCTGTATAGAATAGGCAGCGTATTCCTTGAACGCGTAAACGACGTCTTATATCAAGGGTTATGTCACTAGACGACAGTTTAGAGTTCTGTACAGAGTCATCATAACAGCCGTCCTCTCGATCGTCGTGTAGTACTCTTTGTCAGGAGTCAGGTTCACTGCTTTAACTGACAGGTTCATTCGAGGAATACGAAGAGTTCCTCGTACAACTTTCCTTTCCCACTGTACTAAAAGCAGATAGGTTTTACGCCGAAGTAGCGATGTAGCAACCTTTTTATGCGGAAAAGTCTAAAAATACTGCTACGCGGGTTGTTCTGGAGCTATATTTTATGCTGAATAGCGTTGAAGCTCTGCTGTACACCAATGGCTCTGAAGTTATGTCTTACGCCACCCAGTGCTGGAGCTCTGCTGTACACCAATGGCTCTGAAGTCATGTCTTACGCCACCCAGTGCTGGAGCTCTGTTTACGCGGCTTCCTGCATGTCGAGGGTTTTACGCGTATAATTCTTCAGCGTATTTTTCATGCTTCTACAAGACCCCCTTCAAAGTTTTCAAATTCCTCGTAATTTGAAATACTTTGAATGAAGCATGAAACGGTCAAGTTTGACTCGTTCCGCGAGGCTGATTTCTCGACAAATTTTTAGGAGTTTGTTGGGATTAGGTGTGTTCTCCTCTGCCTATAAAAAGGTGAATAGGTTAACCAGTTTTTCCCATACTTCCTTCACCATAAAGAGAGAGATGATTGCCGAGCTGCGTCGGGTTGACTTGAGGAAGAAGAAGATCATGTTCTTCCAGCATGTAAGAAGCCGTAAAAAGAGGCATCTTCGAGCAAATGTCCTCTGCAACGATGGATCATGGAAGGATATCATAGCTTCCTTTGCTCGGGATGATCAGTAATTTCATATGGCGATTAGTCCAGGGGAGCGGAAGGGTCTTATTTGGCCACACAGCTTGCAAGCTGTATTTTCTTCCATCATGGCGCTGGACGAAGGCAGACAGCTTGGCCCTGTCTTCCAGTATTGAGTTGGGTCTGAACCTCCAACACAATTTCTAGGGCATGCCGGCTATGGTGTATGGAGGGTAGGCTTGAATAATTTATACAGGCCCAGTTTTGTATCCTCCCGCCATTCACCATTTTCTTGTTTATCGGCCGCAGAAGCCGATGAAGTGACATAAAAGACGAAAAAGATCTACACCAATATGAGAACCTGGCAAAACAGATTCTTGGTGTGATCTTAAATGAAAATGAGAAACCCTTTGTAGAAAAAGGATTTCCATCATATGTAATCATGAAGATGAAAAATCCTTTGTAGACTGGATTTTTATCATATGTAATCATGATTTATAAAATTGTCTTCTTTTACGCATCTGATGATTTGCCATATTTGCTGTGAGAAAGTCTGAATGTGTGCAGCTTCGGCACGTCTGAATAATTTTACGTCGACTCTGATAAAAAGAGTATATGATCTCGTCCCATCTTTTACGCATAAGTGAAGACGCGTAGAAAAACTTTTTAGCATTAAGTCATCTTTGAAGATCCAAACTATCTTGCTATTTTGAACAAGGAGTCGTATAAAATTTCTGAACTGTGTCACTTCTCTGATACGAAGAATTTTTTGTTCAGACCATCATCTTCAGGAATGGTTTCTCGAAAATCCTTAAGAAAGGCGGGAAATTTCTGTCGACCAAGCCATACTTGAACTTTTTTGGAAAAGATTCTGACTGGACTTTGGCTGAACTTCTAATCGACCCAAGAAGAAGAGTCATCTTCAATGCTGAAGTCTGTGTGTTTCAGGCACTTGGAATATTTTATAGCCAAAAAGGAGCATCTTCTGCGTAAACCCTTGTAATTGGCCGTCTGTAGCTTTCGAGCATAGAATCGTAGATTTGTAGCCTCTGAGAGTAAAAAGCTTTCGAGCGTGAAATCATAGATTTGTAGCCTCTGAGCGTAAAATTGTAGGTTTGTAGCCTCTTGAGCGTAAAAGCTCATGAGTGTAAAAGCATCTGGGCGTAAAACCGTAGATTTATAGCTTCGGAGCGTAAAACCATAGCTTTGTAGCCTCTCGAGCGTAAAATCTCCTTAACGTAAAATCATAGATCTGCTCTGCACATAAAATTTGGATCCACTGACTGTCCGTCTTCCCTAAATGATAGGTTGACGTGGTCCCAAATCATAACCGAATATTAAATATCGGATTTGGTTAGGGATTCGAAGAGTTATCCAAACTCTATAAATAGTCCGAAGTCCTGAGAGAGAAAACTTTTATCTGTCTTTCCAAAACCCTTGCTTTTCAAGACCCTTCTTCTTCGTCTCTTTTCTTGAGAACTCAGAATCGCCATGGCACCTAAACAGGCTTCCTCTGCTAAGGGAAAGAAGGTCGCTTTCTCTTTCCACTCCACTTCTCAAGCACGAGCAACTCCCATTAGGCTGACCGAACCTCGATCGGAACGCAGCGCTCCGCCGTCGAGATGTGCTCCGGATATTACAGGTAAAGACTTCGGGAGGAAAAATCCTTCGCACACGTTGTACGTGCAAGCGTAAGGTCATCTTTTGTACTGAGGGCCTCTTCGAGGATGATGTACTGAGATGTTTTATTATTACGCGCACATTCCTAATGTGTCGGCGTAAGAACTCCATATTTTTGCAGTCTGGCGTAAAAACTCAGACTGTCGAAATTTGGAGTAGAACTGCAAACTTTGAATTTTACGCGCTGGATATGACTTCCGGCGTAAAAATTCAAATTTTGTCAATCTGGCGTAAAAGCTCATATTGCTAGATTTTGGTGTATATTGCCAACCTTGAATTTTATGCCTTGGAAATGAGTTCTAGCATAAAACTCAAGTTTTTGCAGTCTTGGCGTAAAAGCTCAGACTGATAATCTTTGGCGTAAACTGCAAGAGTATATCGTCTAGTGTAGAAACTGACTGATTTTCTTGCATTTTGTAGTGGACTTGCAGATTTTTCCTTTGGCTGAAGTTATGGGTTCTGCTGCCGGGATGTTGATCTCAAACTATTTTGAGAACTTGTCGCATGTGACGTTCCCTATTTCTGGAGCCAATTATCCTAAAGAAAGGGAAACCCTAATCTAGTCCCAAGGAGAACGCATGCTGCTGAGTATGATCAGTGGGGAACCTCTGACATACATAGACGGGACGGAGTATAAGAAGCCAGGCTTCTTGTTCGGGGATGCGATCGACAAACAGTCCCAGACTAAACCCAAGAAGGAGGATTGGGTGTTTACTGCTGAGGGCACGATCATGTATCTGCCCTGGATGCTCAGGGATTACCCTATCTCTGCGTTCTTCCATGCCATACATCCTAGGAAGATGGCATGGACCCTAACCCCCGATCTTCACGGCCGACCGGGGAAAATCTTATACAACAAGGAATACGATCGTGGGGCCTATATGAGCCGTCCTTCGGGCCCTGTTATGCCCTTTAGGGGATTGCTACCGGGTAGTGTCCCGAGTGAGGACACTTCATTGATCCAGCCGTTCCAGATATCGACCTTCTGCAATGACTTTAAGGGGTAGGGAGGAATGTACCCCAGGATCAACCCTCGGTCTAGTGGATGGCTTAGCCCGGGGAATCTTCGATGGGCCAGTTTGACTGCTTGGGCCCTGAAGCACTTCCAGACGGAGCTGGAAAGTATTGGTTTGTTCGCGGCCGTGAGTGCCACAAGTGTTGGGCTGCCTCTCAACCCTAACTTGTTCTTAGCCTTGATGGAGCGATACAACTCGCTCACTGGGACTTTTGCCACTCCGCTAGGTGAGTTGGGCTTAGCCCTTCATGATATGACAGAGATTTCAAAGCTGCCGATGGGGGACGTTCCTTATGAAGAGTACGTCCCTACAAATAGGGAGTTGAGGGATATAAACCCTCGGGCAGTGGCAGTATATCAGGAGCTGATGTGCCACTATCTTGCCTGTACCACTTTCTACAAGGAGCCTTATGACTTGGCTCACATCAACAAGTGGGCAAACTATCTTTTTTTCCACCAGGCCAGAAATATTAAACTGGACAAGGTGATAGATAGCCGAGATAGGCCTTTGAACTCCTGAGCATGCTCAATACTGACATGGTCGATGACCTTATTGAAGACGTAGGGGCCCCAGATCATATTTTTGACGAGGAGATAGAGGGTTACCCTGCCGGCACAAAAGCCTTCAGTTATATGAGGCATTGTCGTAAGCCTCTGTCAAGGGGAGCTCAATTGGCTGGATTTCTCTCCGTCTGGCTTCGCCGCTGGGTAGTGCCTGGCATCGCGTTTGGGGATCGCATCCATCGCAACACCTTATGGCCTGTAGTGCATTTGGTGTTCGGAGCAAGACTGGGCTTGCTCCCTGCTATGGTATGTAGAATACAAGCAGGTCTGAGGGCTCTTACTGATGGGCTGCTTGCTGATGATACGCAACGTGAAAGCTTTCCCCGAGTGGAATTACCATTCCTATACTTGATGGGATGGTTAGTTCTTCACAACACCAGGGTGATGTCTTCCGGTCCTGCCAGCGGTTCGAAAAATAACTTCTTGTTAAATTACAAGAATTTCTCTTGGAACGTGGCGACCGTCATAGATTGCCGGCGGGCGTTAAATGTTGCCCGCAGCTGGAAGCTCTTCTGTATCGTCTCCCCCGTACATATCAATCAACAGGGGAAGAAGCTTAAGGATGGGGGTCAAGGGAGGACCATTCTTTCTCCTGAAGCCTTCTATTGGTTGGTCTGCATTAGACCTTTCCATTTGCTGTACAGAAGCGATGACCACTGCTATCTGGAGCCTTATTTGCCCAGTCGGTTCACCAGAAAGTTTGGTATGACCAGTTGCATGTGGGGAATGCCATTACCAGCTTCAAGTCCAAAGGTGGACTTATTAATGGAGCCAGAGGATGGCGGTACTTCATCACGGGCTGTACTGGTGCAACTTTTGCCGTGTCCGCAACTTCTCTCTCTATGGAGTTGCGCATCCTGCACTCGTACACGCAGTTCTATGCATCCATCAATAACTTCCATCGCGATTTTGATATGCGTGGAAGTTTTAGGATGCCCTCCCATAGGTCTACTGCAAGGGAGGAGGTTCCGTCTGTTTCCTCGGACGAGAATGAGAACACCGCCGGGGCAGACGAGTTTCTGACGACAATACCGAGAGGCATAATAGTTTTGCCGGCAGAGCCTCTCGTTATCCCCCAGAAATGGAAGACTTTCACTCAGAAAGAGCCTTCCCCTCGCAAGAAGAAGATTGCCAGAGGTCCGAAAAGGGCTTCCACCAGGGGGGCTTCTAGGAGCGAGCCTGTCGTTTCCCCTGTTGGAGATGATTCTTTGATTAGAGGTCCTTCGCCTTTTAGAGAGGGAACCTCCATAGTTTCGGCTGGCAGTGCCGGAGATTCTTTGCTCGAGATCGCTGCTACTACTGCTTCTGGTAGTGCTACGAGATCGCCTCCGAGGCCGAGCATAATAAGATTGCATATACCTTTATCCAGACCAATAATGGGAGTAACCCCTACTTCGTTTGTAAGTATATCCAGCGAGATTCCACCCGATGAGCCTCGAGTGGATCTTGGTGAAGATTGGGAAGACTACCCTCCAGTGTCAGTTGGTGCACCCTCTTCTCCAAGTATGATAGCTTGTCTAACATCTTTAAGAGATGATTTAGCTATTCAGGCTGCGGACGCAACATATATACCATCGGCCATGGGTAAATGTTGTCCTTACGTCTCTTTTTTAGGAAAATTAACATCAAATTAATATTAAATTTCTCTTGTCTTCTTTAGGTGAAGACGTCTCAGGGGAGGGCGGAGTTGATGCAACCTTTCACTTTGTTGCAGATACTGCCGATGAAACGACGATATTTGATATCGAAGAGGCATGCTTTGAAGCTGCCGATCCTTCGTCTGCAATGTTTTCGGTTGTCGTCTCTCCAACGGTAGTCCAGATATCTTCAGAGGAGGATGAGCCCATTATCGCGACTGCGCCTCCTTCGTTGAGTACGCCAGCAACTTCTACCATTGCTGGTGTTTATTCTTTTATAGCACCCTCTGTAGAGGCAATGACCGTGGCAACATCCTCCGTGGTCATTCCTGGAAGGAGATTTCCTAGTATCGCAGCCACTCCTAGCGTGCATCCGGTTTTCGATATGCTGATCGAACAATATACCAGCCTATTCTACCACAGTTTGAAGGAGTTAATTTCCATGGTGCTGGAGAAGAACATGAGTTTTGACAATCTGCTGGCGTCCTCCCAGCTTGCGATAGCGCCGCTCAAAAATTTCAACAATGCTGGACGAGCTGATGCACTGGAGCAAATAGTTAATGGTTTAGAACAACCCATTAACGAATATTTGCAACTATCTCGAGGCAACGTGGATGATATGATTCAGGCCGAGTACGACTCCTTGATTGCGAAGCTTGCTGAACAGATGGAATGCTTAAACAAATCCATCCAGACACAACAGCAGGAGATGGATGAAGAGCAGGCCGTCTTGGAGGAGGTTATTCCTCTTCTAACGAAGTGCGAGGCCGAACATGAGGGAAATAAAGCGAGGGTCCGCAAATTGGAAGCCAAACTTGCTAAGGCAAAGGAGTGGGCTCTCCAGTCATCGACATCTCTAGATGTGGTGAAGGGCCGAATGGATACAGCTCAGCGGGACTTGGGACGTGCGGGAGTCATTCGTGCCGATTTTGTTCGTGCTTTGTCCGAATTATCCCTCTTAAGTGATGACGAGGCACGACTGGAATGGGCTCGCGCTAATGTCTTGGACTCCAAAAATGAAAGGATGGCCGCCTTGGTGCAGCAGGTTCGTGATTTGACTGTTCCTCCCCAATGATGTACTTTTTACTTTTCTATGTAATTTGCTCTTCCCGGAGATAATAAAGAGACTTTATCTGACTTTGTGGACCCATCATTGTTTAATATAAATGATAGGCTAGGGTGAAAGTGATATCAGAAATAATATGAACGTGATATACTTTCGGTAAGCTTCAGCTGGATATATCTATTCAGAGGTTATATAGACATGATAGAATATGATCCAACTAAATTTGTGTACAAAACACTATCATAGGTAATATGGACGTGATAGGTTTTGAAGTTCCAAATTAGTTAAACATATCTATTCAGAGGTCATAAGAACATGATAGAATATGCTCCAACCAGTCTTTGTGCATAGTATCGTCAGAATGGGATCTTCACCATTCTCCGTTTAAGCAAGGGAGGTTAAGCGTAGTACCTCTTCAGGAATTTGCCATTGATAGGAGCAATTATCAGATCTTCGTTAGGCTTGGTTAATCTATAAGCACCGTTTGAAAACGTTGTTTCAATCACATAAGGGCCCTCCCATTTGGGCTGGAATTTACCCTTACTCTTGTGTGTAATAATCATTAGCCTCCTTACAGCTAGAACTAGCTCGCCAACTTTGAATACTCTCTCCTTCACTTTTCGATTAAAAGCTCTGGAAATGCGTGCCTGGTAGAACGCAATACATTGTTGAGCTTGAAGGCGTTTCTCGTCTAATCCTTTTAGCTCTTGCAGCCTTAGTCGATCATTATTTTCCTGAATCAACTCATTAGCCACTGCTATTCTGAGTGATGGAATTTGGATTTCAATGGAAAGAACTGCTTCACACCCGTAGACTAATGAGAATAGGGAACAACCCGTCGGTGTTCGTACCGTTGTGCGGTATGCCCAGAGGCATTCTCCCAGCTTCTCATTCCAATCTCTTTTGTTTGAAGAAACGAACTTTTTCAAGAGTTTGATGATGGTTTTGTTGAAGGCTTCCGCCAAACCATTAGCAGCCGAATTGTATGCCGTAGATGCCATATTTTGTATCCGATTCTTATCGCAAAATCGGTGAAACGCTTGGCTGATGAATTGAGGCCCATTGTCATGAATTATCCTTCGGGGTATCCCAAAGCGATAAATGACATGGTTCTTGATAAAGCTAATCATGTTGGATATCTTTACCTCAGCAAGGGGGATTGCTTCCGCCCATTTAGAGAAGTAGTCTGTGATAGTCAATATGAACCGATGTCCTCTAGAAGATGATGGGTGAATAGGACCAATGATATCCATTCCCCATGCTTCAAAGGGCCATGATGCAATGGTAGGATGTAGATACTCAAAAGGCTGATGTATAAAATCTGCGTGAACTTGATAGGCTTTGCATTGTCTTACATATTTTACTGCATCTGCAATCATAGTAGGCCAGTAGTAGCCCATCCTCCTAATATGATCCTGTAACTTAGGACCGGGTTGATGTGCTCTACATATACCGTCGTGAGCTTCACGGATGATCCGCCTTGCATCATCATCGGAGAGACATCGTAACAGTATTCCATCGTATGTTCGACGATATAGACTTTGTGAAGAGACATCAAAATAGAAGCGTAATGATCGTCTTTTGATAGACACTGCTTCTTTAGGATCCTTAGGTAAGACCCCGTATGCCACGAAATCTATAAAGGGCCTTCTCCAGTCTCTTTTAGGAGGAACCGTGTTTGAGGCGTAGCTGCGTTCTTTGTAAAAGTTATTTTTCACACAAAATAGATCTCTATTGAGAAGAATTACTGAATTCTGCCTCCTTATAGGAATAGCTAGATCTGTAGCTAGACTGGCCAGAGCATCAGCTTCCAAATTTTTAGATCGAGGCACGTGCTCTAGGAAGAATCCTTTGAAAGACATTGCAATCTCGATCGTTGCTTGGTGATAAGGAATGAGGTCTGGATTACGGACTTCATATATTCCTCTGACCTGATTGACGATCAGCAAAGAATCACCAAAAGCTTCCAGGTATTCAACATCCAATTCTTTAGCGACTTGGAGCCCGATTAGTAGAGCGTTATACTCTGCCACATTATTGGAGCAGGGTTCGCTAAGAGAATATGCTCGATAGACGACGAGTTTATCAGGAGTGACCAGGATAATTCCTACTCCTGAAACTATATTTCCCCTGGGACCAGTCCTAGAGGCACCATCGAAGAATAACTGCCATGTGTCACTTTCCATTGCAGAATTACATTCTACAACTTCGTCGGGAATATCCTTCTATAGCTTAGAGGTTTCCGAAATTGGATGAGAAGCTAAGAAATCAGCCAAGGCCTAACCTTTTATGGACTTCTGAAGGACATACACCATATCATACGGTGTTAATAACATCGCCCAAGTCGCGAGTCGGGAGTTGAGAACACTCGGCTTGTTCATCAATACCCGAAGAGGATTAATCCTGGAGATAATATGAATAGTTTGGCCTGTGACATAATGTCGCATCTTCTGAATGGCGAACATTAGGGCCAAGCATTCTTTTTCCACTGGATTATATCGGTGTTCAGCTCCGACCATCATCCTGCTTAAATAGTAGATAGCCTGTTCATGACCCTCATTATTGTTCTGTGCGAGGAGAGATCCCAAAGAATGATCCATTGCTCGAACATACAGCAAAAATGGTCTTCCTATGACGGAAGGTACCAGAACTGGAGGATTAGTGACGTAGCGTTTGATATCATTAAACGCTTGCTGACATGCTTCGTCCCACACAAAGGACACACCTTTCTTCATCAGGCGAGAAAAATGTTGTCATCTCCCAGAGAGGTTGGATATGAATCTCCTGATATAAGCCAGACGACCTTGAAATCCCTTGAGTTCCCTCAGATTACGGGGTGGTCGCATTTCTAAGATAGCCTTCACTTTATCAGGGTCCACTTGAATACTTTTAGCGGTAATGACAAATCCCAGGAATTTGCCACTGGATACACCAAGAAAGGACTTTGTCGGATTCATTTTGAGTTTATATTGGCGCATCAACTCGAATACTGTCTTCAAGTCTTGGATGTGAGTACCCTTGAAGCGGATTTTAACAGTAATATTGTCTACGTAATATTCCACTATTTTGCGTAAGTGCTCATGGAATATGTTACTCATAGCTCGCTGATATGTAGCCCCAGCATTCTTCAGTCCGAAGGGCATGACAGTGTAGCAATATACCCCCAGTGGTGTACTAAAGGCAGTATGCTTCTCATCTTTAGGATGCATCTTGATCTGATTGTACCCTGAAAATCCGTCCATGAAAGACATGCGTTCAAAACCGCATGTATTGTCGATCATGACGTCTGTAATGGGAAGAGGGAACTCTTCTTTAGGGCATGCCGCATTCAGGTTCTCTCTGCTCAAATCAGAGTTCCCATTGTGTATCCATTTGCTGAGCCCAAGATTCATCTTCGAATGGTTCAGATTCTTGTTCCTCTGTTTTGAGAGAATCTGTCAATACCGTATTTACTGATAATGCTTGTTCAAGATCAGCATATGAGCCGGAGGACGACGAGTCATCTTTAGGAGAGGAGATAGTCTCCTTACTTGACTCAGAGTTGTTCGATGTTGCAAGAGAGGTGGTATACCCTAACCCGAAATGAGTTCGTTGATAGTAGGGATCACCATGCAACGTCATTTGTTTGCCTTTTTTGTAGTTGAGGCCTGGCTCCAACTTCAAATTATAACCCATGCTTTACATAATCTTTAGAGACTGTGGACTATATCTGTGGACTTGCATTTTCCCAGCATCAGATTCGTGAGAACCTTCTTGTACAATCGGTCTATTCCGCATGCGACCGAAGACTATTGGATGCTGATTGCTGCGAGTAGGCAGGATAATAAAGATAGAATCTTTATGTGGCCCATATGTCGTGATGAAATTAGATATTGATGCTACCTCCCACACATACGGATGATAGGAGTCTATAGCTTCCAAGAATTTTTGTGCTATAGGCTCTATATCGTTATGGTGGTAGGATTCCTGTTTTGGAAATTGGGCGTCAGTATACTGGAAAAGAGAATCTTCATTATCATCGAAAACCACATTTTCGGTTGTATTTACATCAGTCGGCTGCTTGTTGCGCCTGAGATTGATGACTAAAGGTGGAGGCTTCTGGCTCAAAGTGATCACTAGGGGATTACTTGCTCCTCCTGGTTTGGTTTTGTTCAAGTGGATAGCCATGGGTTCCATGACTTTCGGACGGGTAGTCCGCCCTTTCACCTGGATCGACAGAGGTTACTCAGCAGACGGTTCTCCTGGCTCCCAGTGGGATTCCTCCTCTGTCTTGCCTGATACCTCTTTCATGTAGTCTTGGGTGTACAACATGGCATCGGAATAGTAGGACTCTACTCCTTTGAACGGGTTAAGGTCAGCAAACTCTATTTTTACTGTTCCTTGGGCATCTATATATTTGAAGCATTGATGTAGAGTCGAAGGAACAATATTGTGATCGTGGATCCATGGTCTGCCCAGCAGAATATTGTAAGACACCTCTGAATCAATGACATAGCATGTAGCCACTGATCTAAGGTCCCCAATCTGGATCCTCAGACGAATCTTACCCAACGGCTTACTTTTCCTGGCGTTGAAGCCTACGATTGTTGTGGTGGTGTAAGCCAGTTCGCTAGTAGGAATCCTCAGCGGTCTGAGCAGACTATGAGGGATAATGCTGATCGACGATCCCGGATCTATGTGAATCCGGTCTACCTCCATGGAACCGACGTATCTGGTGTAACAGAGGGGTCTGTCATGCCTGTTATGTTTCAACATCATGTCTTCTTGAGTGAAAGTGATGTTAGGGACCACTTCCATTACGCTATGGCATTGAGGACATGCCACAGGCTCTTTATCGGGGGACTTGAGCTGAGTCAAGCATACATCCGCCTGCATTAATGCTTTACTTAAGGCTTGACGAGTGTCTTTGGATAGCCTTAGGAGCTCAAAAATGGACAATCTAGCTGGTGTATTAGCCAACTGGGCCAGGATGTCAAAGTTATATGGTTTCTCCAAACCTTTGTTTTGAATATTCTTTAAAGGTTTATCAAAATGCACTTCTTTTTGCTTGCCCTTGTCCACCAAAGTTGGTCTAGAAGGACCTGCCTCTGGTATTACAGGTTTAGGCTCTGGAAGTTTGGCAGCTGTAGTATCTGTCGTTGTATTTTCCTGATTTCCTCCATAGTCTTTGAGGTAGGCTTTCCCTGAACGGGTTCCGGTATCCAAAGCATGTTCTTCTGATGTCGGGAATATTGCAACCATATGGCATGGTTTACGCCTTGAGTTCTTTTTAGACTTAGCCTTAGCAGCTTGAGTCTCTTTCTCAATCTCTGATACCAGATCAGGATGAACCCACATAATCTCACTACGCTGGGTAGTTAGGGGTACAAGGTCATGATTTTGACCCCTGGCCGGAGGGAGATTAATAATGTTCATCATCGTCCGGAAAATAGGTATAACCCCATCCGAGACTTCTTGAGGGGGCAGATTACCGAATTGGAGAGAGATTATGTTGGCAGTGACCGTCTTCTCGCTATTACGCAGAGTGATGGCCTTGGCGTCGATCAACTCCTAAATTTTCCTCTTTAGTACATAACACGCCTTTATGGGATGATGTATGTACCTATGGAAAATACAATACTTAGGGTTATTGGTACTGCCGACTTCATTAGGCCGCTTTACCTCGGGGAGGGTGAGCTTGCCGCTTTTGACTAGACAATCGAATATGCTCGGAATATCGTCGTCGTCAAAAGAGAATTCTTCTTTAGGCCTGGAAGTCCCAGGATTCGTCTGCGTAGTCCCTGGAGTATGTTGCCTGGACGTATTGATCGCCAGAGCTTCTTTCCCTTTGGAACCGCGAGGATGGTCGTTATTGGAGGATGACCTCTTCCCTCTATCAGAGGTAGAGATCATGATTCCATTGTCACGCGCCTTCCGACTGTTGTCTTCAGCGGCTACCGCTGAGATGATAAACGAGGGCCAATCATGGAACTGATATGGTCCTGTGAATACCGAGATCAGTGGAAGAAGGTTCTTCCTGCAAATGTCCACCAAGGCTGAATCCGGAACTTCGGGAGCCATCTGCAGGGTGGCTTGACAAAAATATTCGATGAAAGTACGAACGTTCTCTTTCTCCTTCTGCCTTACTTCGATGAGTGAGGACATAGACATGTCCATCCCTCCTTCGTAGAATCGAGCGAAGAACAGAGTCTTGAAATCTTCAAAGGAAGTAATGCAGTTGTCCGCAAGACTACGGTACCACTGATAGGCCACTCCAGACAGACAGCCTTTAAACACTCGAGTGAGAAGGGCGTCATTCCCTTGCAACAACACCGTCATCATGCTAAAGTAGTTCATGTAGTGGCTCGGTGACGTCTTTTCCTCAAACAAAACCATAGCCTGTGGTTTGTATTTAGGTGGAAAAGGGATCTCGTCCCAGACAGCTGGGTATGACTGGTTGATTCCCAACTTCTTGAGCTGATCCTTATGCTTCAAGGCATCAAATTGGGCTTTCAATTCCTGCACTGCCTGCATCGGGTCTTCAGCTGGTAAAGGGACCGCAGAGTGGTGAGAGATCGGTTGTATTGTAACTCCAACAAGAGGCAATACATTCTCCGAGTTAAGAAGTTGAGGAGCCGCTGACTCTTGATTTAGAACAGGCTCCTGGTTAGCATTGGACGGTGGTAGGTCCACCCCCATACGTATTTAAGTCGGAGGAACCGATGTTGGAGCTATAGCAGCTGTATTTTGAGTCAGCATCATCTGGTGCATATTCTTCATCATGGAATGTATCTCTTTCAGTGATGTCTCCAATACAGCAATGCGTTGCTCGGTACTTCCTGATGGGGAAGCCTATTCGTGTTCATCTCCAATGGCATAGACTTCCATTTCTCTGGATGCTATTGAAGGATTAGTATCGATCTCTGTAGAGATTGAGTCTATACTTTCAGCATCTGATTCGGGGAACTGGCGACCCCTAGTGTCTGAATCAGAAGAATATGAAATTGGTTGTCGTGACCTCGAACGGGTGTTTCGAAACACACCAGCTTCAATATTCTCAAGGAGTCTGTTGAATCTCCTTTGGCTTGGAGTTCTAGAGGGATGACGTCTTGAATTTGACCTTCCTCTAGGGATGTCTGACGCCATGTTCACTGATGCGAATGTCGGCACTTCTTCCTGTGAAGACAAAGAGTAGTTCAACCGGTCGAAAACTGACCGTTTTGTCTAAGAACAGCAGTAATTAACTATAACTTTGTGACTATTACAACAATGCTCCCTGGGGGGTGTAATAGACATGTTAGAAGATCCCCTGTCTTTACGCTTCTGGATCAGGAAATTACGCAAGTCAGGAGGATTAACAGGAGAAGAAGAAGAAGGCTTATTCTGGCTTTTTACATCAGTGGGAGTCGGATATTGGGAATTATAACTCTCTCCCTGCCATAAGAATACAGCAGTTTAGCCATGTGAGTAGCACATAATCCATGAGGAGCGTATCTATCCACAAACTGGGCCTTCTTTACACTGAAGGGCTTATCCTGGCGTAATCTGGAACTTTGCACAGGTTGGCGTAAAACTGAGAAAGTCCTCAATCGGCCGTCAGCCTTCCGCGTAATCTGAAGAGCGGGCAGATTCTTCTCTTGATGGCGTAAAAGCCAAGAGGTCGGGAAATCCGCCAGTTGTTTTCCCTTGCGGTGATTGCAAGGACCATCTGCCTCTTCATAGAGGGGAGATATATTTTTACGTGCGGAGCGCGTTTGGAATTTCTGAATTGGCACTGAGGCCTTATCAAAAATTTTGTCTGCCACGTCACAGACGGAAGACTAAATTTTACGTGCGGGGCGCGGAGTAAACTTCTGGATTGGCCCTGAGGCATTGCCAGAAGCTTTGTCTGCCATGTCACGGACGGAAGACAAAGTTTTACGCGCAGGGCGCAGAGTAGACTTCTGGATTGGCACTAAGGCATCGCCAGAAGCTTCGTCTGCCATGTCACAGACGGGAGACAAAGTTTTACGCGCAGGGCATGGAGTAGACTTCTGGATTGGCACTAAGGCATTGCCAGAAGCTTCGTCTGCCACGTCACAGACGAGAGATGGATTTTTACGCCCAAGGCGTAGAGGCCATGATGTCATAACCTTGTCGATCGGAGAGAGAGAGTCCGCAGGAATGGTAGAGGATGTCCGGGGCATCCATACTTTACGTAACTTCCTGTTGTCCTGGACAGAGAGAGAATGAGAGCTATCCCCTGCTCGAAGCATGTCTTCGTAAGCCGATTGGTCGAATTGGACGACCAGAGTCTTCTTCGTTGATCCTATGGATACAACATCATGTTGAGCAATAGTTTTCTCGTCAGATGAGAAAGTAGTCCCTAGCAGAGTCGCCATCTTATGTTTGATAATAAACGAAAGAAATTGAAACTAGGTTTATACGAAACCCTTTCTTTGGTTTACAAACAAGAAAAAGAAGTACAATTAATCATATACGAGGATGTTAAGTACAAAATTTGATTCTGGAGAAATATTGCTATAGGAGTCTGATCTGCGGTCGATCACTTTGTCCCTTGGACCACACGATGACGAAGAAGTGCTGTAGAAGACGAAAAAGAAGCTTCAAAGACTGCAGGAGGGGTTGAACTCTCGTTACCAAAATACTCTCTGGATATACTCTATTTTCTTGGAAAATCCTCGACTTTTCACCCTTTTTTTTGACCTTGGACCTCCGTGGCCGGAGGTCTCTATTTATAGAGTTCAGCTACAGTCGGCGTATAAATCGAATAGCGGAGAGAGTTGCACCTTTTACGCGGCGGTTATAATAACTGCTACCCACGTATGAATGATCTCTTGAATTGGTCTGTGACGCGTGTCCCATTATAAGGTAATGCGTATAATCGCTCATCGAAGATCACGGCATACAAGCCACATAGATAACTGCCCCTCGCGTAGAGATGGTTGGCATAAAAGCCAAATAACTGTCTCGTTGGCGTAAAAACCAAATAGTTGTTCTGATGGCGTAAAAACTAAGTAGACGTAGAAGCCAAATAGCTGCCAAGTTGGCGTAGAAGCCAAATAGCTGTCAAGTTGGCGTAGAAGCCAAATAGCTGTCAAGTTGGCGTAGAAGCCAAATTCTGCGTAAAGCTTGATGCTGCATGGATAGGTGACCAGCGTAAAGATAGCCAGTTCATCCTTCTTTGACTGAGGTCTTGAGCGTGTTCTGGGCCAGATAGCCTTATCACGCACCTTTGCAAATATAGCCTGAGTTGGCGTATTTCGAGGAGATAGCATACGGCGTACTCCTATTGCTTAAAATAGCCAGGTCGGCGTATTTTGAGGAGATAGCATACGACATACTCCTATAGCTGAAAATGGTCTGATGGCGTAATGTGCAGGGATGGTGATGTGGACGTATTAGCCCTAATTGTAGCTCACCCAGTCATTAAAAGTAGAACCAAATCTCATGCATTAAATGCAGAGATCTGCCCCCATCTCGCGCATTAATTGCAGAGACGTGCCTCGAGTTCTGTACGAAAAATATCTTTTGACGTGGCTGTTGGTTTCGTCTCGTCCTGAGCGTAAAGCTCATGTCTGCCTGTATAGAATAGGCAGCATATTCCTTGAACGCGTAAACGACATCTTATATCAAGGGTTATGTCACTAGACGACAGTCTGGAGTTCTGTACAGAGTTATCATAACAGCCGTTCTCTCGATCGTCGTGTAGTACTCTTTGTCAGGAGTCAGGTTCACTGCTTCAACTGACAGGTTCATTCAAGAAATACGAAGAGTTCCTCGTACAACTTCCCGCTGCATTAAAAGCAGATAGGTTTTATGCCGAAGTAGCGATATAGCAACCTTTTTACGCGGAAGCAGTCTGGAAATACTATACTATGCGGGTTGTTCTGGAGCTATATTTTACGCTGAATAGCGTTGAAGCTCTGTTGTACGCCAATGGCTCTGAAGTTATGTCTTACGCCACCCAGTGCTGGAGCTCTGTTTACGCGGCTTCCTGTATGTCGAGGGTTTTACGCGTATAATTCTTTAGCGTATTTTTCATGCTTCTACAGAGTGCAAGTAATAGGTTTGAGACAAGTCCTGACAGAGGTAATTTAGCCGTGACAGTTTTTGTGGACCCATTACTTTTTGCCCATGTTAGTGCAAGTAATGGGTTTGAAACAAGTCCTGACGGATGCCTGTAAAATATGACTTTGTAGGGATGAATATGGACTGACTCTTTCTTTGCTGGGTAAAATGAGGATAGTTCAGAGGTAATATGGACATGAACAATTCATTTTTATTGCGGGCATCCCACAGGAGGATTTTTTGGTGGACTTATTACTTCTTGTACACGAGAGTGCAAGTAATAAGTTTAAGGCAAGCCCTGCCAGAGGTAATATGGACATGACAATTTTTGTGGACCTAACACCATTGGCGTACTTAGAGTTAAGTACGGGTGCTAAGTTGAGATGACAACCGATATCAGAGGTAATATGGATATGATAATCGATAGCCGAACCAGGAAGGTTTGTTCAGAGGTAAAATGAACATGACAAACTCAGCCTGAGAGAAATATTATGATAGCAGTTCAGAGGTAATATGGACGTGAACTGATTGATAGCAACAACCTGGGAGGTTTGCTCAGAGGTCACTTGGATATGGCAAACTCAGCTGGGGGAAAAAAATTTGGAGAACAGTTCAGAGGTAATATGAACGTGAACTCATATCCGAAAAATTCATTGGGGATTGATTTGTTGAGTGTGGTCTATCCGAACATGAAGATAGACCAGAGGATCGCTCCGCTGGGGATATTGATGGGACGATAGCTCAGAGACAATATGAGCATGGCTAGCATCTAACGAGATAGATTGTGAATAGTCACGGCGGGAGTGTGCGAGTAGACTTAGGGACTCATCATCCGGTACTTCTTGAGGGAGCAAATTACCACGTTGGAGTGAGATCAATTTGCAATGACCGTCTTCACGTTTATAAATGCAAAGTGATGACTTTAGCGTCGATCAACTCCTGGATTCTCCTTTTCAGTACATAGCATGCCTTTGTGGGGTGATGAATGTACCGATAAAAGAGACAATATTCTGGGTCATCGACCTTGCCAGTCCTTTCTGGGTATCTGATATTGGGTAGCTGAAGCTTGTTTTCCTTCATCAATATATTGAAGATTTCATTGATGTCATCATCATTGAAGGAGAAAGTCCCATTTGGCTTTCGGGTTTTTGATACCTGAGTCGTACGGTCCTCAGGAAAGATGGTCATAGTTGCATCATCTTCAGACTCAGAGAGAATTCTACCCCCAGCTTTGGATGTTGCTCTGTTTTGTCGAGGGAGACTACCCCCAGACATGTCGTTGTCTGGTTCTTCTTCTTCTTTTTGTTTGCCTTTGTCTACATAAGTTGATTTAGAAGGACCTGCCTCTGGTATTACAGGATCAGACTCTGGAGGTTTGGAGTTTGCAAGATATGCGGTAAACCCTAACCCAAAACGAGTTCGTTGACAGTACGGATCACCATGCAACGGTATTCGTCTGCCTTTTCCATAATTGAGGCCTTGCTTCAACTTTAAATCATAACCCATGATTTGCATAATCTTTAAAGCCTGTGGGCTATATCTGCGGATTTGTATTTTTCCAACATCAGACTCGCGAGATTCTTCTTGTACAATTGGTCTATTTCGCATTCGACCGAAGATTATTTGATGCTGATCGTTGTGAGTCGGTGGAACAATAGAGACAGATTCTTCATGTGGCCCATATGTCATGACGATATTAGATGTTGACGCTACTTCCCACATGATCTCCCTACGCTTGGTAGTTAGGGGTGCTAAATCTTGATTTTGGCCCCTGTCTTTGCGTTTCTGGATCAAGAAATCACGCAAATCAGGAAAATTACCAGAAGAAGAAGAAGAAGGCTTATCCTGCCTTTTTACATCTGTGGGAATGTGTAGATTAGGAATCATGGCCCTTTCTCTGCCATAGGAATACAGCAGTTCACCCATATGAGTAGCATATGATCCATCATCTGTTTGAGGAGCGCATCTTCCCGTAAAACGAGTCTTCTTTACGTGGACAGACCTATCCTGGAATAATTTGGATTTTGGCACAGGTTCGTGTAAAACAGGAAAAGTTCTCGTAATCTATAAAGTGGGTATTTTCTTCCCTTGTGGGCGTAAAAGCCTAGAGGTTGGAAGGTTCGCCACTTGTTTTTCCTTGATGTGATTAAAGGGTACATCTGCCTCATCATAGACGGGAGATGTAATTTTATGCGCAGTGCGTGTTTGAAATTTTTGGATTGGCACTGAGGCATTGCCAGAAATTTTGTCTGCCACGTCACAGACGGGAGACGAAGTTTTACGCGCAGAGCGCATCTGAGACTTCTGGATCGGCACTGGGGCATTGCCAGAAGTTTTGTCTGCCACGTCACAGACGGAAGATAAGTTTTTATGCACTGGGCGTGTTGGCTGTATTATCACAGCCTTGTTGATCAGAGAGTGAGAGCTTGCAGGAAGGACAGAGGACATCTCAGACATCCACACTTTACGCAGCTTCCTGTTGTTCTGGACAGAGGAGGAGGGAGAGCTACCCCCTGCATGAAGCATGTCTTCATAAGCAGATTGGTCGAACTGGACGACCAAAGTCTTCTTCGTCGATCCAATGGATACAACATCGTGTTGAGCAATTGCTTTCTCGTCAGAGGAGAAAGTCTTCCCCAGCAGAGTCGCCATCTTGTGTTTGATGATAAACAAAAAAATGAAACTAGGTTTATACAAAACCCTTTCTTTGTTTACAAACAAGAAAAAAGAGTACAATTAATCCTATACGAGAATGTTAAGTACAATAAAAATAATTCTGGGGAAAATTGCTATAGGAGTCTGATCTGCGGTCGATCATTTCGTCCCTTGGACCACACGATGATGAAGAAGTGCTGTAGAAGAAGAAGAAGCTTCAAAGGTTGCAAGTGGGATTGAATTCTCGTTGCCAAAGTTGTCAATCAACACTCTCTGTCTATGCTCTCTGTCTCTGATCTCCCTTCCTTGATCGATCCCCATACTCTGTGACTAGGGGTCTCTATTTATAGAGATCAGTCACAATAATTGTCCAGTTGGCGTAGAGCCAAACTGTGAAGAAAGTTGCCTCTTTTACGCGGCGGTTATAATAACTGCTACCCACGTTTGAATGACCTTCTAAATCTGCGTATGACACGTGTCCCATTATAAGGTAACGCGTATAACTGCTTCTCGAAGATCACGGCATGCAGGCCACGTAGGTAACTGCCCCCCCTGCGTAAAGATGGTTGGCGTAAAAGCCAAATAACTATTTTGTTGGCGTAAAAGCCAAATAGCTGACTTGTTGGCGTAAAAGCCAAATAGCTGTCTTGTTGGCGTAAAAGCCAAACTCTGCGTAAAACTTGATGGTGCATGAATAGTAGATAACCAGCGTAAAATAATCAATTATCCATCATGACTGAGGTCTTGAGCGTATTTTGGGCTAAATAGCCTTATCACATACCTTTGCAAATATAGCCTGAGCTGGCGTATTTCTAGGAGATAGCATACGGCGTACTCCTATAGTTAAAAATAGCCTGATTGGCGTAAAATATAAGGATGGTGATGTGAGCGTATTAGTCACAGTTTTAGCTCTCCCAGTTATGACAAAATCTAAAGAATAGAACCAAATCTCGTGCATTAAATGCAGAGATATGCCTCCATCTCGTGCATTAAATGCAGAGATATGCCTCGAGCTCTGTATGAGAAACAGCTTTTGACGTGGTGTCTGATTTCGTCTCATCTTGAGCGTAAAGACTTATTTTTTTCTCATATAGAATATGCAGCGTATTCAGAAGACTCCAGTCTTGAGCGTAAAATACGACTTGTGTCACTAAACGACAACCTGGGTCTCTGTGAAAATTATCATCACAGCCGTCCTCTCAATCATCGTCCAGTACTTTTATCAGGAGTCAGGTTCACTGTTTTGTCTGACAAATTCATCCGAGGAATACGAAGAGTTCCTTGTACAACTTTATATTATATTAAAAACAAACATATTTTATGCCAGAGGGTATAGTATCATTTTACGCCAAAACAGCCTTGAAGTGCTGCTTTACGCGGGCAGCTCTGAAACTCTTCTTTACGCCAAACAGCTCTGCATCTCTGTTTTACGCGTATAGCTCTGAAGTCATATTTTACGTCACACAGCGCAGAAGCTCTATTTTACGCGGACTTCATGTATGTTGGGAGATTTTGACTGTATAATACGCGTACAATTCCCCAGCGTATTTCATGCTTCTACATTGGGCGTCTATAAGTTTTCCCTCAAGAGACAGCTTGTATCTCTTTTCATACACTCTAGGTGAGTTCTTTTCAAGAGTCCTTGGGATAAAGCCTTGCACTTCCTTGTGGTGCTACGCCGCTTTGACATGGCATAAAATCGAGGTTCACTCCCTCATGTGGTGTCATCCACTGTAGCATGAGGTCTCAGCCTCTTTGTAGTGCTAACCTACCCAGCATGAAGCATTGCACTTCTTTGCGATGTTATGCTGCTGTGACATGGCTCGCGTAGCCAAGGATTTACATCTTTTACATATGTGGTCTCACACCATTGTAACATGAGGTCACCGGCCTCTTTGTAGTATTTTCTACCACTCTTCATTCTACAATATTATGCTACCCTCCTATGTGCGATGCTACGCCGCTGTGACATAGTCCAAAGCCGAGGTTCACTCCCTCATGTGGTGTCACGCCACTGTAGCATGGGATATAAGTCCATTGTAGTGCTGAAACTACCGTGCTTCCTGTAAAGCACACCGGACATTCACTCTGCCTGAGAACTCATTAAGGCGTCTAAGCCATCCTCCCACATGACTTGTTCTACACAAAGAACAATTAGTAGACAACAGTGGTTCTGGGTTCGTAACCCCTCAATGTCTTAAAGGACTACCTACTGTTCATGATATTCTCCTAGTTAATTATTCTCCCATGAACCAATAGCTAGATGCCTAATAGATTTTTCTTTGAACTAATAGCATAAAACTAAATGGTACGACTACAAAGACACTATATCAGAAGTCCTCCAAGCCCATATATGTTGTGTCCTTGACTATACGGTGTTACGCCGCCATGATATGGCCTGAAGCCGAGGCTTTACCCTGTCGAGGTACCTCATGTGGTGTCGCCACTATAACATGGAGTACTACGCTCCTTTATAGTTCTTATGATCAGCTGGCGCTTTGAGGCCTTTTATGAACGGATCCGCCAGACCCTCCTGGTTCCGATTATCAAATATTGTAAATGATGCCATCCTCGATGCTCTCATTCAATGTAGTATCTTCTGTGAACAAATCCGTCAGAATCACCTGGCTCCGAACATCAACTACTACAATAATGATATCCTTGATGTGCTCACTCAGTGCTCTGTGCCTAAACTGCACAGTCCTCTTCTTACCATTAAAGAGATTAGTTGATTCCACCACTGCAGTCTCCTGGTTGTCGTAGTATATCGATACCTCCGAAATCTGCACACTAATCACTAAAGATCATACATGAGCTCCCAAACCCACTCTGCTTCATCCGCTGCAGCCGCCAGTATATAAAACTCGGATTCCATCGAGGAATGAGAGAACCTTGTCTTTTTTTTCTTCGACTTCCATGATATAGCAGCTCCATCATGGAGAAGACGTATCCTCCTGTAAACCTTTCACTCTCCTCTTCTGAACACCAGCTTGCATCACTGAAGCCTTCCACTACTATCGGATATCCGTTGTAGTGCAGTGCATACTTCTAAGTCCTCCTAAGATATCTCATCACTATCTTCACAGCCTTCCAGTAGTACACACCTGAATTTCTCATGAACCGACTCAGCATCCCTACGGTGAAAGTTATGTCGGGCCTTGTGGCAGTTGTTGCATACATCAATCTCCCGATGACGCTTGAATACTCCAGCTATCTGACGCTTTTCCTAGGATTTGGCTTCAACTTCTTGTCACACCTGTACGGAGTATCGATCCCTGGAAGATCCTGATATCCATAGCATATGAGCATCTTCTTAATATAAAGAGAGTGTGACAGCGCCACTCCAGTGTTTGTTCGGATGATCTTTATCCTCAGGATAACATCAGCTTCCCCTAAGTCCTTAATGTTGAACTTGGATGCGAGAAATTGCTTTCTCTCAGTGACACATGCTTCATCCGTACCTAGGATCAATATGTCGTCCACGTATAGACAAACGATAACTCCTCTTCCGTCAGCAAACTTTGTGTAAACACACTTGTCCGTCTCACTGACCTTGTAGCCGTTTGATCTTATGACATTATCAAACTTCTCGTGCCATATCTTGGAAGATTACTTCAAACCGTATAGCGATTTCACCAACTTGCAGACTTTGTCTTCAAGGCCCTTGACGATGAATCATTTTGTTTGTTGCATGTAAATCTCTTCGGTCAACTCTCCATTCAAGAATATTGTTTTAACATCCATCTGATGTATGTGAATTGCACTCAGAGCAATTAACTTCCTGATGGTTGTCATCTATGCTACTGGAGCATATGTGTCAAAGTAGTCGATCTCTTGCTTCTGAGAAAACCCTTAGGCCACCAGCCTTGCCTTGAACTTGTTAACAGTTCCATCGGCTCCTAGGAAATTAATTTAAATACCACAAAATCGGATCTGAGTTAAAGACGCAATCTTTTCCATAACCGAATCTGAACCGCCTCTGTCAGCAGCGCATGCGCGCATAGCTGCGCATAGCCCGCTCAGCACCCCGCTCACCTCCCTGCACATGTGTTCGCGCATAAAACGAGCGCAACTAATGCGTACAAGCGCCGATGCAACTAGCGCAACTAATGCGCACAAGCGCCGATGCTGAGTGCAATGTGCGCCAACAAAGTACCACTTTGCGCCCTTGAGCCCGAGTCCGATTCCGAGTCGCTAAGCCCCTTTGAGGCTTAGCTTATATGGAATAAATTCCAAGAGCATGACAAAAACATAAATGCTTTCATGAGAGGTTAATCATTTTTGCTCCTAGGAAAATACCCCTATATGGCACCCATGTGCCCCACCACACCCCATGTGCACACCTCAACACAAGCAAAGCATTATATTAAGATACACACTTGGTGGTGTAGCTAATGTGGGACTATCTTTACTAGTCTAAAGGCAAAAACACCAACAGAGAGTCGGTGTCAACAAAGGTTTCTCGAACGTTGACGAGGGCAGGGGATGTTCTCCGACGTTAGATGAGAATGAGGGATCATAGAGTGGGATGGGGGATCTTTTGCTAGTGTTTTGGGAGGAGAAGAAAAATCTACTAAGCAAACACGAGTTTAAACATTGGTCCCCCAAACTAAATTTTGAAAGAAGAAAATGAACTGTGAGCAGCCATACGCTATTTACTGTCGGCTTTACATTAAAACTCAAAACTGTGAGTTTAAACACATATCCAAACACACTTATTGACGTTGAACTGTCATCCGTATGACTCATATTTTGATGGAGTCCATTTCTGTTCACCTACCAATACTTTCATAATTCCACTCAAAAGTTGTCATTTATCGACCTAAATTTACTTTATTATTATTATTATTATTATTATTATTATTATTAAAAATAAAAGTAAATTTAGGTTGACACGTAGCAATGTTTGAGTGGAATGATGAATATCAATCAAGTTTTGATGGCTGCAAAAAATGGACTCAATCTGCACTCTATTTGATTGTTGTCCTTTCTATATACAAGTCCCTTGAACACTAAAGTGTGCCATATTGAAATATAAGTGTGCCATATTGAAATATAGGTCGCATAATTTTTGTTTTTGTTTCATTACATATCCCCAAGTCCGAAGAAAAGGCACATTTTGACTTATTAGTACTAGTATATACGTATGTGTATTGTATCTATTTTAACCGTCTATCATCTAATTTTTTCTGTATTTGAAAAGAACAAAAGTCACAAGCAAAACAAACTACATTTTTCTTAAAAAAAATGTACATAATTACATAACTGTCTGTATTGAATTTAATGAACAATTTTAATAAGTAACATTATGTAAGGACATATTTGAAAGAAAAAAAAAAAAAAAAATTACGGTGAAGTCAATTTTTTTAATTATATAGAAGTATAGATTGGCAATGAAGTGATCCAGCCTATATTGTAAATTGTAAAGGTTAATAGGAAAAGTAAAATAAACCATGGGTCGGTTGTAGACTTCTTGAATGTAAGCTCAAAAGGATGCTCCAATGTACATAGGCAGTCTTCTTTCCTTCTTTTCTTTTTCTTTTTTTTTTTTTTTTTTTTTTTTGGCCATTGCTGAAGTCACTATAAAAGATGTTAAAGCATGCCTTTTTTTTTTATTACAACTCACACACGCCTATACGTACTTACGGTTGGAGGCTCGAATCCTGTCGGTCCTGTCTGGTGTCCGCGCTATTTTCCACTTGAGCTACAAGCGTTGGACATGTTAAGACATACTTTTGGTAGTTGACAATACTGGATATGCACATGAGAACCAAAATTTATCGTCTTTACTATTGGGCTTTTTTTAGCAGTAACCTCTATTTTACTTGCAGGCCAGTGACATATACAAGTACTCCAAATTAGACCTTTGAGACATACATGCAAAAAACTTATATATAACCCCCTTTTTTGGCAGTCTCCTCTTTTTTGACTTGCAGTCCAGTTGAAGCTGCTGTGTGATTCCTTTTTCGCCTTCCATTCTCGAGAGGCATTATGGCTTGTTTGGATTACAATTACCTTGTATGAACAAACACCTATTTTTCGTTGGAAGCATTTCTGAAACCCATTTAAGTCCTGAAAAAAAAAAATTTACTGTAACGATAAAAAAAATTATAATAATTAATTACAACGATATAAGTTCAATAAATTTAAAAATAACGATACGAATCGCCATCCGAACTGGCAAAAATTTGGAAAACTGGAACCAAAATCTGACATATATTAAAAAAAACAAAAAACAAACTTTCGCCAACTCCGTTGGCGAAATCCGAAAAAAAAAAATTCAAAAATTCAAAAAAAAAATTTGAAAAAAAAATTTCAAAAAAACAAAATTCAAAAAAAAAATATTCAAAATTTCGCAAATTTGGTTGGCGAAATTAGAAAAAAAAAATAATAAAATATTAAAAATATTAAAAAAATATTAAAAATTTTTTTGCCAACTTGGTTGGCGAAATTAGGAAAAATGTTTTTTTTTTTAGGGTTTATTTGTTTTGTTTTTATTTTTTGTTTTTTGGGTTATTTTTTTTAGGGGTTTATTTGTTTTGGTTTTTTTTTTCTTTGTGGTTTTTTTTGTTTGGTTTTTTTATAGGTATGTTAATAGTACTCACTTTGTCATAGATATGTTAATAGTAACTCTGTTATAGTAACGTTCATATTTTAACGTATAAATTTTTACAATGGCTAAATTTTTTTTATTTCTATAAATTCTTTCCTTCTTCTATTCATTTATCACTCAATCAACTTATTCTACTTTCAAACAGGAGCTCAATCACTCTGTATTTAGAAGCTCATTCTGTGATGGATCAAAGTTTAACAATATTATGTTCGGTCGGAGGTGTGCTTAATGGGTTAGTTTATGAAGGAGGTTTAACTGAATTTTTTTAATTGATCGAAATATTTCGTTTGATAGTTTACATAATCAAATTGTTGAGCAATGTTCTATTGATTATGAATTTATATTGATTCATGTTTATTTAACTAATTGTATAAAGTTAGTTAGTGAACAAGCATGAAAATTTATTTTAGAAGTTAATTTACAAGCAATGTATATTAATATTTATGTAACTTCACCACCACCTAGAAATAATATTGTAAGTAGTATACGTGTTTCTAATGAAGTTAATACTGCTCCTAGTTCTTCTCATCAAGTTATTTCATTTACTGAACAAGATCATATAGTAGATGATGGTAATAACGACGAGGAAAACAGTGATGATTTAATTAAAAATTTAGATGATGAATTTGATGGCAATGTTAATAGTGTTAGCATTTCAGGATTAATTATTGGAAAAAAAATTGATAATTGTTCTGAATTTAGATGTTTTATTAGTGATATAACAATTGCACATAATTTTACATGTCATGCTACTTTAAACAAATGCTAGTGGGATTATATATAAATGTAACGATTCAAGTTGTAATTGGAGAGTATACGCGAAAGCAAGTGGTAAAGGTGAAAGTTTTGTTATAACAACACTAGAAAACGTACATTCTTGTTTAGGGGGACTTATAACAAGTTCTCATCCATTAGCTACTACTGTATGGGTTAAAAATAAGATTATTGATAGAATTCGAGATAATCAGTCGTATAGTCCATCGCATGTTGTAAATGATATATTTAGAGAACACGGAATATATATTAAATATTGTAAAGTTTGGAAAGCTAGGGAACTTGCTCTATCCGAAATAAATGGTAGTTATATTGATGCATATAGTAGTCTTGAAGAGTATGGTTTTAGAATTATTGAGACAAATTCAGGTAGCCAATGTTTTATACAGACTACAGAAGACAATAGATTTAAAAGAATTTTTATTTGTTTTAAGGCATGCATTGATGGATTTTTAAGGGGATGTTTACCTGTGATTAGTACTGATGCTACTTTTCTTTCTTCTAGATATCAAGATATTTTATTTATTGCTTGTGCTCATGATCCAAATTATCAATTATATCCAATTGCTTATGTTGTTGCTGAGAGTAAAAATACTGATTCTTGGATTTGGTTTTTAAACGGTTTGAGAACATCTTTTGAAAAATATTTTGATGCATGGAATACAATTTCTTTTATATTAGATAAACAAAAATGATTGATAAGGGCTATGCATGATATATTTCCAGAATCGTCTCATTTTTTTGTATTCAACATTTTAAACAAAATTTAAAAAGTCTTCAGATTTTCACATTTTCAACATAGTTTAGATTATCTTGCTAGATGCTATAATGAAACAGATGCAAACTATTGTTTGGAAAAAATAAAATCTGAAAACATAGATGTTTACAACTGGCTCGTTAGAGTAAATGATGAAACTCGTATTTTTTCACACTAGATAACAGCGTATTCTCCTTGTCCCAGATTAGGTATTCACACGTCGAATCTTGCTGAATGCTTCAATAACTGTAAACACCCTGATATTTTGGGAATAATTTATAATGAGTTATTACGAATTTTTAGTACTTTCTGGAATTTAAAGAAAAGATGATGGTGATTTAAAGAATTTTAAGTGTGGCTAATTGGTGTTATAATATTTTTAAAATAACATATTATGGTGCACAATGGAAAGCCGGACATGTGGTATTTTTCGACGAATTATTTGGGCTTCAGGGGAGCGTTTAACGCCTTATAGACTATTGGCTAACCAAACCAAGCCAAATTGGACCAATCCCATTGTAGTAGGGTCGGATCCAGGACCGACCAACCCGCTGAGGACCCGACCCATTGCAAACCCTAGCCGTGCTTACTGTAGCGGCTATTTAAGCTAGCCTAGGGATCCGTGCCGCCGCCATCCGCAGCCCTCAATCTCGCCGCCGACGCAGTGATCAGCCGCCGCTCCGATCACTGTCGATCAGCATCCTCAGCCATCATCTTTCCCAAATTCGACGCTGTTCTCCGCCCAAACCCAGCCGACCTAGCCGACTCGAGCGTCGCCCCGGCCAAGCCCCCTCCGCACCGCCTGGCGAGCCGACCTCGGCCCATCTCAGCCCTAGACTCCTCGACGACGGACCCGCGGCCTTCCCCGAGCACCGCCGAGTCGCAGAGGACCGGAGTTGACCCCGCTGTCGTCTAACTTCGACTTTCGGCCGACTCCACAGTGGCCATTCCCCCGCTGTGTCCGACCCGACAACCACGGTACTCGCGGCCACCCTCTGAACTGGGACAGCAAACACCGGACACACCGCGAGGACACGACCAGGACTCGGCTCACGTCAATTTGGCTTTCGAACACCCAGAATTCAGAACTCACGGGGCCCTGTTCAGGTACCGGTTTCTTTCTTATCGTAACACCGTTTCCAATTCTGTCAGTTGCTATGTGTAGACTGTATAACCCTCTCGGTGCCCGTACAACTTGCTCGGTGCATCGCGTCCTGTGGTGATCGTACAACGCGATCCAAAAATAGGAAAAATAATACCCTGTTTCACCCCGAAACTGAGTGCGCCCCGCCAAACAGGATGACTTGGTCGCACGCGGCTTTACCGAACCGTGCGCGTCGTTGATACGGTCGTGTGGGATTTTGCGGAAGTAGATTCGGAGGTGCGAGCACCCCGGAATCAACGCGTATCCGCCGACGACACCCCGTATCCGACCTTTCTGGAACATGCTGTAACTTTGTGTACACACGTCAGATCGAGACAAAACTTGCGCCATCGGACTCGTAGCAATACGCTGGTCCTGTTACCCAAGTTTGGTTCAATTCTGAGAACGTTGACAAAATCGTGTATCGTGGGCCCCACAGGCTCCACTTGACGGACGATTTTGTGATCGGCTCATCGGAATCCAATTCTGGAAGTTCTGTTGGGTTTGTATCATCGTTCTTGACTTATAGACACTGAGTTTGATGAATTTGGAGACCTTTGACCCTGACACGCTTTTTGGTGCAAAGTGGCCCACATGTGGACCCCGCTTTGGCCCGAAAATGACCTTTTTGCCCCTGTGTTCAAATTGGACGTAAGGATAGGCATTTCTAGCAGTTTGACACCTTCTGAGACTGTTGGTGATGTTTATTACAGCTTTTGGAGTAGCCCCTACCGGATCCACTGATATAGGGACAGTTGTTGATATTCAAACATCAGGCAAGTGTACCTTGCCAACTCTGCAGTGTTGTTACCTATTTTTCTTACTTCATTATATTGCTGTGCATGCTTAACCTAGGACCGAGTGACATACTTAGCGTCCGATTATCAGTCGGGTGCCAACATCGTACGCGGTGTTGGGTATTGTCATCTAGATATGGACATACGTGACACTTTATCTTCTTGTACTGGTCTTACCAAGTACACCTTGACCCAGGACACTGGACACTGTTCATGAGACAGGATCTTCCCGAGATATTCGTGGTGATTCTGTATAGGATACAGGACTTATAGAGATACTATAGTCTGGATACATTATGACTTGTGCATTAGTTATGATCCCGCTGACATGGACATGAGACGTTATGGTCATGATATGCGTGGTTACATTGGGTGGGGAGAGACACACAGACTACAGGCTGATTATATATATACACCCCTACTATTGTGAGGCCCAAGACTCTGAAGCCCGAGCTTGGCCCATTACTCATTATTACTGCTGCTACCGGCTCCCCTACACAGAGCTGGTAGTATGCTTCAGCTTGAGTTCTAGTGCTGCTCTCATCTTGCATATCACTTAGCTGGTTATTTTAGTATTCCCTTATTGTTCCATCTACTGCTGGAGTGACCCACATACTACAGGTTGACTATGTTATGCCGGCTACTCAGTCTCCCGCTGAGCTAGACCACCTCTTGACACCACTGCTACAGGCTCCCCTACACAGAGCTTGTAGATGTTCAACCTGAGTACTATTGATATTCTCTCTTGCATTTTATACAGATGTTACATACTTACCCTGTTTATCTCATTATTTGCTGCACTGTTTATATTCTGGCTTGTATTATTTCCTGTACCTTGCTATGTCCCCTGAGGACCTGGATATGGATTATGTCCCCAGGATTTGCAGACGAGATCTATCCCGAGGTATACGGGACCGCCGCAGGAGCTGAACCAGGAGTTGTACCGTCATCCGAGGATGAGGTGTTAGCCGAAGACTTCTCCTGAGCATCCATGTTCATGCTCAGTATTTATTTATTTAGTTTTTCAGTCATTTATCTTCTGGTCTGTTGAACCATTGTACTAGATATTTATCGGGTTGTTCCCGAAGTACTTTGTGAGACTAGCTGATGATTTACATTCCTTATTTATTCTGTGGATCATATTTTATATCTTGTATGGATGAGATTAGTTGTGCCATGATTGTCGTAGACTTGATTTTACAGCTTAAGTATGCCCTGATGGATCCATTAAATTGGGTTTGTCCATCGGTGCGTACTGCTGGCCATTACCACGCGTCCGGTCCCACGGTATATTGGGATTGGGGCGTGACAGGGTTTTTGTGGTGGCCCATGCAGGTCAACGACAAATTGTTCTGTTTCAACTTAGGAACTGAACCAGCCTGCCCTAAGGATAGAATAGATTGTAGGATCTCATCCATTATTAAAACCATTATTGAACTCTATATCGAACTCGAAATTGTTACTTAAACTGCATCCTGTTTTGATTCCTCTGAGCGTTCTTACAGTTTATCTTTTGGTTGCAGAGAAATGGATCCCAGGAACGGAGACGAGATTCCATTGGATACGCTACATGACGCTGTGGTTACTTATATAGACGGAGTGACTCCAGGGAATGGAGGACAAGCGTCGCAGAGCGATCAAACCGGTCAGCCTAATCCAAGATTCCGGAGAGATGACATCCCACCTCCACCACAGTTCACTCCCCAGATGCCATCTTTCCCGCCAGGACAAGCCATGGACGGGCAACAGATGTTCCAGATGATGTATGCTATGATGTAAGCACAGCAACAGATTCAGCAAGAAGCACAATGACATGAGGCCGAGAATCTGAGAACCAGCCTGGTATCCGCATTGGAACAGGCAAATCCACCAGCAAGGCGATCAACGACGGGATCTATCACCGACTTCCGTCAGCTCAAGCCTCGTACATTTTCTGGTAAAAAGGGACCAACAGAAGTTCATGAATGGCTCACAAACATTCAGCATCAGTTAGAAGCCGCTGAACTTCCTAGAGAGAAGTGGATGACTGCAGTCAGAATGCAGTTAACAGAGAATGCACATCACTGGTGGTTAGCAGAGGAGATGAGGCTCGGGCAGGACCGAGTCACCTGGGAAGAGTTCTCCAGACTCTTCAAAGAGATGTACATTCCCGCAGTAGCGCGGTCAGAGCTCAGAGACAAGTTCCACCGCCTTATCCAAGGCAGCATGACAGTGGAAGAATACAACGCGGAGTTCATTCGCCTTAGTCGCTTTGCCCCAACCTTGATTTCGACCGAGGAAGAGAAAGCTGAGAAGTTCTTTGACGGGCTGAAGTTCGAGCTCCAGAGATTGATTGGATCGGTCGCACCTACATCTTATACCGACGTTCTCGCAGCAGCACGACGCATGGAGCGCGTCACTAGAAGAGAGTCGAACCTGAAGAGGCCTATCAACTCAGCACCATCCAGGACAGCACATGGGGATTCAGCAAAACGGACCCAGAGGAGTATGCCAGAGAGGACAGCACACAGGGCCATATCTCTCCCTACTTGTCATCACTGCGGCAAGATAGGTCACATTGAGAGAGAATGCAGACGTAAGTTGGGACTCTGCCTAGCTTGCGGTTCCAACCAGCATCAGACCAGAGACTGCAACGAGCGCAGAGAGGGAGCCCCGAGATTAGCTTTGCCTGCACCACGACCAGCTTATCCAGCCGTAGGAGCACAGCAGACAGGAGTTGGTGGAGTCAGACCACCAGCCCCAGGGGGGAACCAGTAGAGACCACCCCTGGCACCACAGGCAGCTCTATTTCAGCAGGCTCAGCAGCAGAGAGGCCAAGCTCAGGGACGAGGCCAGGCATTCACTTTAGCTGTTGAGGAGGAGGCTACAGCAGGCGAGGTCATCGCAGGTACTATTCTAGTAGCTTTATTACCAGCTGTAGCATTATTTGATTCTGGAGCATCGCATTCATTTATAGCAGCTAGCTTTGTATCCACCCATAGAGTAGCCACCGCACCCCTTCCGAAGATGAAGAGAATTCTTACGGGAGGTAGAATTATCCCGGTTAGTGACGTCTGTAGATCATGTTCTGTAGTAGTTTGTGGCCGAGAGATGCGAGCTCAATTTCTGATATTTTCTATGCCGGATTATGATGTCGTACTGGGTATGGACTGGTTAAGTCAGTACCATGCGACTCTTGATTGCCGATCCGGACGGGTTATATTTAGACCGCCTGGACATCCAGACTTCGAGTTTCTCCGAGGAGCGGTAGAGCAAGGAGTTCAGCCTACTCTTAGGGTACTAACTGTAGAAAGGGAGACAGGTTACCCAAGAGTCATCTCAGAATTTTTGGATGTATTTCCCGATGATCTTCCAGGTTTACCGCCTGATCGGGAAATAGAATTCACAATAGACTTAACTCCAGGAGCAGAGCCAATCACTTCATCAGTTTATCGGCTGGCACCTAAGGAGTTAGTGGAGTTGAAAGCACAGGTTGATAATCTTTTGGAGAAGGGTTTCATTCGGCCCAGTATTTCACCTTGGGGAGCACCCATATTATTTGTGCCAAAGAAGGATGGAACAGTACGATTGTGCATTGACTACAGGGCACTGAATGCTGTGACCATCAAGAACAGGTATCCCTTACCACGCATTGATGATCTATTCGATCAATTGAGTGGGGCAAGGATATTTTTAAAGATTGACCTTCGATCCGGCTATCATCAGATCAAAGTAAGGAAGGAAGACATCCCGAAGACAGCTTTCAGGACCAAGTATGGGCATTATGAGTTCTTGGTGATGCCGTTTGGTTTAACCAACGCGCCAGCAGTGTTTATGAGTTTAATGAACAGAGTCTTTCATCAGTTCTTGGATAAATTCGTGGTGGTGTTCATTGATGACATTCTCATATATTCCAAGAGCCCTGAAGAGCACGAGGAGCATCTCAGAATCGTGTTAGAGACCTTGAGGCAGGAAAAGTTATATGCCAAACTTAGTAAGTGTGAGTTCTGTATGGACAAAGTACCTTTCTTGGGACACATCATCTCAGGAGAAGGACTTTCAGTGGATCCAGAGAAAGTTGCGGCGATAGAGACTTGGCCTACACCCACATCAGTTGCAGAGGTGAGAAGTTTTCTCGGACTCGCGGGATATTACCGAAGGTTTGTGGAGAATTTCTCGAGGATTGCAGAACCGATGACGAAGCTGACACACAAGGACCAGGAGTTTATATGGACAGAAGACTGTCAGAAGGCCTTCGAAGAGTTGAAGAGAAGATTAACAACAACACCTATCTTGACTCTTCCTTCAGGGTCAGGAGGTTTTGTCGTTTACAGTGATGCATCAGGCAGTGGACTAGGATGTGTTTTGATGCAACATGGCAAAGTCATTGCTTATGCATCGAGACAGTTGAAGGTTCACGAGAAGAACTACCCAACACATGATCTGGAGTTAGTAGCAGTTATATTTGCATTAAAGATTTGGAGGCACTACCTTTATGGGGAGAAAGTAGACATCTTTACAGATCACAAGAGTCTGAAGTATGTATATACTCTGAAGGAGCTTAACATGAGGCAGAGATGCTGGCTCGAATTGATGGTAGATTTTGACATATATCTGCAGTATCATCCGGGAAAGGCGAATGTTGTTGCAGATGCGCTCAGCAGAAAGCCTACGGCTTATTTCTTGACGATGCAGCCCGAGTTATTGAAAGATCTACAGGAGCTTCAGATAGAGATTGTCTTACCAGGACAGAATGGCTTGATGGCTAATCTTGAGATTCAGTCATCACTCGTGGAGAAGATTAAAGAGGCATTGCCCACCGATGCTAGATTCCGAAGACTCAAAGAAAGGACAGAAGCAGGCATGCAGACAGGACTTCGCATTCATGAAGACGGGACATTGAGGTTTGGAAATCGCCTGTATGTTCCAAATGGAGAATTGAGACATGAGTTAATGGCGGAAGCACATAGCTCTATGTACTCTGTTCACTCAGGAGGAACCAAGATGTACCGAGACTTGAGACAGTATTACTGGTGGCACGGAATGAAAAGAGAGATTGCAAGATTTGTGGCCAAATGCTTAGTCTGCCAGCAAGTAAAGGCCGAGCATCAGAGGACTGCAGGTATGTTACAGCCGCTTCCGATACCAGAATGGAAATGGGAGCATATCACGATGGATTTTGTCACAGGATTCCCGAGGAGCCCCAGCGAAAAAGTCGCAGTATGGGTGATAGTGGATAGACTCACTAAATCGGCACACTTCTTGCCATTTAGAGTTGGACAGTCCACAGAGGTACTAGCCGACATGTATATGCGACAAATCGTCAAATTACATGGAGTGCCTGTTAGTATTGTATCGGATAGAGATTCGAGATTTACCTCTCATTTCTTGAGAAGCATGCAAGAGAGTCTAGGCACCAGACTCAAATTCAGCCAATCAGAACGCACCATCCAGATATTGGAGGACATGTTGAGATCATGTATGCTAGACTTTGGAGGATCTTGGGAAGATCATCTGCACTTAGTGGAGTTCTCCTATAATAACAGTTATCAGGCCAGCATCCAGATGGCACCATTTGAAACTTTATACGGAAGGAAGTGCATATCGCCTATATGTTGGAGTGACGTTTGTGAACGTCAAATACTGGGTCCAGAATTGGTAACGCAAACAGTGGAAACGGTAAAACAAATTCAGAATCATCTGCGAGCAGCCCAAGACAGACAGAAGCATTGGGCAGATACGCACAGACGTCCCCTGGAGTTTAAAGAAGGAGAGCATGTGTTCTTGAGGATTTCGCCCACTCGTGATACTATCAGATTCGGAAGCAGAGGCAAGTTGAGCCCAAGGTATATTGGGCCATTTGACATCCTAGAGCGCGTTGGTGAGGTGGCTTATCGTCTTGTATTACCTCCATCCCTAGAAGGAGTGCATGACGTATTCCACGTATCACAGCTGCGAAGGTACGTGACCGACCCAAGTCACGTAGTCGATCATTCAGAGATCGCAGTAGGCCCAAGCTTGAGATATGAGGAACAACCAGTAGGCATCCTTGACATCAGTGAGAAGACATTGAGGGGACAGACCATCAGACTAGTCCATGTAGCATGGAAACATCATTTCCCTGGAGAATCGACTTGGGAACGAGAAGATAGTATGCGCCAGCGTTACCCCCACTTGTTTGAGGAGGCAGTTATAAACTAAACCACCTTGTATTTCCATAATTCTTTCTTTGGTAGCTTATTCTTTGATTGCGAGGACGCAATCCTTTCAAGGAGGGAAGATTGTAAACACCCTGATATTTTGGGAATAATTTATAATGAGTTATTACGAATTTTTAGTACTTTCTGGAATTTAAAGAAAAGATGATGGTGATTTAAAGAATTTTAAGTGTGGCTAATTGGTGTTATAATATTTTTAAAATAACATATTATGGTGCACAATGGAAAGCCGGACATGTGGTATTTTTCGACGAATTATTTGGGCTTCAGGGGAGCGTTTAACGCCTTATAGACTATTGGCTAACCAAACCAAGCCAAATTGGACCAATCCCACTGTAGTAGGGTCGGATCCAGGACCGACCAACCCGCTGAGGACCCGACCCATTGCAAACCCTAGCCGTGCTTACTGTAGCGGCTATTTAAGCTAGCCTAGGGATCCGTGCCGCTGCCATCCGCAGCCCTCAATCTCGCCGCCGACGCAGTGATCAGCCGCCGCTCCGATCACTGTCGATCAGCATCCTCAGCCATCATCTTCCCCAAATCCGACGCTGTTCTTCGCCCAAACCCAGCCGACCTAGCCGACTCGAGCGTCGCCCCGGCCAAGCCCCCTCCGCACCGCCTGGCAAGCCGATCTCGGCCCATCTCAGCCCTAGACTCCTCGACGACGGACCCGCGGCCTTCCCCGAGCACCGCCGAGTCGCAGAGGACCGGAGTTAACCCCGCTGTCGTCTAACTTCGACTCTCGGCCGACTCCACAGTGGCCATTCCCCCGCTGTGTCCGACCCGACAACCACGGTACTCGCGGCCACCCTCTGAACTGGGATAGCAGACACCGGACACACCACGAGGACACGACCAGAACTCGGCTCACGTCAATTTGGCTTTCGAACACCCAGAATTCAGAACTCACGGGGCCCTGTTCAGGTACCGGTTTCTTCCTCATCGTAACACCGTTTCCAATTCCGTCAGTTGCTATGCGTAGACTGTGTAACCCTCTCGGTGCCCGTACAACTTGCTCGGTGTATCGCGTCCTGTGGTGATCGTACACCGCGATCCAAAAACAGGAAAAACAATACCCCGTTTCACCCCAAAACTGAGTGCGTCCCGCCAAACGGGACGACTTGGTCGCACGCGGTCTTTACCGAACCGTGCGCGTCGTTGATACGGTCGTGTGAGATTTTGCGGAAGTAGATTCGGAGGTGCGAGCACCCCGGAATCAACGCGTATCCGCCGACGACACCCCGTATCCGACCTTTCTGGAACATGCTGTAACTTTGTGTACACACGTCAGATCGAGACGAAACTTACGCCATCGGACTCGTAGCAATACGCTGGTCCTGTGACCCAAGTTTGGTTCGATTCTGAGAACGTTGACAAAATTGCGTATCGTGGGCCCCACAGGCTCCACTTGACGGACGATTTTGTGATCGGCTCATCGGAATCCAATTCTGAAAGTTCCGTTGGGTTCGTATCATAGTTCCTGACTTTTAGACACTGAGTTTGATGAATTTGGAGACCTTTGACCCTGACACGCTTTTTGGTGCAAAGTGGCCCACATGTGGACCCCGCTTTGGCCCGGAAATGACCTTTTTGCCCCTGTGTCCAAATTGGACGTAAGGACAGGCATTTCTAGCAGTTTGATACCTTCTGAGACTGTTGGTGATATTTATTACAGCTTTTGGAGTAGCCTCTACCGGATCCACTGATACAGGGACAGTTGTTGATATTCAAACATCAGGCAAGTGTACCTTGCCAACTCTGCAGTGTTGTTACCTATTTTTCTTACTTTATTATATTGCTGTGCATGCTTAACCTAGGACCGAGTGACATACTTAGCGTCCGATTATCAGTCGGGTGTCAACATCGTACGCGGTGTTGGGTATTGTCATCTAGATATGGACATACGTGACACTTTATCTTCTTGTACTGGTCTTACCAAGTACACCTTGACCCAGGACACTGGACACTGTTCATGAGACAGGATCTTCCCGAGATATTCGTGGTGATTCTGTATAGGATACAGGACTTATAGAGATACTATAGTCTGGATACATTATGACTTGTGCATTAGTTATGATCCCGCTGACATGGACATGAGACGTTATGGTCATGATATGCGTGGTTACATTGGGTGGGGAGAGACACACAGACTACAGGCTGATTATATATATACACCCCTACTATTGTGAGGCCCAAGACTCTGAAGCCCGAGCTTGGCCCATTACTCATTATTACTGCTGCTACCGGCTCCCCTACACAGAGCTGGTAGTATGCTTCAGCTTGAGTTCTAGTGCTGCTCTCATCTTGCATATCACTTAGCTGGTTATTTTAGTATTCCCTTATTGTTCCATCTACTGCTGGAGTGACCCACATACTACAGGTTGACTATGTTATGCCGGCTACTCAGTCTCCCGCTGAGCTAGACCACCTCTTGACACCACTGCTACAGGCTCCCCTACACAGAGCTTGTAGATGTTCAACCTGAGTACTATTGATATTCTCTCTTGCATTTTATACAGATGTTACATACTTACCCTGTTTATCTCATTATTTGCTGCACTGTTTATATTCTGGCTTGTATTATTTTTTGTACCTTGCTATGTCCCCTGAGGACCTGGATATGGATTATGTCCCCAGGATTTGCAGACGAGATCTATCCCGAGGTATACGGGACCGCCGCAGGAGCTGAACCAGGAGTTGTACCGTCATCCGAGGACGAGGTGTTAGCCGAAGACTTCTCCTGAGCATCCATGTTCATGCTCAGTATTTATTTTTTTAGTTTTTCAGTCATTTATCTTCTGGTCTGTTGAACCATTGTACTAGATATTTATCGGGTTGTTCCCGAAGTACTTTGTGAGACTAGCTGATGATTTACATTCCTTATTTATTCTGTGGATCATATTTTATATCTTGTGTGGATGAGATTAGTTGTGCCATGATTGTCGTAGACTTGATTTTACAGCTTAAGTATGCCCTGATGGATCCATTAAATTGGGTTTGTCCATCGGTGCGTACTGCTGGCCATTGCCACGCGTCCGGTCCCACGGTATATTGGGACTGGGACGTGACAATAACTGGGTAAAAAATTTACGTGATAAACCAATAACGACACTACTTGATGGAATTCGAGCCAAAATTATAACACTTCAGGACAAAAACAGACAAAAAGCTGAAAATCTGCAAACTGATTTTTGTCCTAAGATGTTACAAACTATGGCTCTTATCATAAAAGAAAAACACCGGCTGCAAACATTAAATATAGTTAGATATTTGTTTGAAATATTAGATTGTAAAACAAATAGAACATATGTTGTAGACTTAGATGTAAAATCTTGTTCATGTTTAAAGTGGTATCATACTTTGCTTCCATGTGTACATGCATGTTATGCGTGTAAGTCTAAAAATATTAGCATTGAGAGTTTTTATCCAGGTATTTTCTCTAAGCAAGCATTAAGAAGCGTATACGAGCTGCACCTGGAGCCAATTCCAGTCCCCTACAACCTCCAAAATACATTGGTTAGAGGACACATTGGAGTACCAGATGTACGACGCAAGGCGGGAAGACCAAAGAAGAACCGGAAAATGAGCTGCACCTGGAGCCAATCCTGTTTTTCTTATGTTCTTCTCTTCTCTTCTCTGCTTTCTTACTCCTGCTCTTCTCTGCTCTGCTCTTCTCTTCTATTCTCTGCTTCCTCCTCCTATTCTCTTCTGTGATCTTGCAACTCTTCTGTGATGTTGCAACGATCTCCCACCCTCTACTTATAATATATAACCTCCACTAACACCCACCTAAATATTTAACCACCTAACATAAATTAAATTCTACCAATACATCCACCCGAACCCATTTAAACCCACACCTACAATCATTTAATCCCTATCAACAACCTTACTAGAACCAGACCCTAAGAATCAACCCAAAAATTGGGAAACCAAATTTTCGCCAACCCAGTTGGCGAAAATATGGTGAACCCATTTTTTTCTCACGTTAAACCAAGCAAAATCAAGTGAAAAAACCGAACCGAAGAAACCACAAATGAAAAAACCGAACCGAACCGAACCAAACCCAAAAAAACCACTTTTTCGAAATTTTAATTTTTTAAATTTTTAAATTATTTTTTAATATTTTATTATTATTTTTATCTATTTTCGCCAACCAAGTTGGCAAAATTTTTAATTATTTTTTATTATTATTTTTTATAAATTTTTTTTTAAAAAAAATTTTGAAATTTTTTTTTTTTCGGATTTCGCCAACGGAGTTGGCGAAAGTTTGTTTTTTGTTTTGTTTTTAATATATTTCAGATTTTGGTCGGAAAATTCAGTTTTCCAAATTTTCACCAGTTCGGATGGCGATTCGTATCGTTATTTTTAAATTTATCGAACTTATATCGTTGTAATTAATTATTATAATTTTTTTATCGGTACAGTAAATTTTCTGGAAAAAAAACTAATCTGGAATTGGAAATAGTATAGCTCATCTCTTGCATTTGTTTGAAGTAATAGTAATATGTACGTGCATTGCACGTGCGTACGTAAAAACTTGAACATAAATTTATTATAAAAAATAACATTCCTAGGAATTGAATACAAACAATCAAGGAAAATGACTTCCACCTTAATCACTTGAGTTAGAATTATTTAGTTATAAATATATCATACTAGGTAGTTAAATGTTTGACTAAATTTTTTTTAAATAATTAATGAAATATTTAGGTAGTTATTTAGTTATCTTCTTATTATTTTTTTATAAAATTATTTAAATGATGATATAAATACAGTTTAGACGACTTATTTTTGAGTCGTCATTATAATAGTAGAGATGTATAGCGCATCTCCTGCATTTGACATTAAATGTCCAATGAAATATAACTTCAATCCAAATTAGCCCTAAGTGACTGCCACGGACCCTTCCCTTCCTTCAAGACCACCAGTGAGGTCTATTCAAGGGTGCATGCATTTTCTCTAGACCACTATCCTTCCAGCATGTGCTGGTTTTTGTTTCTTTCTTTATTTCCTTGGTCATTATAACCAGCTTCCTCATAATTAATGTTTTCAAATCAGAAGGTTTAGAATCCTAAGTCGAAATAGGCTTTCTCTTTCTCTTCTTCAGAACGCTATTACTGAGGAAATCAAACAGATGTACGAGGGTCCTAGGACCCCCAGTGAACACGTACACCAAACTCCAGCTTTTCTACATCTGCTCATTCATGATTCCAACTTTCACACAAACAATGAGTAGAAAACATAAAAAGCTGATTTCGGTTTTCAATAAAAAAAAGTACAGCCATCACTTGGTTGATCAGTTTGTGACATGATAAAAACATATCAAACAAGAACCTCATCATCACTCAGAAATATAGATTATTCCACCAATATACACACAATAGTATAATGTCACAATTGATCTTCTCTTGCCAGAGAAAATAACTTACATTTATGTAATGATTATGTTTGGCAGTAAACAATTTTAACAAGCAACAAATGATGTCAAAATGAGTATTGTTAAAAGGCTAGCCATAATAGCCTCTGGTAGCAGAGAGAGCAAGTGCTTCCCTCCATATATAGACCTAGCTACATTGTACACAATCAAATCAACAACAAAAGAATGCCATGTAAAAATAGCTGAACATAGAATGTGCAGAGTGTAGAGGATTGGGCAGGTGAGCAATGTGCAAAAATTCTCACCTGGCCGCTACACTTGAAGTTTCTTCATACCAATTTCAAGCTCTTCTGTATTTGCTTTTGTACTGTTGGATTGCATCTCCCTATTGAGCCATGGGTGCTCAAGGCATTGCTGTGCTGTAGGCCGCATCTCCGGGGCAAAATTAAGAAGAGGACAGAGGAAGTCAGCAAAGTCTTGAGCATCAGAAGAGGAAATTTTGTATTTTTCAGCCAGAAGTCGATCCAGGGGCCAATATTTTAGCCTGCGGATCCTCTTTAGGTCTCCATGTCTGTCGAAGTAGTCCTTTGAGCGAGTTCCTGTAAAAGCAATCTGAACTTGCAAGAGAAATGTATCGATATCAGATGGTCACAGGAGAGCTACAACTACAAGGATGAAGAATGCAATGTTTTACCTTTCGGGGCATTTTCCCAAGTAGTTCCATCATGAGAGCCAAGTGATCCTGCATATGAAATGCCCAAGCGAGGGAAGAAAAGATCCATTTAGATGGCCATAGTCAAAGAACAAAACAAGCGCAGACATGAAATGTAGAATACAATCTATTAACATTCATATTTTTTTCAGAAAATAGGATCTTATCCATTGTAAACATGCAGATAACTATATAACAATCAAACATTTTAATGCAGATACTGTATGAACTCGGTCTTAAGCTTGCACATGCCTTCTGCTTTATTTATTTCTGTGAATAGATCATATTTGTAATTTACCAAGTGAATACTACATATCTGAAAACTAAAGCTAGGACATTATATTAAGTATATATGACAGCTTTACATTTTCAGATAATCGGTTTACCCTTTCAGATAATCTGTTCATCCTAATAAAGAGATTTATCGAACACGTTGGTGCTATATTTTGATCATTCTATTCCATCAAAAGGCTCCATTCTGGAGAAATCCTCAAAGTTGGGCAAGTACTAAAAGTAGATCTCAAAATTTTAAGGCTATGAAGAAGATTGATGTAGCACTGAAAAAAATAATTAGCAGAAATGCTGTCATATAACCATTATCCACCTATTCCTCAACAGGTCCCATAATGGAGCAAACCTCAAAATGAAGCAGATATCAAGTTCTCAAAGGATTAACCAATTCTACAACTGGCTATCATCTTGACATCAAAAATCCAATAGATGTTTAAGATAGGAAGCATATATCAAGGTCTCCTCGCCAATTTGAAAAAAAAAAGAGGTCACCAAACTATCTAACTTTTAAGATTATATGAATCCAGTTTATACCATGGACCATCTCAAGGTTAACTATATATCTCCTATATATGGTCATTTACTTCAAAAAAAAAAACCACAAGGTTTAAGCAAGTGACACCTGGAGAGTCCGATAGTAATCCATAATACTTGGTCCATTCCAGATTGTACTTTTGAAAGAAGTTGTGAAAACCGAAACAAAGCATGTTTTCTTTAATTGAATGAACATCAAGATCGCGCAATATTTTTTTTAATCAAGTTGGGACCATACCTATAGAGAAGAAGATGTTGCTGCAAAAATGTTTGCAACCTTCCATTTGATGAAAAAAAAAATCCAAAAATGTGCAACCAGCAAGACATACTACAAAAAATATGCCTACAACCTCAGATTTCAAACAAAAGTCATTGGCAGGAAATTCCAGCAAGCAAGGATAGCAAATGAATCATCTAGGTGTTGGAGGAAGAGGACACCCAAAAATATGCCTACAACCTCAGATTATCCATGTGTTCAACCAATAATCTGAATATTTACAACCACGCAGCAGCAACTGCAGTTAACAATCAGACAAAGCACTTGAACACCCAGAAGTTGAAGTGTAAGAAGTCTGTAAAGTAAGCAAATCAAGGTTCAAAAACTCGATTTTGTACCCTTCCTATGTATACCGCCTTCAGTATTTTTTTTATGGGGGTGGGGGTTTGTTCTCAAATTACTCGGTTTGGTAGTTTCCGCTCTTTGGACCCTCCAATTTCTATCCAAACGACTGCAGCATATTTTTCAGTAGATTACTAAAAAACCTTGATTTAAGTATGGCATGTCTTGCATCTTGAGATCCCCCAAAGAAGCAATTCATGACGATTGGATAAGGACCAGCATCTTTCATACTAATGTAAGTATCGAGACCAAGTTATGACGGCTGATCACTTGTGGGGGTAGTTGTGCTAATGTTGTTTCCCAAACCCTGATGATAAGCTTGGGCTGAAAAGACAAGATCATCCAAAACTCTACAAAGTTGAATGAATCGATAGTACTATAATTCCAATAACAAAAAACAAAGTCGGGTGACATTGTAAACAGAGGACAATACAAGGATGCACTTTGATGTGACATCATCTCAACGAGGTTTACTCACATCTTATTGGTGAGGGCATGGCAATATGACAGAAAGGTATTGCATGATGGTGATTAAATACCTATATATTTGTATACAATTGAAGGAAGATCAGACTATTGCAGATGATAGATGAGGATTTCCTTTTAAGACAAGCAACAAGAAAGAAAGCAACACATATCTGTGCAGATTTACTACAGTTCAAAGTTAGTGAAAGAGTGTCAAAGTTCATAAAAGACAAGGCTGAGGATTTAGAAGCAGTCTAGTATGGTTCCCAAAGAGTCTGCCAAAGTTATTAAAGAGTTGGTTGTGTCTGGTATGATATTAATTACTAGTTGTTAGGTGTAGATATCATTGATCCTATGCTTAGTTGTCCATCAAAATGGTTTTTCATATGCACTTAGAATGCAATAGTATATGGCATTTTTTTAGTTCCTCTCTGGTGTAGTACTCGAATTTTAGAAGCATTAATTTTCAAATTCAGGATCAAAATCAAGGTTTGCACTACAGGTCGATACCGATACATATCGACCATATAGTATCATTTTTTGTCATGTCTGACCCGATACTCATCCCATCAATACCAAAATTGTGGCTCTTTCCTTGTCAATTCACCAAGGAAATAATTAACTATGCGGTTAAAGTGGCGACTAGTTGGCGACCAGGTGCTGTAGAACCGACTAAATTTTAACAAAATCGGGTAAAAAAATCAACCATTAAAAGGGCCTTTTTTTGCAAAAATCGGGTCACAAAAATATAACAGAATCCACTGAATGTTATTAAGTAGAATTAGTACTAGTATTAAATATAACAGGATCCACTTTTTATCACTTTTTGATGACTAGTCCCGACTAGTCAAAAAGTGGTATCAACCGCTTTGCTACAACTTTAATTGCATAGATAATTAAAATAAAAAAGAAAGAAGCATGGAAAAGAACAATATCAACATAATGGTCCAATTTTGCCGAATATCAACTTGCTACAGTGTGTCGATAAAGTTATTTATCTACATAATGTATTCATGAACATTTGTAGAAGTAGTATACTATGAACTCACAACATTCATACATCTTAATATTATTCCATTCAAAACTATCTACTATGGTGCTACTTTGTCTAAAGAAAGTAAAATAAACAACAATATAAAATGAATGTGAAAAGTTCATCAATGATCAACTTGCGACACCTGCCTTCCCGATGTCAAAAATGTTTATCCACCCCTTGCATGTTGACTTGATTTTGAACTAGCATCTTCACTTGGGCAGTACAATATGTAGGGTTACAAACTTACAACTAGGTTGCATAGTCCAATTTTGGAATGGTTCATTATCAGCTGACCTTAATGGGTTTTCTTATCTTCGATGGCCCATATTCACAACCAAACACCTAGTTGAACACTTCATTTCCCAGTTCATTAATCCGTTAAAGCCATATGTTTGGGTTTCTACCATTTACAAGGCCTGCCTCTCTTCTCCATCCTTGTTACTTTACTGCTACATATTCCAGCAAATGAGCAATCCCATCGCAAAGAGGAGAATATCCTCTCTTCTTCTATTCTCCCTTTTTGGGATACTCATTTTACATCTCGTTCGTCATTCTTAATACAACTTTTATGACTTTCACTTTGTCTTGGCTTTCAGAACATTGGTAAAGAGGACCACTTCTTCAAAGTTCAACGAGAGCATATCCCTACCTGATCTTAATTAGCAGGAATAGTTTTTCTTGCCAGGGTAAATCTCGCCATATAAGTTAAGTTTCTTACTAGTCTTAAATTTTACATAGCACCATCAATTCGGTACTGTTTCCTCATATTGAGTTGGTTTTTATGTAAATGGTTTTTAATATATATATAATTTGGTTTTCATTACTGAAAATTTGATGTTAAAGTGCATAAAGTGTCAATTCAAATCCATTTTGTTGCTTGCTGGAATAGAGAATGTTGCTGGGGTTTCATCTTATTGCTAGAATTTGAGTCCTGTAACATTAGATGGAGATATACATAATGTTTATCAAAGATTACCTAATCGCAGAAAAGCTTGGTCTGGATTTTATCTGTTGAGCAGAGAGGTGTCAACCCAAATTATAATAACATGGAACACACTCAATAAGTTAAAACGGCACTCTAAGAAAGGTCAATCACTACTCAACCATCAATTCATTTGATTACACTCTTGTACGTGCATTATTCTTCAACACTAAATAAGCATTCCTAAATTACCCATGAGCACATGCTTCAACACCCCCCTCCCCAAAAAAAAACCCAAGCAATCCCACGCACACCCACTCACCTAAGAGCAAGGTAGTCAAAGGCGCAAGACGCACTCGAGACGTAAATGGTCCATATCACCCGAGCCGCAAGGCGCGTGCCCGAGCGAAGCGAGACAAAAAAAAAATAATAATAAAAATATATATACATACATAAATAAATAAATTAGTAATGTAATAAATCAAACCAAAAAACATATTAAAACCAACAAAAATATGTTAAAACATAACCAAGTGAACTAGCAAAACAACAATAGCAGTTAACAGAACTAACAAGAATTTGTGTTCTTCCTATCACACTTTTAGTAAATTTTAGTTTTTTAGTTCAACTGTAACCAACTTTGACAACCGTGGAATGAGTTACATCCCTCCACTTGTATGAGGTAAGGGCGATCTCTCTTCCTCAAAGTTTTTTTTTTGAAAAAAAAAAATATATATATATATATATATATATATATATATATATATATATATATATATATATATGAGGCCCGCATTTTCTTGGTTACACCTTACTGAAATGCGCGTCTTAGGCGCACCTTGGGTGCGCCTGGAGAAAGGCATCTCGCCTAACGAGGTGTGAGGCATGCCTTTGACTACCATGCCTAAGAGAAAACTAAAATCATATTTACCGACACTTTTAAGGAGCAACCAACATCATTGCAAGAAACTCAATCTATTGAGAAGTTATTCGATTTTTCATTTGAAGGCATGAGCTTTTGCATATACAACAGACATGTCGATAGTAAATGTCATGTCATTAATTTATTATTCATGGTTCTATGTTAGTCCTGTTTCAGATCTAAAGTGATGAGTACACATATAATCAAATCCATATCCGACTCCAAATTTATATTCTAGAAAAATGGATATCCAAAAGCGTCCATTTAAAAAAGTGGGACATATACAGATAGTACATACATATATACTGGAATATCTTAGTAATACACATAACTTTGGAAAGTAGGAGTTACAAACTTAGTTTTTTTTTTTTCTAATTTATTTGTCTTTTAAGTGATTTCCGGTCTATATCCATATTTGATCCCAATTAGTATCAGCTTTGACCCAATGTAGACATTGCTTTCAGTAGTGGAAAAATATCCGAAAAAGTACGGGTATGCAATACCTCTATGCACATTCATACTGTCCGAAATGTTAATCTATACGATAGAAAAAAAAAGTGTAAATGTTATTGGATTAACCGCGACATGCTGGTTAGCTATAAGGAAAGGAAACAGAGCAATATACCTCGTCTTCGCTGTACCCGTTGGTACTGTTGGGTGCGAAGAGCATGTCCCCCGTGGCGAGCTCGAACGCTAAGCACGCGAAGGACCACATGTCCACCGAGAAGGAGTATCCGGCGTCGAGGATGACCTCCGGGGCCCTGTACTGCCTCGTCTGGATGTCGTTCGTGAACTGCTTGTCCGCCCAGCACGCGTTCCCGAAGTCGACGATCTTGCAGCCGAGGTCGATCCCCTCGAGGCTCCTCTCCTCCTCGCGCTCGGCGGCGGCGGCAGGGACGGCCCCTCCCATGGAGACCCGCCTCCGGGAGAGGTTGGCGACGGCCCTCTTGGCCCTCATCTTGAGCTTCCGCTCGACGAAGCTGGCAGTGGAAAGGGCCGGGGTGGCGATGGGGATGCCCTCGGGCCGGTCGAGGACCGGGGCGAGGCCGGAGCGGACGGGGTCCTTGGCGGGGTCGATGGGGGAGAGGAGGAGGACGTTCTCGGGCTTGAGGTCGGTGTGGACGATGCCGAGGTCGCGGTGGAGGTAGTCGAGGGCGAGGAGGACGGAGCGGCAGAGGCGGCGGACGCGGGGGAGGCCGAGGCCGCGGCCGCGGTTGTGGCGGATGAGGCGGAGGAGGCTGTCGCCGAGGAACTCGATGACGAGGCAGAGGTGGGTCCCGTTGGGCCCCGCGTGGCGAAAGTGGTCGAGCATGCGGACGACGCAGCGGGATCCGGTGGGGTCGCGGTCGGCGATGGCGGAGAGGAGCTCGATCTCGTGGAGCGCCGCCTGGGCGTACTCTGTCGCGCTCTTCTGGATCTTGAGCGCGACGAATCTCTGCAACAAAAAAACACAAATTATAAGTTGGATCTAAAAATTTCAAAATAGGAATGAATGAATTTGTTTTGGTTGGGTTGGGTTGGGTTGGGTTGGGTGGTACTTGGGATTGGGTGTCGTAGGCGAGCCAGACGGTGGAGAAGTGGCCCCAGCCGAGCTTGCGCTGAGCGACGTAGCGGCCGCCGGCGAACTGGTCGCCGATGCGGACGGCGTGGTAGCCGCCCTTCCTGTAGGCGTCGAAGCCTTCGTCTTCTTCTCCTGAAGATGATGAGCAAGACATTGCTCTTCTTCTTCTTCTTCTTCTTCTTCTTCTTTCTTTCTAATGCTTAATTGATATTGCTATTGTTTGTTGTATGATTGATGGATGATGATGTGGAAGGAATATGGACAGAGAGAAAGGAGAAAGGAATGCACCAGCAGCTCCTGAAACTCTTAAAGAAGAATATTATGTAATGAAAGAAACCAACGAACAACTCTCTCCACCTCTCCTTACTTTGTTTTCTAGTTGTTTTTCTTATATTTAATCCTGTTTTAATTTTTACTTTTTTTTTTTATTTATTTGTTTCCTATTAATGGCCCTCTTTCCTTTGTTTTGCGGCAATGGTGCCTCCACTCTCGGTTGGGTGATTTTTTTTTCCTTTTTTGTTGGAGTACAATATTTCCTCTTTTCTATTTTATAAAAAATATTAGGATGTGTTTGATTGAATTTTTGTTTTATATAAAAAAAAATATAGGGCCCCTAGAAATTATAATAGTAGAGTTTTACTTTCTTTTGTTAAAATTAGAATAATTTTTTTCTACAATCAACGCACGCACTCCTAGAAATTAACTTGCAAAAGTGTGACAACTTTTACAATGTTAATTATGACATTAGATCTCTTATAAAATATTCGATTTCGGGTGGCTCTTGCGGTTACCGAAAAGAGATATAAAATTATGGTTGGATGATAGAAGATCAGTGGATCGAGTCACGGAAACATATTATTTCTTCTATTTATAAATAGTGAAAGTTGGAGGACAGTGGGTCTAAAGACATACAATATAGTGTGCACAAAGTCCCGAACGTTACGTCGGTCCCCGAACGTTATATCGAAAATGCAAAAAAAAAAAAAAAAAACTGTTATAAAATATTTCATACAATGGTAATTGCATAATGCAATTGAGAAAATTGATAACAAAAAAAAAAGAAAAGAAAAAAGATCTCTTATAAAATATTCGGATTTTTTCATTAAAAGTAATAAAAAATTATATATTTATAAAAAACGGGAAAAGTTTCGTGTATTTGCGGATGGGGGGACCACTCGCCAACTCAGTTGGCGAGGTGCTGAGTTAGCGAGCATCTCGCCAACTGAGTTGGCGGGGCACTCTCCTCGAGAGGCCCGCTCGCCAACTCAGTTGGCGGGCCAGTGAACGTTGGTTTTTCACCCTTTAGGCAACGGCTCCCTCCAACGGCTCCCTCCAACTCCTATAAACACCCCCCCACCCCCCCCCAAACACTCCTCACACAACACATTCTCCTCCTCCTCCTCCTCAATTTTTCACAGCTTCCTCCTCCTATTTTCACAGCTTCCTCCTCCTGTTTTCTGTAGCAAAAGTTCTCAACCGTCATGGATCATAGCGTAAGAATTGTATGCTCGCACGGCGGTACAGTAAATGGGTTAAATTACGAAGGAGGAGAAAGTATTATTTTTTCAACTTATCCGAATATTAGTTTTGAAAATATACGTAATCATATATATTGAACGTTGTTCTATTCATTATGATTTTATTCTGAAGTCTATTTTTGGTTCTAATTGTTTTTTGATAGATAGTGAAGATGCATGGAATTATATTCTTGAGATTAATTCACAATCACGGTATATAAAATATATATGTTATTAAAGTAGCAGCAACCTTAGATAGTAGAAATAATGAATATTTTTCTGAATATCAGCATGTTAGTTCGGGTGCTAGTTCTTCTCAACAAATAGTTTCATTTATCCAAGAAGGTCATTCATCAGATGAATCTAACCATGATGATGATAGTGACAACGACGATGGAAATAGTGATGATTTAGTTAAAAATATAGATTATACGGTAGATGATGATGTTGTAAAAGCTATCACTGATGAATTATTTAAGGGACAATCATTTCCTAGTCGTTCTCACTTTAGAAGCTTTATAAGTAATTTAGCAATTAAATATAATTTTAGTTGTTCAGCTAGTCTTATGAATAATGCTCGTGGAATTATATATAGTTGTGATCAACCGAATTATAATTGGAGAGTATATGTCAAATCTATTGGAAATGGCGATATAGTTAAAGTTAGTACATTAGAAAATCGTCATTCTTGTTTAGGAAGACTTAGTACAGGACGTCATCGACTAGCTACCGCTTCATGGATTAAGACCATGATAATTGACATTATTAGAGATAACCAGTCATACAGTCCATCACAAATTGTTAAAGATATATATAGGGAGCACCGTATACAAGTTAGTTATTCCAAAGCATGGAGAGCCCGAGAGACAGCATTAGCTAAAATTAATGGTAGTTATGATGAGGCATACGCTAGTCTTGAGGAGTATTGTTATAGAATTATGGAGACAAATCCAGGTAGTACATGTTTTATTAAAACTACCGAAAACAATAGCTTCCAACGAATTTTTATTTGTTTTAAGTCATGTATTGATGGATTTTTAAGTGGATGTTTACCAATTATTAGTACTGATGCTACATTTCTTTCGTCTAAATATCAAGGTATCTTATTTATTGCTTGTGCTCACGATCCTAACTATCAATTATATCCTATAGCTTATGCTGTTGCTGAAGGTGAGAATAGTGATTCTTGGTCTTGGTTTTTAAATTCTCTTAAAATATCTTTTGAAAGTTGTTTTAATGATTGGAGTTCAATTTCATTTATATCTGACAAGCAAAAGGGATTAATAAATGCTGTTCGTGCTATTTTTCCTGCATCTCCTCATTTTTTTTGTATTCAACATTTTAAACAAAACATAAAAAAAGTTACAAAAGAACAAGTATTTCAACGCTTGTTAGACTCGCTTGCTAGATCATATAATAAAACGGATGCAGAGAGTGTGTTTGATATAATTAAAGCCGAGAACATAGTGTTGTACGATTGGCTTATTGGTGTAAACGATGAAAGTCGTCGATTTGAACATTGGATAACAGCGTATGCTACTTGTCCTAGATTAGATATTAACACTTCTAATCTTGCTGAATGTTTCAACAGCTGGATTAAGAAATTACGAGATAAGCTAATAACAACACTTCTCGATGGTATTAGAGCCAAGATTATTACACTTCATGACAATCGTAGAAAGTTTGCTGAAAATATAGACACAGATTATTGTCCGAAGATGTTAAAAAATATGGCTTCTATTATCAAAGAGAAGAACCACCTAGAAATTTTAGCTATTGATAGTTATAAGTTTGAAATAATAGACCGGGCATCAGGTAGAACCTATATTGTTCATATAACTGACAGAACTTGTACATGTTTTAGATGGTACCATACTTATATACCATGTATACATGCATGTTTTGTTTGTAGATATTGCAATATTAGTATTGATACTTTTTATCCTGTAGTATTTTCGACGCAAAACTTGAAAGCTGTATACGCGCATAAAATGGAGCCAATTCCAGTTCCCTACGAAATCCAAGGTCCTTTGGTAAGAGGACAAATTGGGGTGCCAGATGTAAGACGCAAAGCCGGAAGACCAAAGAAGAACCGCATCAGACCCCGGGATTCATCGACCAGAGATCTACGTTGCAGTAATTGTGGTGCTATGGGACACAACCGAAGAAGATGTACTAGTCAACCGAGAGAATAAAATAGAATTGTTCAATACCCAAATATTGTAATAAAAAACCATTACAAATCATACAAAAATTTTAATGATACAATGTTTCAAATTTTCTACTAATCCTCGTCCTCGTCTTGTTGAGTTTGGGTAGCCAGCGGTGCTGATGGAGTCGAAAAAAATTGTGTGAATATCTGGTAGCTTTCATCTCCAGCAGTTTGGTAACTCGGATCCGCTCCTGCAGACTGGTAACTAGGGCCCGCTTCAGCATACTGCTCACTAGGGCCCACTCCAGCATACTGGTCACTAGGGCCCGCTTCAGCAGTATCCCGACGCCGACGACGACGAGAGTGTCTCTGTCGTACTAAGCCGGTCGGATAGTCCGGTGGAAGACGGGATTGTAATGGAGGCATTTCCGGTTTCCGTCCAATACCCAGATGCTCAACACGAGTCACAAGTTCCTCCATAAGAAGTCAACCTTGTGGGGGAAGGTTTATCTCAGGTTGTTGCAAATATTGTTGGTATGCAACACTCTGAAATTTGAAGAACACGTAAATTAATATATTTATCATATCTATGTATATGTATTTTTGAAAGTTTAATAAAGTCATACCAAATCATGTATTCCATCGGCAAAATCACGCAGAGTAGAATCGTCTACAGATCTAGTCTTGAACCTGGGCTCCTCGTAGTGGTATACTCGGTTGCTCATAAGAGGACATCCCCACCATCGCCTGTAGTCGAGGCTACCTATGTCTGCAAAATGTAAACAAAATTTTAGCAAACTATTTACACTAAATCAATACGAATAATGAGTAACTTAATCAATACGAATAATGAGTAACTTATAACTTACATTCCTCAGCAGAATTTAGTATGGGAGACATGTCCCTGACACTATAATTCTCGAACCGATTATTCCAGTCAGCAACGAGACCAATGATTCGTTGTAATGCATTTGATGTCTGATAACCGACTGTCGGTGGATCATCGGAAATTATTGGGGCCATTGCGAATTGCCGAAGAACACGGTCTGCCGGATGGTACATGGTGAACCGATCATATATAATATGACATCTGTGTAAACTAAATGCATAGGATGTCATCTTGATTTCTGGAGCATCATGTTCATATGAGTACGGTAACCAGGTTACCTATTTAAAGAGATTGTATCAATATGATGTGATGTTTATCTACGATCAAAACTTAAATAATTTAAAGATATTTATTGCATATTTAAAAATTACCTGATTATACCGCAGTGTATCAAATTGGCTACGATATAGTGATACAGTCCTGTATTGGTAGTGTTGATAATCCACTACGTCTGTAGGCCAGCGCATAGCAACTGGAAATACTCCAACATTACTGAGAATGCTGGTAACAGGCCTACCAATATAAAAGTGCTCGTAGGACCAAAACTATAAAACAAAAAAATGACATTAGTACAAACATAATTTGCGTATAAAATTACTCTTAGTTTTTAAGGTCTTTAATTCATACCTGTATCAGTGAAATACATCCACAAATACTCTTGCGATTGGATCTGACAAATTCTGTCAGATTGGCGTACAAAAATGCAAGAGTAGCAGCTCCCCACGCATGCTCAGTAGGTTTGGTCAGATCATCCAAGAATGGTAAAAGCTGCACATTTACCATATTTCCCGATGCATCGGGAAATAGAATTGCACCACATAAACAGAGCAGATACGCTCTAGTGCAACGAATGACCTGCATTTATTAAGTGTTATATAGAATTGCACCACTAAATTAAGTAATAAACAAATTTACTAAAAAAAATACATACCCGATTTTCATCTACATCAACCACCCCATCAATAGTTTGATGTAGGTCTATAAAGTTGCCACGGAGCCATGAAAATTTTACATAATTGCCGTCTTTTAGACCTGATGGAGGGCTAACACCAAGATAACTCCGGATCAGATCAGATCCCTTTAAGTGCGGATCAAAATATATAGCGTTACCTTTAATAGGTAACCCTAGTATATTCGCCACATCAAAAAGGGTGATCGTCATCTCGCCGAATGGGAGTTGAAAAGTGTTGCGTTCTGGCCACCAACGCTCCGCAAGGCTTACAACTAAATGAAGATCGTGAATTAAATATCTAACACGATCTATACAGTGGAATCCAAAGGATTCCACCAAAGCCTTTTGAGCTGGATTAAGCTCCCACGTACGATAATTCCTTTCAGACCGCCAATGTACGTGGATCCGGGTTCGTAAAGCATTATCATGGTCGAATAACTATAAAAATTCTATGCATTAATAAAGTAAACATAGGCATTATAAAAAACATATACATTAATAAAGTTGGCAACTTGTAATTTCAAAAATTACCTCGCCAGTAAAAATCTGAGTAGAAATGTGCTCTTCACGTTGCTTCATAATAAGCGCGGTTGTCGGTCCGCCAGGAATACGACCATCATTGCGGGTAGCCATCGCCAGTAAATATCAAGAGGAGGAGAATGGGGAGTGAGGAGTGTTTGGGGTAGGAGGAGAATGTAGTGTGAGGAGTGTTGGGTGGGGGGGGGGGGGGGGGGTTTATAGAAATTTTGGAATAGGAGAACGTTGGAATATAGCCGTTGGCCAACGGCTACCAACGTTGCATGGCTCGCCAACTGAGTTGGCGAGCGGCCTCTCGATGAGAGCGCCCAGCCAACTCAGTTGGCGAGATGATCGCCAACTCAGCACCTCGCCAACTGAGTTGGCGAGTGGTCCCCCCATCCGCAAATTCCCAAAACATTTCCCGTTTTATATAAATATATAATTTTTTATTACTTAAAATGAAAAAATCCGTAAAATATTTCATACAATGGTAATTGCATAATGCAATTGAGGAAATTGATAACGATTGGAAAAAAAAATAAAAAAGAAAGAAAGAAAGGTGCATTGAAGCCAGTCTGTTGGTACATACAATATTTTTTCTAATTTGTGACACTATAGAGATTTTATGGCTAATGGAATTTCTATGCGTACATCATTGTTGAAAATTGTTTCATACTACTTACTTATGTATATCAATGGATTGGAACAAGCACCATGTGTTGTCAAAACAAATAGAGTTACTGGAACACAAAAAATGCACACTTGTGTGTTTGAGATATTCAAACTGACCCTCTTATTTATTATTATTACTACTTACTATTTGCAACTGAATAATTAAAATGTTTTTAGTAGTTGAAGTTGCACTAAATTATTATAATTAGCGACTTTTGTTATTTTAATATTATATTAATAACTAAGTACTCTGAACTTCCTTTTTTCCAGCTTTGCTAAATTACATCCGTCAATGTTGGACATTATTAAGAAATATGAAAATAGTTAACGTATAGGATGGCAAGTTAGTAATTTAAAAAAAAAACATATTTGATTATTAATCAATACTTTAATTTTAAGATAAAATTGGACTTAATTAGAAAATTTAGGATAGGAAAACGTTAAAGGCACTTACATTATTAAGAAATATGAAAATAGTTAACGTATAGGATGGCAAGTTAAAAAGTAATTTTTTAAAAAAAAAACATATTTTATTAATACTTTAATTTTAAGATAAAATTATACTAATTAGAATAGTTTAGGATAGAAAAATGTTAACGGCACTACAAAGACTATTAGGGGCAATACAAAAGTTATATAGTTTTAATATTCAAAATGTTCTTAAAAATTTGGTAGGGAACAACACAACTTTAAGGCCACATTTGATTTGGAAACATGACTTTGGAAAGAAATGTCATTTCCTTTCTGTGTTTGAATGCCAAAGGAAATGAGTCTGTGTTTGAATGCCAAAGGAAATGAGTAGTAAAGAAAATTGATTCCCAAGAAGAAGAAAAAATGATTACTCTACTTACTCATGGATTCACTTTTCCACCTCTAATTGTCACGCCCCAGTCCCAAAATGCCGAGGGACTGGACACGTGGCAATGGCCAGCAGCACGCACCGATGGACAACCCAATTTAATGGATCCATCAGGACATGCTTAAGCTGTAGTCTAACAGGAAATAGAACAATTATTACAAGTCCCAGGTTATTCTAATCTCATCCACAACAGATAATCACAGATTAAATGCCAGAAATAATGCAATAGAATAAATAAGCAAATCTCAAATAAGTGTCTCGGGGAACAATCCGTGAATATGTCTGGTACATCGAATGCAAATAGACATGAAATAAATCAACTGGAAATAGAAATACTGAGTATATGAAGCCGGTACTCAGGAGAAGTCTTCTGCCACGATCTCGTCCTCAGGTTCCTGTTCTGTTCCGAGAAGTGCTCATGTTCCGTACACCTCGGGGTAGTTCTCTTCAGCTATACCTGGGGACATAATCCGGATCCAGGTCCTCAGGGGACATAGCAAGGTACAAGAAAGCTCATGCTAAAATATAAGCAGTGCAGAAATTAAATGAAACAGCAGGGTAAACTATGTAGCCAACTAAGTGATATGCAAGTTGAGAGCATCACTAGAACTCAGGCTGAAGCCACTACAAGCTCTGTGTCGGGGAGCCGGTAGCAGCAATAACTATGAATTATACTATGAAATATACTATGTTATATATATATATGAGATCAGCCTGTAGCCTGTGTGTCTCTCCCTACCCAATGACATCATACGTCTCATGTCCACGATGCCTCACGTCCATGTCACACACGATTATAACTAATGCAGCAAGTCTGATAGCTATGAATCCAATGTCTATGCATGTAATATCTATGTCATAAAATATGTATCCTATACAGAATCACCTTGAATGTCTCAGGAAGACTCTGTCTCATGAATAGTGTCAAGTGTCCTGGGCTATGTTGTACTTGATAAAACAAGTACGAGAATACATAGGGTCTCGATATCCATCTCTATGTGACGTTACACAACTCCGCGTACGGGGTTGGCACCCGACTAGTAATCGGACGCTAAGTAAAGTCACTCGGTCCTGGGTTGAACAGTTAAACAAGTTTATATATATTTACACAAAGAACTCAAGCAAGTACTATAACAGGAATTGGAATAAGTAGCAAGCTGCAGGGTTTGGCAAGGTACACTTGCCTGTGGTTTCGGCTCCAATTGTGGCTCTGACTTCAGCGGGATTTGCAGGCCGTACTCTAGTTGCTGAAATAAATATCACCATCAGATCCAGAAAATATCAATCAGCTAGAAATGCATGTCCTTGAGTCCAATTTGGAGACAAGGGCAAAAATGACAATTTTGGGTCAAAACGGGGTCCACATGTGGGCCCGCTTTGCACCGAGAAACGTGTCAGGGTCAAAGGTCTTCAAATCAGTCCAACTTAGTGTCAACAGGTCAGGAACGATGATACGAACCCAACGGAACTTCCAGAATTGGATTCCGATGAGCTGTTCTCAAAATCGCCCGTCGAATGGAGCCTGTGGGGCCCACGACACGCGATTTTGTCAACGTTCTCAGAATCGAACCAAACTTGGCTCACAGGACCAGCGTATTGCTACGAGTCCGATGGCGCAAGTTTCGTTTCGATTCGACATGTGTACACAAAGTTAGGACGCATTCCAGAACTGACGAATACGGGACGGTGTCCGCGGATACACGTTGATTCCGGTGTGCACGCACATCCAAATCAACTTCTGCGAAATCTCACACGTCCGTACCAACGACGCGGACGTATCTGTGAAGACCGCACGCGACCAAGTCGTCCCGTTTGGCGGGGCGTACCCAGTTCCGGGGTAAATCGGGGCGTTGTTTTTCCTGTTTTTGGATCGCAGTTCGCGATCGCCACAGGACGCGATGCCCCGAGCGGGTTGCACGGGCACCGAGGGGGTCATGCAGGCTACGCAACGCAACTGACGGAATCGAAAACGGGTAAACGAGCAGGGAGATACGCGTACCTGAACAGGGTCCGAAAAACTCGGAAAATTCTGTGTCCGACACGTGTCCGACACGTTTCTGACACAAGAGAACTAGGGTTAGGGTTAGGGCTACTGGCCGGAGCCGAGGCAGAGGGGGCAGCCGGCCGGAGGAGCTGGGGGCAGCGCTGCACGGCGGACGGCGGCGTGCGGCGGCGCTGAGCGGCGGAGGCGACGGCAGACGCGGGCGGAGGGGAGCTGTCTGCTGCAGGGTGCTATCGGGGCGCCGGAGGAGCGGAGGTGGCTGGGGGACGCGGGGCTGGACACGGCGGCGTCGGGCGGAGCGGTGGCAGCGAGGTCTGGGGCGGCGGGGTGCAGCGGAGAGGAGTCGGCGGCGAGGGGAGGTGATCGGAGAAGAGGGAGTTGGGGAAGGCGGGCGAGGTGGCCGGGGAAGGCGGGCGACGTGGCCGCGGGTGCGGGATCGTAGGGGAGCGGCGGACCCGGCGGCAGACGCGGGCGGCGGCGCCGGACGCGGGGGAGAGGGCTACGTGGGGGGTGGGCGAAGCGGGTCGCGGGTCGGGCGGGTTCGGTCGGGCGGACCCGACCCGACCCGATAGCCCAATGGGCTGGGCCGTGGGCCGATTGGGCTAGGGTTTGGGCTTCGGTTTTAGGGTTGTATATAATTAAATAAATAAATAAATAAATAATTATTTTTAGGTGATTTAAAAATAGGTCCGGGACCCAATAAATGCCATAAAAATTATCCTAAGTCCAGTTTTTCATTTTACACCAAAAAATATTATTTTCATAATATTTTAATATTATTTATTATTATTTAAAAATTATTTAAAAATTAAAATCCTGAATTTAATTACAGAAAATCCCAGAAAATTCCAGAAAATTGTGAAAAATCTAAATTTAAAAATTCTTGAAAAATCAGGGGGTTTACAATCTACCCCCCTTAAGAGGATTGCGTCCTCGCAATCAAAGAATAACCGGTCAGCGGAGATGACACGGTTGCAAGTATCGTTCGAAACACATCACAAGATACTTAGGAAAATACCGTTTCCCTAAGAATGAAAGTTATGCACTTTCCAGAGTAAAAATCTAGTTAAAGCAAGAAGACTACAATTTTTAGGAAAGTAGGTTAATATTAACAAGTTGCAAATTACTAGGTTGGGACTGAGGTCATGAACCAATAGGCACGAGCTAACAACACTAGAAACGGATAACTACGAATCACTTACGCGCCTTAGCGTCCTCCACAGTCATCGCATAAGCTTATCCGCGTCCTTGTGGTGGATTCCTCTGCTGCTGCTGGGCCTGCTGGAAGAGTGCTGCCTGAGGAGCCAGAGGTGGCCTAGGTGCTGGTAAAGCTGGTTGGTTTGCCCTTGGTGCTCCATCTCGATACTGAGGACAGTCCTTGGCTATGTGTTGATTGGTTCCGCAAATCAAGCATAATCCCAATTTGCGTCTGCAGTCCTTCTCGACATGGCCTATCTTGCCGCAGTAGTAATAGGTAGGAAGGGTCTGCGAAGCTGTCCTGGATGGCTGGTTCGTGTGAGATCTCTTTGCAGATTCTCCCGGTGGTGCTCTGTCTGGTGCTGAGGTGATTGGCCGCTTGAGGCGAGACTCTCTCCTAGTGACGCGTTCAATGCGTCGGGCTGCAGCGAGAACGTCCGAGTAGGAGGTAGGTGCGACGGATCCGATGAGTTTCTGCAGATCGAAGTTCAGTCCATCGAAGAACTTCTCAGCCTTCTCTTCTTCTGTCGGGATCAGGGTTGGGGCGAAGCGGCTCAGACGAATGAATTCCGCGTTGTACTCTTCCACCGTCATAGAATCTTGAGTGAGGCGGTTAAACTTGTCCCGAAGTTCTGATCGTGCGATAGCCGAAATGTACATCTCTGTTTGTGGTATTAAACGAAAGAATGAAGATGTATTCAATATGGGGTTTACACAGAACCCGCCTTCTTATGTTTATAAACAAATTTGTACAATTTGATCCTATACGAGGATATGGGAATACAATTTATTTAATCTGGGTAGATATTGCTATAGGTGTCTGATCTGCAGTCGATCACTTTAGCCCTTGGACCACACGATGTTGAAGAAGTGCCGTGGAAGACAAGAAGCAGCTTCGAAGGTTGCAGGAGAGGGTGGATGCACGGTGCCAAAGTCGTCGATCCCTGTTCTTCGCCTGAGCTCCGGGTGCTCTCTCTCTCTCTCTCTCTCTCTCTCTCTCTCTCTCTCTCTCTCTCTCTCTCGGGTTCGATCTTCCGATTCTTGTTGACCTGGTTCGATCTTCAAGTTTTTAGTTTTTCGACCTCGGATCTGATATTGGCTTTCTTGACCAATTTTTCCGACCTTGTTCCTCATTGATAGAGGTCTCTATTTATAGAGTTTTAGTGACAGTGACCACTCCGTCGGTGTAACAACCGAGGAGTGGAAAGTACAGCACCCTTTTACACAACGGTTAAAGTAACCAATGCCTGCGTATAGATGATCTTTTTGACTGAGCGTGTGACGCGGGTCCAACTAAGGGACACAACGCGTACTATTGCTACGAAGATCATGGCGTAAAAGCCACGTAGGTAGGTATCCATCGTGTAGAAGAGGTTGGCATAGAATCCAAATGTCTGTCACTATGGCATAGAAGCCAAATAGTTATCAAACCGACATAGAAGCCGAACAGGCATAGAAGTTGAACAGGCGTAGAAGCCGAACAGGCGTAGAAGCCGAGTGGTCGTAGAGGCCGAACAGGCATAGAAGCCGAGTGGTCGTAGAGGCCGAACAGGCACAGAAGTCGAGGGGGCACAGGGGCCGAACAGGCGTAGAAGCCGAGGGGGCACAGGGGCCGAGCAGGCGTAGAAGCCAAAGGGGCACAGGGGCCGAGCACGCGTAGAAGCCGAAGGGGCACAATCGCTGGATGGACGTAGAAGCTGCTGCATACCGTGCCACAGTGCTAACGTGGACGTCTTAGCCGGAATTACGGCTTTTGAAGATATAATCAAATCTTTTACATTAAATGCCGAAATTTGCCACCATCCTGTGCATTAAATATGGAGGCGTATTCTTTGACGGCCTGCAACCCTTTCTGCGCATTAGTCGCAGAGACGTATCTCGAGAAACTGTCACCGCACTGTGCATTAGGCGAAGAGACGTGCCTCGAACCCCGTACGGAGTGCAACTTTTGGCGTAGCAGGCGGTTTATCTATTGCAGAACGTAAACAGCTTGCGTTTTTCCTGTGTAAAATAAGGCAGCATATCCCCTCGTGCTTTGAAAAAGCAGTTTACGCGAAGGGGATGGTGGTATTTGACAGCCTGGGTGGCAGTGCAGTGCCATCATTACAGCCGTCGCTTGGGTAGTCGAGTCGTATCCCTTTGCCAGAAGTCCAGACGTCAGATTCTTTGCAGGCTCTGACAGGTTCATTACAGGATCTGACAGGTTCACTTCGGAGAATACGAAGCGTCTCTTGTACACCTCCATGCTGCGTATGAAAAGGGGATGAGTTTAACGCCCTGGAGGCGAAGAAGCACCCTGTTTACGCTGAAGCGGCTTGGACGTACTGCCTTACGCGGATGGTCCTTTGAGCTTTTTTATGTTTCACGCTCTGTTCTAGCGGAAAAGGGCTCTGTTGCATGCTTGATGGCTCTGAAGGCCTCTGCTTACGCTGCTCTGCACTGATATGCCGCGTATAGTCATCCGGCGTATTTTTCATGCTTCTACAAGACCCCCTTCAAAGCTTTCAAATTCCTCGGAAGTTGGAACGCTTTGAATGAAGCATGAACCGCACCTCGTGACTCAAAACATTTCTGAATGGAGCGTTGAAACGGTCGATGCCGACTTTATGGCGGATTTATTGGGGACCGGTGTGACCCCTCTTGCCTATAAAAAAGCTAGGGGAGTTAGCCTGTTCTCCCCACACTTTCATGACCACGCAGAGATGATCGCCGGAGTTCGCTGGGTCAATTTGAGGAAGAAGGAGATCATGTTCTTCCAGCGTGTAAGGAGCCGAAAAGACGGCATCTTCGAGCAAGTGTCCACTGCAACGATGGATCATGGAAGGATATCTTAGCCTCCCTTGCTCGGGATAATCAGCAACTTTATATGGCGTTGCTTCCAGGAGAAGGGAAGGGTCGTATTAGACCACACTGCTTGCAAGCGGTGTCTTCTTCTGTTACCTCCGGCGGTGAGAGCAGCGACTAGCTCTGACCTCGGGCATTGAGTTGGGTAGAATATTCCAACTCAATCTGTCACGGCGCACGGAGTATGGGATATGAAAGCCCCAACTTTGTCGTTCTCTCGCCGGTGATCATTGCCATGTCAGTCAGTTGGCTGGAACTGACTGACTGCCGGAGAAGATGGATGAAGAATTGTGCCCCTGCGAGAACCTGTCAGAACAGCTTCTGGGCAATCTTCAGACGATGATGGGAAAACCCTCCTGTCGACGGAGTTTCCCTCAGTTGTAATCATGAAAATAAAAAGAAAACCCTTGTAGATTTGGATTTCCCTCATATGTAATCATGACTTTAATCTTTTAATAAAATCGTCTTGCTTCTTCATATGATCATCTTGCCATATGTTACTGTGAAGTCTGAATATGTGTAGCTTCGACACGTCTGATTCTGTACGTCGACTCTGTAGAAAGAGTGCTAGGTCCTATCCTTTACGCATAGCGAATAGTCCATAGAATGCTGTAGAGCATTTTGAACATTTTTAGAACTGTTCCGTTGCTAGGACTGAGGAACCGCGTAGAGCTCTGAACTTCTGATGAACAGAATTTTTGTTCAGTCTTTGTCTTCAAGAATGACTTCTCGAAAAATCCCTTGGAACAGGGTCGAGAAATGGCTGTCTAACTGAGTTGCCATCTTTTGATAGACGAGATATTCAGACTGGAGTCTGGATGAACCCCCAATTGACCCGAGAAGAGTAATTCCTTAATGTTTTGAACTCTTGTATGCTTCGGATACTTGGGATATGTTGAGGTCAAGAAGGAGTATCTTCTGTGTGAACTCCTGTAATCGACCGCCTTGAGTTCGGATATGCGGAAAGTCAGATATCCGTAGCGTAGATGAGCTGAAAATCTTGAGTTCGTAGGCCTGTTGAGCGTAGAAAGCCACCGAGCATGAGATCGTCGATTTGGAGCTGCTGAGCGTAAAAAAGTCGTAGGTTTGTAGCCTCTCGAGCATAAAAGCTACCGAGCACAAAGGCATCCGGGCATAAAACCATAGACTGATAGCTTGCGAGCATAGAACCGTAGATCTGTTGCTGTCGGGCGTAGAAAGCTCCTTAGCGTAGAACTGTAGATTTGTAGCCTGTGAATGAAAGAAACCTTCCGGGCGTAGAGGTTGCGGATCTGTTGCCTCCGAGCGTAAACTAAGCGCTACCGAGCGTGAGATCATCGATTTGGTACCTGCTGAGCGTAAAAAGTCGTAGGTTTGTAGCCTCTCGAGCATAAAAGATACCGAGCACAAAGGCATCCGGGCGTAAAACCATAGACTTGTAGCTTGCGAGCATAAAACTGTAGATCTGTTGCTGTCGAGCGTAGAAAGCTCCTTAACATAGGAACCGCTGACCTGCTTTTGCACGAAAAACTCTTCGAATTTGCTGACTGTCCGTCTTTCAAGAGTAGCGGGCTGACGTAGTACCCAATCATAACCAAATATTTAATTTGTGAGATTCGGTTGGGGTTTCGAGGAGCCGCCTGAGGACCCGAGGAGTCGACCCGAACTCTATATATATCCCAAGCTTTGGAGAGAAAAACTTTTTATCCGTCTTCTGCGAGAGAGAGCTTTGATTGTTTAAGTTTTTTCTCTCGTTCTTTCTCCGAGCACTCCAAGTTTCCAGAAATGGTGCCGAAGCAAACCCTCTCTACTAAGGAAAAGAGCATAGGCTCTTCTTCTTTTCCTTCTGCCCCGATGAGGGAGTCTTCGGTTGGGCGAGGCGAACTTCCTTTTGATCGAAGCATTCTACCGACGAGTAGTGCACCCGGCCTTAGAGGTAGAGCCATTTGGGAACGACAAAGAACGACAAAAAATCCTTCGCACACGTTGAACGTGACCGCGCTAGGTCGTCTTCTGTGCTGATAGCCTCTTTGAGGAAGATGACGCACGGAGACATTTTCATCTTTTACGCCCACATTTCTAATGTGTCAGCGTAAAAACTCCATGTCTTCGCAGTTATGAGCGTAAAAACTCTGCCTGCCGAAGACTTGGTGTATACTATAAAATTTTAGTCTTACGCTTTGGATGGGACCTCTAGCGCAATAACTAGAATTTTAGCAGTCTGGCATAAAGCATGGGCCGTATACCGCTAATTATGCTTTCGGGATATGACTCCTGGCGTAGGATGACCAAATTTTGTACAGCCTTGGCGTAAAGCACTGACTGTCGTTTCTTGGTCTTTGCAAGGTTCGTAATGACGTGTTTTCCTTGCATTTTTGCAGTCGACTTGCATGAGTCTCCACTGGCCGAGGTGATGGGATCCGCTGTTGGGATGCTGTACTCGAACTACTTGGAGGATCTGTTGCATGTGACATTTCCTATCTCCGGACCCCAGTATCCTGAAGGAAGGGGGATTTTGATATCGTCTCAGGGCGAGCGAATGCTGCTGAGCATGATCAACGGGGAGCCCCTAACGTACGTAGACGGGGAACAATACATCAAGCCAGCCTTTCTCTTTAGGGATATGATAGACAAGCAGTCTCAGACGAAGCACAAGAGAGAACCCTGGGTTTTCCCTGCCGATAGCGTGGTCTTGTATCTGCCCACGATGTCGAGAGACTACCCCATCTCGGCTTTCTTCCATGCCACACATCCTAGGAGGATGTCGTGGACGCTCTCCTGATCTTCACGGGAAGCCGGGGAAGATCTTTCATCTGAAAGGAGCCGACCGGGGGTCGTTTGTCAGCCGCCCCACTGGTGTCGTGACGTCGTTCAGGGGACTGTGCCCAGGCAGCGTCCCGAGTGAAGACAGTTCAATGATCCAGCCGGTGCAATTGCCGACTTTCTGTAATGACTTCATGGTGCGAGGGGGGTATACCCTAAGGAGAATCCTCGGTGCAATGGGTGGATCACCCCAACAAATCTCTGATGGTCCTGCCTAGTTGACTGGGCTTTGAGGCATTTTCGGCGAGAGCTGGAAATCATCAGACTGTATGCCGCCGTGAGCGTGACGAGTGTTGGGTTGCCTCCCAACCCTAACCTCTTTCTGGCGCTGATGGAGCGATACATTCCGCTCACCGGGACTTTCGCCACTCTACTGGGGGAGTTGGGTTTGGCCCTCCATGAAATGACAGCGATCTCGAGACTGCCGATAGGGGATACTCCGTATGAAGAGTATGTTCCCACCAACCGAGAGTTGGAGGATTCTGACCCTCGGGTTGTGGAGGTGTACCAGGAGCTGATGTGCCACTACTTCGCGTGCACTACTTTTTATAATGAGCCTTCTGACTTGGCTCACACCACTAAGTGGATGTCCTACCTCTTCTTCCACCGGGCCAGGGCTGTCAAGTCGGTGAAGGTTTCGGGGGACAAGCGTGAGCCCGTGAACTGCTTGGGCGTGCTCAGTGCCGAGGTCGTTGAGGATCTTATGGAGGAGGCTAAAGCTCCAGATCAGTTCCTCGCTGACGGGGTAGGAAAGTACTCTGAAGGCACTAAGGCCTGTAGCTACCTGAGGTGCTGCCGCAGGCCTTTGTCTGAGGAAGCCAAGCTGGCTGGCTTTCTCTCTTTATGGCTGCGTCGAGTAGTGGTGCCTGGCACCGCGTCTGCGGACCGCATTCATCGGAACATCCTGTGGCCCGCCGTCCGTCTGGTATTTGGGGCAAGGCTGGGCTTGCTTCCTGCCATGGTGTACCGTGTACAGGCTGGACTGAGAGCCATGACTGACGGACTGCTCGTCGATGAAGCTCGACGTGAGAGTTTTCCCCGGGTGGAACTACCATACATGTACTTGATGGGATGGTTAATTCTTCACAACCCTCGGGTGATGTCTCCCGGTCCTGGTAGCAGCACGGGAGGTAGTTTCTTGCTGAACTACAAGGACTCCCTCTGGAATATGAACACAGTCGTGGACTGTCGGCTGACGCTGAACCTCGGTCATTGTTGGAAGCTCTTCTGCACTGTCCCTTCTGTACATCGTAATTAGTCGGGGATTAGGCTTGAGGATTTAGGCGGAGAAAAGACCAACCTTTTCCCGGAAGCCTTTAATTGGTTGGTCTGTATCAGACCCTCCCATTTGCTGTACAGAAGCGAAGATCATTGCTTCTTTGAGCCTTACTTGCCCAGTCGGTTCGCCAGGCAGTTTGGGAACGATCAGCTGCACGTGGGCAATGCCATCACCAGCTTTAGGTCCAGGGACGGACTTATAGATAGAGCCAGGGGATGGCGGTATTTCATCATGGGCTGCACGGGAGCAATCTTCATCGTGCCGGTCGCCACCCTCTCCACAGAGCTGCGCATCCTCCATTCGTATGCTCAGTTCTACGTGGCGATCAACACCCTCCATCATGATTTTGATACACGTGGAAGCTTCAGGGTGCCTTCTTCCAAGCCTGGGGGAAGAATTGAAGTCCCCTCGGTTTTATCTGACGAGGGTGAGGAGTCCGTCACTCCGGATGAGCCTCTGGTGTCAGTGCCGAGGTGCGAAGTGCCTCCGCCTGCGGGGGCGCTGGCGGTCTCTGGGAAGCGAAGGGCTCCTGTTTCGAAGCAGACTTCCCCTCGCAAGAGGAGGAAGAAGACGGTTGATCGCCCTCTCCGGATTCCTGGCATTGAGGTTCCTAGCGAGGAACCTGCTATCTTCCCTGTTGGGGATGCCTCTTTGATTGGAGACTCCCGGCCTCTCGGAGAGGGACCCTCAGTTCCGGCTGGCAGTGTCGGAGCACTCCTGCTTGAGGCTGCCGTTGCTGCCACTACCTCCGGTAGTGGAATAAAATCGCCCGCGTGGCCGAGGCAAATGGAAGAATCTTCCTCTAGACCAGCAACGGAGGAAACTCCTGCTGCGTCCGTGAGCATGACCAGCGAGGTTCTAGCTGACGAACCTCGAACACGTCTCGGCGGAGGCTTGGTGGAGCTCCAGGCGATGTCGGTTGGCCCATCTCCTTCTCCAGGTATGACAGTTCGTATTGCGTCATTAAGGCGCGATATAGCTACATCGGCTGCAGACGCGGCATATATACCGTTGGCTACGGGTAAAGGTCATCTTTATGTCTCCTCTTAGAAATATTACTATCATATTGATGTCAACTTTCTTGTCCTCTTTTCAGGGGATGGCGTCCACGGGGGGTATAGTGCCGAAACGCCCTCTGGCTCTGCTCAGGCTCCTGACGATGATACGGAGGCGTTCGACTTCGAGGAGGAAATGGCTTTGGGGGCCAGCTCGCCCGGAGTATTTTCGTCATCTCAAGAGGAGGATGAACCCGTCATCATGACCTCGCCTTTTGTGAGTATGGCAATGACTTCGACCGTCGTTGCCGCACCTTCTTTGGTCGCTCCACTTATCGAGGCGGCGGCTGTGGCCACCTCGTCTGCAATCGCCCTTGGAGGGGAACTCGCCAATATCGCGGCCACTCCTGGCGTTCAACCAGATTTGGTTACACTGACCGAGCTGTATACCGGCACCTTCTACGCCAATTTGAACACGCTGATAACAATGGTGTTGGCGAAGAATCTGGATTTTGAGAGCCTGAAGAGGGCTTCCCAGTTTTCGATTGGGGCCGTCAGAGAGTTTGGCGATTCCGGGGTAGCTGACGCCCTGGAGGCGATGGTTAATGGGTTAGAGCAACCCATTAACGAATACTTGCAGCTGACTCGGGGCAGTTTTGAAGCCGAAGTCTAGGCCAGATACGACTCCATGACTGTGCGGCTTACCAAACAGCTGGAGAGCTTGGATAACTCTATCAAAGCCCGTAAGCTGGAGATGGATAAAAGAAAGGCCGTCGTGGAGGAGGCTCTTGCTGTCGAGACGAAGTGCCAATCCGAGCACGAAGGGAACGCAGCGAGGGTCCGCAAGTTGAAGGAGAAACTCGCCCGGGCAGAGGAGTGGGCTTCTCAGTCGTTGGCAGGTCTAGGCGTAGCGTCTGGCCGACTGAGCACCGCACGACGGGACCTGGAGCGTGCAGAAGCTGCTCGTGCTAGCTCTCTTCGGGCGAGGGAAAAACTGTCTTTTACGAACAATCCTGAGGCACGGCTGGAACGGGCCCGCGCTGATGCCTTGGTTTCCAGGGGCGAGAGGGTAGCTGCACTGGCGAAGCTGATTCGCGATCTGACCGCTCCCCCGCAATGATGTACCCTTTCTTGCTTTTAGCTTCCCCAAATGTAATTCTATTCTTTTTTTGGAAATAAATCGAATCTTTTCTGACTTTGTGGACCCATCATTTCGGAATGTAAATGACAGGTTTAAGTGAGAGTGATATCAGAGGTAGTATGGACGTGATAAACTCTCGATAAACTTCTAGCAGGACATATCTATTCAGAGGACGTACGGACATGATAGAATATGACCTAACTAGCTTCGTTGTGGAAGTAGTTTTGTCAGAATTGGGATTCCCGCAGTATTCCACCCTGGGGTAGAGGAGGTTAAGCATAATACCTTTTCAGGAATTTACCGTTGATAGGAGCCATTAATAGGTCTCCATTAGGCTGGGCTAACCTGTAAGCGCCATTCGAGAACGTTGTCTCGATCACATAAGTGCCTTCCCACTTGGGCTGGAATTTGCCTTTACTCCTGTGAGTGAAAATCATCGGCCTTCTCACGGCTAAAACTAGCTCGCCAACCTTGAACACTCTCTCCTTTACTTTACGATTGAAAGCTCTGGAAATACGTGCTTGGTAGAGCGCGATGCGCTGTTGAGCTTGGAGGCATTTCTCGTCTAACCCTTCGAGCTCCTGAAGCCTTAACAGGTCATTCTTTTCTTGGGTCAGCTCATTAGTTACGGCTATCCTGAGCGACGGGATCTGGATTTCGATGGAAAAAACTGCTTCACTCCCGTAGACCAGTAAAAAAGAGGTACAAGCTGTCGGTGTTCGTACCGTTGTGCGGTATGCCCAGAGACATTCGCCCAGCTTCTCGTTCCAGTCTCTTTTGTTTGAAGAGAAGAACTTCTTTAGGAGTTTGATAATGGTTTTGTTGAAAGCTTCTGCCAAACCATTAGCAGCTGGATAATATGCCGTAGAGGCAATATTATGTATTCGATTTTTATCGCAAAATCGATGAAACGCTTGGCTGATGAACTGAGGCCCATTGTCATGGATTATCCTTCGGGAAATTCCAAAGTGATAAATGACGTGATGCTTGATGAAGCTGATTACGTCAGACGCCTTTACCTCAGCAAGAGGGATCGCCTCTGCCCATTTGGAGAAGTAATCCGTGATGGCCAGTACGAACCGGTGACCTTTGGAAGAAGACGGGTGAATAGGACCAACGATGTCCATACCCCATGCTTCGAAAGGCCAGGATGCAACCGTAGGATGTAGATATTCAGACGGTTGATGTATGAAGTCTGTATGGACCTGAGAGGCTCTGCATTGTCTTGCGTAGTTGATCGCGTCTGTGATCATAGTGGGCCAGTAATAGCCCATTCTTCTGATACGATCTTGCAGCTTAGGGCCGGGCTGATGCGCTCCGCATACGCCGTCGTGAGCTTCCCAGATAACCTGCTGCGCTTCGTTGTCTGAGAGACATCTTAATAGCAGTCCGTCGTAGGTCCGGCGATATAGGCATCGTGAAGATGTATCGAAGTAGAAGCGTAATGATCGTCTCTTGACGGATACTGCTTCTTTGGGGTCCTCTGGCAAGATTCCGTATGCGACGAAATCTATGAAGGGACTTCTCCAGTCTCTTCCAGGGGGATTCGTGTTCACGGCGTAGCTGCGTTCTACGTGAAAGTTGTTCTTCACGCAGAATAAATCTCTGTTAAGAAGGATTACTGAGTCCTGCCTTCTTATAGGAGTGACTAAATCCGCGGCTAGACTGGCTAGGACATCAGCTTCCAGATTCTGGGATCGAGGCACATGCTCTAGGAAGAATCCTTTGAATGTCATGGCTATCTCGACCGTCGCTTGGTGATAGGGGATGAGGTCTGGATTCCGGACTTTATATATTCCTCTGACTTGATTGACGATAAGCAGAGAATCGCCGAAAGCTTCCAGGGATTCGACCCCCAGCTCTTTAGCGACCTGGAGTCCAATTAACAGGGCGTTATATTCCGCCACATTGTTGGAGCATGGTTCGTTAAGAGAATACGCCCGGTAGATGACGAGTTTATCAGGAGTGACTAGGACGATTCCTACCCTTGAAACCATATTTCTCCGGGGGCCAGTCCTGGAGGCGCCGTCGAAGAACAGTTGCCATGCGTCACCTTCCATTGCGGAATTACATTCTGCAACTTCGTCGGGAATGTCTTCGTATAATTTGGAGGCCTCCGGGATCGGATGAGCAGCTAGGAAGTCGGCCAGCGCTTGGCCTTTGATGGACTTCTGCGGTACGTATACCATGTCATATGGTGTTAACAGCATCGCCCAAGTTGCGAGTCGGGAATTAAGAACACTCGGCTTGCTCATCAGTACTCGAAGAGGGTTGATCCTGGAGATGATGTGGATAGTCTGGCCGATGACGTAATGTCGCATCTTTTGGATAGCGAACATCAGAGCCAAGCATTCTTTCTCCACTGGGTTGTACCGGTGTTCGGCTCCGACCATCATCCTGCTGAGGTAGTAGATAGCCTGTTCATGCCCTTCATCGTTCTTCTGCGCGAGAAGAGCTCCTAGCGAATGATCCATTGCTCGGACGTATAGCAAGAATGGTCTTCCCATGATGGGAGGCACCAGAACTGGCGGACTGGTGAGGTAGCGTTTGATATCCCCGAATGCTTGCTGACAGGTTTCGTCCCATACGAAGGATACACCTTTCTTCATGAGATATGAAAAGGGCTGACATCTTCCCGAGAGGTTGGATATAAATCGCCGGATGTAAGCCAGACGGCCTTGAAATCCCCGGAGTTCCCTCAGATTACGGGGCGGTCGTATTTCCACGATTGCCTGGACTTTGTCAGGGTCTACCTAGATGCCTTTAGCGGTAATGACAAACCCCAGGAATTTGCCACTAGATACACCCAGGAAGGACTTCGTAGGGTTCATCTTGAGTTGATGTTGGCGCATTAACTCGAATACCATCCTCAGGTCTTGAATGTGATCATCCTTGAGGCGGCTCTTGACGGCTATGTCGTCCACGTAACATTCTACTATTTTGCGTAAATGCTCATGGAATATGTTACTCATAGCCCGTTGGAATGTAGCCCCGGCGTTCTTCAATCCGAAGGGCATGACCGTATAGCAATATACCTCCAATGGTGTCCGGAAGGCAGTGTGCTTCTCGTCTTCTGGATGCATCTTGATCTGATTGTATCCTGAGAATCCGTCCATGAAAGACATGCGTTCAAAGCCACAGGTGTTGTCGATCATGATATCCGTGATAGGAAGAGGGAACTTATCTTTAGGGCAGGCCGCATTCAGATCTCGGTAATCGATGCAGATACGTACCTTCCTATTTTTCTTCATGACTGGGACAACGTTGGTGACCCAGTCGGGATGTTGTTCTTCTCGGATAAAACCACAGGCTATTAGCTTCTTGACTTCAGCTTCAATGGTGTCCATCATGTCCGGGCACAACCGACGTTGGTGCTGCTTCATAGGCTTCGAGTCGGTCAATATATTGAGCTTACGAGTAGCCACCTTCGGGTCAAGGCCCGGCATGTCCCCATAATCCCATGCAAAGACGTCGACGTATTCCTTTATCAGCTGTATGATTTCTTCCCTTTCAGCTGGGGAAAGATTTTTACTGATAAATATCGGCTTTGGCGAAAGTTCATCCCCAACATCGATTTGGACAACTTCGTCTTTGGTGGGAGGTTCTCTTTGCTCGAAGCAGAATTCCCACTGCGTATCCATTTGTTGAGCCCAAGAGTCATTCTCAAACGGCTCCGAATCCTGCTCATCTGCTCCTGAGGGATCCGTCACCACCATATTTACTGATAGTGTTTGTTCGAGAGCATCAGGTGAGTCGGGGAGCGACGAGCCATTCTGGGAGAAAGAAAAGATGTCCTCGTCTGACTTAGAAGTCGCAAGGGCGGTGGCATATCCTAACCCAAAACGGGTCTGCTGATAGCGAGGGTCGCCGCGCGATGGTGTTCGTCTGCCTCTTCCGTAGTTGAGGCCTGACTTTCGCTTCAAGTCGTAGCCCATGTTTTGCATGATCTTCAATGCCTGCGGGCTGTATCGGTGAACTTGCATTTTCCCGGTATCGTCATCGAAAGGATCTTCATGGTTAGCCGGTTGACTGCGCATGCGGCCGAAGAATATTGGATGCTGACTGCTGCAGGTAGGCGGGACAACGAAGATAGAATCCTCATGGGGTCCATACGTTGTGATGACGTTGGATGATGACGCTACTTCCCAGACATACGGACGGTAGGAGTTTATAGCTTCCAAGAATTTTTGTGCTATGGGTTCTACCTTGTCATGGTGAGTGGTACATACTTGCTCAGAGGTGAGAATGACATGGCAATTTTTGTGGACTTAACATCACTGGCGTACTTTAGAGTTAAGTACGGATGTTAAGTGTAGACGAAAATCGATATCAGAGGTAATATGGACATGACAACCGACGGTCGAAAGTTTATTCAGAGGTAATAATGAACATGACAAACTTTGTGATTGTGACTTCCATCGGGGATGGAGGCACACATCTGCTCATAGGTGATATGGAGATGGCAGCTTTTGTGGACTTTTAACACCACTGGCGTACTTTAGAGTTAAGTACGGATGTTAAGTGTAGACGACAATCGATATTAGAGGTAATATGGACATGACAACCGACGGTCGAAAGTTTATTCAGAGGTAATATGAACATGACAAACTTTGTGATTGTGACTTCCATCGGGGATGGAGGCACACATCTGCTCAGAGGTGATATGGACATGGCAAACTTTTGACAGGAGCAAATCGTTATGTAAGAAAAGAATGGGAATCCAATCGGTACGGACCGTCCCTTTGTTCACAGATTCAAAGTGATGACCTTGGCATCGATCGTCTCCTGAATTTTCTTTTTTACCACATAGCACGCCTTTGTGGGGTGATGAGTGTATCGGTGGAAGAGACAATAATCCGGGTGATCCACGTCGCCAGCCCTCTCAGAATGTCTGATGTTGGGTAGCTGGAGCTTGCGCTCTTTCATCAATATATCAAAGATCTCAACGATGTCGTCTTCGTTGAAGGAAAAAGTCCCTTTTTGTCTTCGGGCTCTTGATGCCTGAATTTTACGGTCTTGTAGGGAGCTCATTGCTGTTGCGTCATTTTCGGACCTTGAGGGAATTCTACCCCCGGCCCTAGACGTCCCCTTGTTCTGTCGAGGTAAGTTACCTCTGGGCATGCCGTGGTCTCTGGCCACAGAAACTGATTCACCAAGAACTGCCTCTGGTTGTACAGGACTGGATTTCGGAATTTTGGGTCTCTTGAGAGACGCAGTATATCCCAACCCGAAACGAGCTTCTCGATAGTGGGAATTACTACGCACCGGCGTTCGCCTACCTTTCCCATAGTTGAGACCTTGTTTTAGTTTTAAGTCGTAACCCATGTTTTGCATAATATTTAATGCTTGTGGGCTGTATCTGTGGGTTTGTATTCTGCCAGATTCAGACTCGCGTGATTCCTCTTGCACGATTGGGGCATCCCGCCTGCTGCCGAAGATTATCGGGCGCTGATCATCATGGGTTGGTGGAATGATAAAGATGGAGTCTTCCTGTGGTCCACCTGTTATGACGACATCAGATGTTGACGTATCTTCCCATATGATTTTCCTGCGTTTGACTGTCAGGGGAACCGAAGTCCGTTTATGACTCTCGTTCTTGCGTTTCTGGATTAGGTAATCCCGCAGGTCAGGAGGAGTAGAGAAAGAATACTAAGGCTTGTTTCTTCCATCAGCGGGCGTGTGGATATTGGGCACCCCGGTTTTTCCTGTGCCACCTGTGTACAACAGATTGGCCATCTGGGTGGCGGATAATCCCCTGGAGGGATGCCTTTCCGCAATCTGAGCTTATTTTACGCCGAGGGACTGTGCCTGACATAAATTGGAGATTCGCTCAGTCTGGCGTAAGGTTGAAAATGTCCTCAGTTGGCCGTCGGCTTCTCGCGTAATCCGGAGGGTAGGCAGATTGCTCCTTCGCCGGCGTAATGGTCGAGGAGTCGAGTATTCCGCTGCCTGCTTCCCTTCGCGAAAATCACGGCGCTCATCTGGTTCCTCGTAGAGGTCAGATGTTGTCTTGCGCCTGGAGCGTGATTTGTACTTCTGTCCTGGCGCTGAGGCATCACCAGAAGTTTGGTCTGTACCGCGCGTAGCGGAAGACTGGTTTCTGTGCGTAGAGCGCAGTAGATACTTCTGGGTTAGCGCTGAGGCTTTGCCCGAAGTTTTTTCTGTACCGCGCGTAGCGGAAGACTGGTTCCTACGCGTAGAGCGCAGTGGATACTTCTGGGTTAGCGCTGAGGCTTTGCCCGAAGTTTCGTCTGGACCGCGCGTAGCGGGAGACTGAGTTTTACGTGCAGGGCACGGAGGGAGCAGTGCTACCACCTCATTGGTCGAAGAGATCGGAGAGTCCATAGGAACGGTAGAGGATGTCTTGGGCATCCACACTTTGTGCAGCTTTCTGTTGTCTCGGACGGAGAGAGAGTAAGATCTACCCCCGGTTCGAAGCATGTCTTCGTAGGTGTCACGACCCGCACCCGAAAATCGGGCATGAGCCGTGGGTACGTCCAGCCTACGCCGCAGAATCGGCGGTAGAATGCTGTAAAGGTCCGTTCTAGGTCAACCATATCTATCTATATCTCACTGAAAAATCCGGCATGACCTCTCCAAAAGGAGGGCAAAACCACGCAATATATATATGTGAATAAAATCCTCTCCAACAGGAGGGCAACCATGCAATATATATATGACAATAATCTCAATCACAAAACTAGAGGAAGAATATAAGCACGATATGATATAAACAAGAAATAGAACCAAGAGAGCAAGGCAATCCAAAATAATACAGTCCAAGTCTAAGAGCTACAACAACACAGCATCAAAAGAATAAGTACAGTCATCCAAAATACAAACCACTGGAAAACCCAGAAAACCTACCTAGCTAACTAGGGTGCTATCGGCGTCTCCTCGGCGCACTCCTCCTCGGGGTCACAACAGTCGTCAATACCAGGCCCGTAGAACGTAGGGCAATAGTCCTCAGGATCCTCTGGAAAAAAAAATGTCCAGTCAGGACTGGAGCGAAGTACATAACTCTGAAAGCAACTCCAAATACATGGTAAGGTGTATATGACGAGCAATAGAAAAGTAATCAAGATGCACAGGAAATAAATATATGCTGGAGCACAATAAGTAGCTGCAATGTAAACTGGAGAACAATACAAGTAGTAGAAAAGTAACTGCAGGTGAGAAACATGAATACTAGCTAAGTGCCTTGAGCACAAGTTCGTTATATGATCGACTTAGGTTGCACATGAAAGTCACTACGATAACTCCGTTATGCGTGAGTTGCATAACCGACATACACATGAATACTGTTTGGCTTTGATCATATAACCAACTCACTACTCCCCTCCCCCACTAATACCATTGGATCCAACCACAACACGCTACGTACATGATAATAGCTCGCGCACACGAAGGCGAGAGCACAAGAAGCACATGATAGCACATGATAATCAATACCCGAAGCACATGATGAAATACACGTGATAGAGTACCCGCTGAACACGGTAAGGCGGATAGCACCTCATGACGGGATCCACTAGTACCAGCTCGTGTAATAAAGTGTCAGAATCAAGTATTACAGTTCTAGAACAGGTGATATAAACGCTATCATGAAATGGAAACTATCAGAGGTAGGTACTCGCCTGATGTCCTGAGCAACTGATGAGGATCGAGGTCCGGACCGGTGTCGCAAGGACCTAATGCGAAAAGCAAGGATTAAACAGGGTTCTAAGCATTTAAAACTGATATAAAATAATTAAAAACAGGCTTCTAGGGCTATTCTAGGTCGAACGGGTCAAACTGGTGAAAATTGGGTCAAAAAGTCAACCCGGGGTCCAAAAAGTCAACTCTAGGTCAAAACTAGGTCAAACATTGACTTTTACGGTCAACGGGGACAATTATGGTCAAAGCTAGGTCAAACTAGGGTGCCCCTGAAATTCTAGGTCAAACCGAGCTCATTAAGCTACTAAACTCACAAACTCGCCTAATCGAGATACCGGGATACCCTCGGTATCCGATACCTCGCCCTAGGCCACGCACCCCGCCTAAACCCGCTAAAACCTATGCTAGCACGCGTAATTATATATATATAAACATATAAAAATCACTCCCAAGCATTTCCTAGGCTAATGCTCAAATACCCCGCTCGAAACTCAATACCTTGAATATCTCAAGGTTATGAGATACCTCGGTATCTCAAGGTATTGAAGTTTCGCCCTAAGGCCCTCTAACTAGCTATCTAGCTATTAATTATGCACCTAGTTATTAATCTAGGCTAGGTAATATAGATATCTATCATATATTTATACATCTAAGTAGGTATCTACCTATATACATATACATATCCACACACACATATACCCATTACCCATTACCTTACCTAATCATAACATATATATATATATACCTATCAAGATATCTATATATATATATATATATAACTATAGGTATATAGATATCTATCTCTTAGATAGATAAAACTATCTATCTACCTATCTAGTATCTATCTATCTAAATACCTAGCTATCTATCTATTTATCCTACTATCTATCTATCTAACTTATTATCTATTACCTATCTATCAACATATATATATCTATATATCAAACTCTCTTCCTCCCTCGCTAGCTACTACCCGCTGCTACCTGCTATGCTAGCTGCTGCTGCTGCTTGTGCTGATGCTGCTGCTGCTGCCTCTTGGAGCTGCTGCTGCTGCTCCCTCTTCATACTGCTGCTGCTGCTCTGCCTAGCAGCAGCTAGCTGCTGCTGTTGCAGCTGAACTGCTGCTGCTGCAGTTCAGTTCCCCCCCCCCCCCCTCCATCTCACATACACACACACACATCCATATATATACATATATATATCACTATCTATATATATATACATACACATATATAACTATATATATATAACTAGATACATATATATACACACCTATATGTCTATATACTAACACACACCTACACACTCACAAACACACTAATACACACACTCACACACTAATACACACACACACATAAATATATATATACATAGCTACATATATATATACACTTAATATATATATATATCTACACACACTCTCAACTATATATATATATATCTACACACACTCTCAACTATATATATATACATACACATATATATATATATATACACATATACACACACAAGCACACTTACACATATACATATATATATATATACACATAGACATATACATATACAAGTACATAAATATAAATACACACACATACATATATATATAAATATATATACATAAACACACATACATATATATAAATATATATATATATATATAGACACATATCAATACAAACACAACCACGCACACAACACTCAAACCACACGCCCTACTCACGCCCAACGACCCCGACACTCACCAATACCCTAAAATATATATAATATAGCCCGAAAACTCTAGCACACACTCTCCGATACTAACCCAACGCGCGCACAAAGCCGAAACGAGGAAACCAAGTCGAAATGGCCGTTCGGTCATTTCGACGAACACGTGGTGCGCGGCTCGGAAAACCTCCTGAAACGTACACCAAACGAACTCAGAATCGGCCCAAAATTTACCCACGCGCTCTACACGATGTCTAGATCCTAGAAAATGTGCTCCCACGTCGATTCTAGGCCCGTGGCAGAAACGCACACGCACTTAGAATCGGCGACGACGAAAAGCCCCAATTTTGCCCGAAACGCCCGTTTCTCCGCGACACGGCTTCCCGTGTCCGAACGGAGACACGCACTCACCCTCTAGACACCCGACAACGTCTACCTAGGTCCATCTAACCTAGGGCATCACCCAAAATTGGGCCAAATTCGGATTCCACCCGAATTCGACACAAAACCTAATGTCAAAGTCTCTAAACTCACCCAAACTAGTTCCAACTTCCTCCTACGGGTAGGGTTAGGGTCTAAGAGGGTTCTACAATACTAATTACACTACATAAAAAATAATTAGGAAGGGGAAAGTTAGGTTTTACCTCTTGGGAGTTGGAATCCCAAGGCCAAAGTCTCACAATCCCTAGAATTCACCTCCCTCAAGCTCCAAGCCACCAATTCTAGCTCCCACACTAGATCTAAGCTCCTCACACCTAGGTTAGAGAAAATGCAAGGTGAGGGTTAGCTTAAGGAAGAAGGAATGAAAGAAAGAAAGAAGAAAAGTGGAAGAAAACTTACTTTGGAGGAAGAAGGAGAAGAAAGAAGAAGTGGAGAAGAAGAAGGAATGAAGAAGAAGAAGTAAATGAAGAGTGGACCAAAGGGGGGAGAGGGCTGCTGCTCCTTGCTGTGGGGATCGGGTGTGGTAGGTAGGGGCCGGCCAAATTAATAAAGGGGGGGTTCCACTAAGTTCCATATTCCCAAAATGCCCCTACTTGACTTGGTTTTGGGTTCCGGGTTCCAAATGCGCTCAAACTAGTTCCAAATCTCTCCAACTAACCTCCTAAAAATAAAATAATAATTCTAAGCCCCAAAATAATTCTCACAAGGGTGTGGGCTGGGTCGGACATGGGTCCACTAGGGTCTGACATGGGTCCAGGCTAGCCAAAACCCTAAAACAATCAAAATAAAAATAAGACAAGCACTAATTAATTATAAATATAAATAATTAAATACAATACACTATTTATCAAAAAAAAAAATACCCTATTTTCTAGAATTGGGTAGTGACAAGCCTACCCTTCTTAAAATAATTTCGTCCTCGAAATTAAAAGACGAAACTAGGACAGGAATGCAAAGAAAGAACCATACCTCAGGGCTCGAAGAGATAGGGGTATCGCTCGCGCATTTCATCCTCCCTCTCCCAGGTCGACTCCCCGGGAGAGTGATGCCTCCACGCGACTCGAACCAAGGGAATAGTCTGGTTCCTCAACACCTTCTCTCGCCGATCCAGAATCTCCACCGGCTGCTCTGGATAGCTAAGAGTAGGGCCCACTGCGATCTCCGAGTGATCCAATACGTGACTGGGATCCGCCACGTACCGTCTCAGCTGCGACACGTGGAACACATCATGAACTCCCTCCAGCGTAGACGGCAACTCAAGCCTATACGCCACGGCGCCGACCCTCTCAAGGATACGGAAGGGTCCAACAAAACGTGGGCTAAGCTTCCCGCCTCCACCGAAGCGAATAGTGCCCCGCATCGGAGAAATCCTCAGGAACACCAGATCTCCAACCTAGCACAAACAAGGTCTCTGCACTTAGTCTAAAACAAGCAATCACAAGCAAACACAAGAACAAAATCTAGATTCTAAGCTATACCTCGAACTCCAAAGGTCTCCGGTGGCTATCGGCCCAATGCCGCTGCCTGTCCTGCGCCACCCGAAGTCTATCTCTAATGAGCTTGACCTTCTCCGCTGCATCAACCACCATCTCTGGGCCAAGCAAAGCTCTCTCACCTACATCATCCCATGACAACGGAGTGCGACACCTCCGTCCATACAACGCCTCAAAAGGTGACATCTCGATACTGGCTTGGTAGCTGTTGTTGTAAGCAAACTCTACCAAGTGCAAGTGATCCTCCCAAGAGCCTCTGAAATCCAAAACACAGGTCCGAAGCATGTCCTCAAGCGTCTGAATGGTCCTCTCTGACTGACCATCTGTCTGCGGGTGATACGCACTACTAAACTTGAGCTGGGTACCCAAGCTAGCCTGCAGACTCCTCCAGAAATGCGAAGTAAAGCGACTGTCCCGATCTGATACTATGCTCACTGGAACTCCATGCAGTCTGACTATCTGGCGCACATATATCTCTGCTAGTCTCTCTGTAGACGTACCCACTTTGAATGGTAAAAAGTGGGCCGATTTGGTCAACCTGTCCACGATGACCCAAATCGCATCTTTCCCGCCTGGAGAACGGGGAAGTCCAGAAACAAAATCCATGGTCACATGCTCCCATTTCCACTCCGGAATGGGTAACGGCTGGAGTAAACCTCCTGGCCTCTGCCTCTCCGCCTTCACCTGCTGGCACACTAGCATCGGGATACGAAGCGCGCTACCTCTCGCTTCATCCCGTACCACCATACATGCTGTCTCAGATCTCTATACATCTTGTTGGCACCGGGATGCATAGAGTACTGGGATCGATGCACCTCCTGGAGAACCTCCTCGCGCAACGACCCACTCGGCACACACAACCTGGTACCGTGCCACAATGAACCATCATCAACAATGGTGAAGTCGTCTGCTAAACCCATCTGAACCTGCTCCCTGATACTCCTCAGGGACTCATCCTCAAACTGTGTAGCCCTGATCCGATCTACCAACTCTGACTGAATCTGTAGTCCCCACATCTGCATCTCAACTCCAGGCACTATCACCTCAATGCCCAAGCTCTCTAGATCTGCCAGAAGATAACGATCTGTAGTCAGGCACATAGCTACCGGATACCTGCTCAATGCATCCGCAACTACGTTCGCCTTCCCTGGATGATACTGTAATGATATGTCGAAGTCTTTCATCAACTCCAACCATCTCCTCTGCCTCATGTTCAGCTCTTTTTGGGTAAACACATACTTCAAGCTCTTGTGGTCTGTGAAGATCTCCACACGCTCTCCGTATAAATAGTGTTTCCACAACTTCAGAGCAAAAATGACCGCTGCCAACTCCAAATCGTGGGTAGGGTAATTCTTCTCATGAGGACGTAATTGCCTGGAAGCATAGGCAATCACCCTCCAATTCTGCTGCAACACACAACCCAGTCCCTTCCCCGATGCATCACTATAGATAGTGAATCCTCCAGAACCTGATGGCAACGTCAACACTGGAGCTGTCGTCAACCTCCTCTTCAGCTCATCAAAAGCGATCTGGCACTCCTCTGACCAAACAAACTCCACGTCCTTCCGGGTCAGCCTGGACAACGGCTCTGCAATCCGGGAAAAATCCTGAACAAATCTCCTGTAGTAGCCTGCCAGTCCCAAGAAACTCCTGACCTCGGCTACTGAACTCGGAGCACTCCATGCCTCAACTGCCACGATCTTTCTCGGATCCACCGAGATACCCTCTCCAGTCACCACATGACCAAGGAATTTAACCTTGTCAAGGAAGAACTCACACTTCGAGAGCTTTCCATAAAGCTCCTCCTTCCTGAGAGTCTCCAGCACTATCCTCAGATGCTCCTCGTGCTCCTCTGGGGTCTTCGAATACACCAAGATGTCATCTATAAACACCACCACAAACCTGTTCAGATGCTGATGGAACACCTTGTTCATCAGATTCATGAACACTGCCGGGGCATTAGTCGACCCAAACGGCATCACCAAGAACTCATACTGTCCATATCTGGTCCGAAAAGCTGTCTTCGGAATATCCTCCTTCCTGACTTTCACCTGGTGGTAGCCTGTCCTCAGATCAATCCTGGAAAACACCCTCGCTCCGCTCAACTGGTCAAAAAGATCATTAATATGCGGCAGCGGATACTTGTTCTTGATTGTGAGGCTGTTCAGAGCCCTGTAGTCGATACACATCCGTATCGACCCATCCTTCTTCGGCACAAAAAGTACCGGAGCACCCCATGGAGAAGAACTAGATCTGATAAATCCCTTGTCCTGAAGCTCATCCACCTGCTTCTTCAACTCTATCAGCTCACTGTTGCTGACTCTATAGACATGCTGGGATATCGGCTCCGCGCCTGGCACCAAGTCTATAGAGAACTCCACGTCTCTGTCTAGAGGTAACCCTGGCAACTCCTCCGGAAAGACATCCATATACTCCTCTATCAGTGGATGTAGCGACCTCGGCTCTACCACCAGGGCTCCGCAGAAGACTCCCTCGGTCTGCTCCGCTGCTCCTCTGTCAAACTGAAACTCTGGCTCACCCGGCGGACTAAACAAAACTCTGCCTCCACGATAATCTATACTAGCACAATGCGTACTCAACCAATCCATCCCGAGTACAATATCGTAGCTCGGAAGTGGCATTACGAGTAGGCACACACTCAACTCCCGGCCTCCCAAAGTAACTCTCCGGTCTCTGCAGACATCACGGACTAGGATGATACCACCCCCGGTCGTGATCTTGCAGAGTCTAGCTAAAGGTTCAGCAACAAGATGGTGTCTAACAGCAAAAGATACAGACACAAAGCTATGGGAAGCACCGGAATCAAATAAAGTAAGTGCTGGAATGGAATCAAGAAGAACAGAACCTGAGATAACATCACCAACTGGCTCGGCCTCGTCCACTGTCAGGGCAAAAGCTCGCCCCTGCTGTCCTCCTCGGTGCTGCTGCTGGTACTGGGCGAACCTCTGCTGCTGAGTCTGCAAAGGCGGTCCTCTCTGCTGCGCTGCAGGTGCTCTGGCTGGTGCCCTCTGAGCGGCTCCTCCGCCCTGAGCTGTACGGGCAAGCGCTGAAGGACAATCCTTCAGCTGGTGGTCTGCGGCGCCACACAATAAACATCTGCCCAGCCTCTTTCTGCATATGTCCCATCCGTGCCCTGGCTTCCTACAGAAAGGGCAAACGATGGGCTGCCTCTGGCCCTGCTGCTGACCCTGCCTCTGTTGCTGAGGCGCCTGCCGGAAGGGCGCCCGACCCTGACCCTGGTGCTGCTGGGTCTGCTGGAATGGCCTCTTGGCCGGGCCTGCACTGCTGCCTGCTCCTGAAGCATCTCTGCCCCTCTTCGTCTTCAGCTCCAAATCATCCTCAGCCCTCTGAGCGTCGCTGATAATCTGCTCGAAGGTCGCCTCGCGGTCGCTCCTAGTCAAGGACTTGACCGCCATGACTAAGCCCTTGCGGAACTTCAGCGCCTTCGCTGCCTCTGACAACCCCTCAACAAATCTGCCCAGACGGCAGAACTCCGCTGCATACTCATCCACTAGCATACTCCCCTGGACAAGCGCCTCGAACTGACTCTCTAAGGCACTGAGAGCCACGTCCGGGAAGAACTTCTCCTTGAAAAGCTTCTTGAAAGCCTCCCAAGTCAATCCCGGAGCTGCTATCCGCGTATCCGTGCGGAACCAAGTGAGGGCAAGGTCGAACATCTGGCTGCCCGCTGCCTCTATCTGCATGCTGGCTGGGATCATCGCCAGCCTGAAAATGCCCTCTATATGCTCGATCCAGTCGTCGGCGTACAGGATCCCCTCTGTGCCGCGGAACTCCTTAGGCCGCATCCTCTGAAAATCGATGATAGTACCCGGCCTAGGATACTGAGCCTGCTCTGGCTGTGGCTGGATCTGAGCCACTCTGTCGACCGCTGTCAAAGCCACCTGATGAGCATTCTCAATGCCCATCCTCATAACATCTGCCTGGCGGTGCTGCGCATCCATCATCTCTCGGAAGAATGCGAACAACTGCGTAGCATCCACTGGCGCAGGCGGTGGTGGAGGAGGTACCACCGGAACAACTGGGGTGGCTCTCGGATCAATGGGAGTAAGGGGATCTCTGAGAGAAACTGACGCTCCCTCAACCGCAAGAGTGGCGAGTGGAGCGGTAGCGGCTGCCGGAAGTCGAGCAGGTCGAGAGGTGGCAGACCTCTCGGTGGCAGCTGCTGGGGCGGTGCGCTGAGATCTGGTCTTCGGAGGCATCCTGAACACAGACCAAAAGAAGTCAATACAGTGCAAGAAACGATAACATCAAAGAAGGACAGTGATATTGCAAAAGAAAACAATTTCAGAAAAATTAAGATTAGCAAAAGGAAGTAGGAAAGGTCCTAGTTGTGATTGAGCACACTCTCTCTCAGCCTATCTCCTATATCCTACTGCAGGTAACCTAAAAACTAGACCTGCATGGTCCACCACCAAAAACGTGTCACGACCCGCACCCGAAAATCGGGCATGAGCCGTGGGTACGTCCAGCCTACGCCGCAGAATCGGCGGTAGAACGCTGTAAAGGTCCGTTCTAGGTCAACCATATCTATCTATATCTCACTGAAAAATCTGGCATAACCTCTCCAAAAGGAGGGCAAAACCACGCAATATATATATGTGAATAAAATCCTCTCCAACAGGAGGGCAACCACGCAATATATATATGACAATAATCTCAATCACAAAACTAGAGGAAGAATATAAGCATGATATGATATAAACAAGAAACAGAACCAAGAGAGCAAGGCAATCCAAAATAATACAGTCCAAGTCTAAGAGCTACAACAACACAGCATCAAAAGAATAAGTACAGTCATCCAAAATACAAACCACTGGAAAACCCAGAAAACCCACCTAGCTAACTAGGGTGCTATCGGCGTCTCCTCGGCGCACTCCTCCTCGGGGTCACAACAGTCGTCAATACCAGGCCCGTAGAACGTAGGGCAATAGTCCTCAGGATCCTCTGGAAAAAAAAATGCCCAGTCAGGACTGGAGCGAAGTACATAACTCTGAAAGCAACTCCAAATACATGGTAAGGTGTATATGACGAGCAATAGAAAAGTAATCAAGATGCACAGGAAATAAATATATGCTGGAGCACAATAAGTAGCTGCAATGTAAACTGGAGAACAATACAAGTAGTGGAAAAGTAACTGCAGATGAGAAACATGAATACTAGCTAAGTGCCTTGAGCACAAGTTCGTTATATGATCGGCTTAGGTTGCACATGAAAGTCACTACGATAACTCCGTTATGCGTGAGTTGCATAACCGACATACACATGAATACTGTTTGGCTTTGATCATATAACCAACTCACTACTCCCCTCCCCCACTAATACCATTGGATCCAACCACAACACGCTACGTACATGATAATAGCTCGCGCACACGAAGGCGAGAGCACAAGAAGCATATGATAGCACATGATAATCAATACCCGAAGCACATGATGAAATACACGTGATAGAGTACCCGCTGAACACGGTAAGGGGGATAGCACCTCATGACGGGATCCACTAGTACCAGCTCGTGTAATAAAGTGTCAGAATCAAGTATTACAGTTCTAGAATAGGTGATATAAACGCTATCATGAAATGGAAACTATCAGAGGTAGGTACTCGCCTGATGTCCTGAGCAACTGATGAGGATCGAGGTCCGGACCGGTGTCGCAAGGACCTAATACGAAAAGCAAGGATTAAACAGGGTTCTAAGCATTTAAAACTGATATAAAATAATTAAAAACAGGCTTCTAGGGCTATTCTAGGTTGAACGGGTCAAACTGGTGAAAATCGGGTCAAAAAGTCAACCCGGGGTCCAAAAAGTCAACTTTAGGTCAAAACTAGGTCAAACGTTGACTTTTACGGTCAACGGGGACAATTATGGTCAAAGCTAGGTCAAACTAGGGTGCCCCTGAAATTCTAGGTCAAACCGAGCTCATTAAGCTACTAAACTCACAAACTCGCCTAATCGAGATACCGGGATACCCTCGGTATCCGATACCTCGCCCTAGGCCACGCACCCCGCCTAAACCCGCTAAAACCTATGCTAGCACGCGTAATTATATATATATATAAACATATAAAAATCACTCCCAAGCATTTCCTAGGCTAATGCTCAAATACCCCGCTCGAAACTCAATACCTTGAATATCTCAAGGTATCGAGATACCTCGGTATCTCAAGGTATTGAAGTTTCGCCCTAAGGCCCTCTAACTAGCTATCTAGCTATTAATTATGCACCTAGTTATTAATCTAGGCTAGATAATATAGATATATATCATATATTTATACATCTAAGTAGGTATCTACCTATATACATATACATATCCACACACACATATACCCATTACCCATTACCTTACCTAATCATAACATATATATATATATACCTATCAAGATATCTATATATATATATATATATAACTATAGGTATATAGATATCTATCTCTTAGATAGATAAAACTATCTATCTACCTATCTAGTATCTATCTATCTAAATACCTAGCTATCTATCTATTTATCCTACTATCTATCTATTTAACTTATTATCTATTACCTATCTATCAACATATATATATCTATATATCAAACTCTCTTCCTCCCTCGCTAGCTACTACCCGCTGCTACCTGCTATGCTAGCTGCTGCTGCTGCTTGTGCTGATGCTGCTGCTGCTGCCTCTTGGAGCTGCTGCTGCTGCTCCCTCTTCATACTGCTGCTGCTGCTCTGCCTAGCAGCAGCTAGCTGCTGCTGTTGCAGCTGAACTGCTGCTGCTGCAGTTCAGTTCCCCCCCCCCTCCATCTCACATACACACACACACACACATCCATATATATACATATATATATCACTATCTATATATATATATACATACACATATATAACTATATATATATAACTAGATACATATATATACACACCTATATGTCTATATACTAACACACACCTACACTCTCACAAACACACTAATACACACACTCACACACTAATACACACACACACATAAATATATATATATATACATAGCTACATATATATATACACTTAATATATATATCTACACACACTCTCAACTATATATATATATATCTACACACACTCTCAACTATATATATATACATACACCTATATATATATATATACACATATACACACACAAGCACACTTACACATATACATATATATATATACACATAGACATATACATATACAAGTACATAAATATAAATACACACACATACATATATATATAAATATATATACATAAACACACATACATATATATAAATATATATATATATAGACACATATCAATACAAACACAACCACGCACACAACACTCAAACCACACGTCCTACTCACGCCCAACGACCCCGACACTCACCAATACCCTAAAATATATATAATATAGCCCAAAAACTCTAGCACACACTCTCCGATACTAACCCAACGCGCGCACAAAGCCGAAACGAGGAAACCAAGTCAAAATGGCCGTTCGGTCATTTCGACGAACACGTGGTGCGCGGCTCGGAAAACCTCCTGAAACGCACACCAAACGAACTCGGAATTGGCCCAAAATTTACCCACGCGCTCTACACGATGTCTAGATCCTAGAAAATGTGCTCCCACGTCGATTCTAGGCCCGTGGCAGAAACGCACACGCACTTAGAATCGGTGACGACGAAAAGCCCCAATTTCTCCCGAAACGCCCGTTTCTTCGCGACACGGCTTCCCGTGTCCGAACGGAGACACGCACTCACCCTCTAGACACCCGACAACGTCTACCTAGGTCCATCTAACCTAGGGCATCACCCAAAATTGGGCCAAATTCGGATTCCACCCGAATTCGACACAAAACCTAATGTCAAAGTCTCTAAACTCACCCAAACTAGTTCCAACTTCCTCCTACGGGTAGGGTTAGGGTCTAGGAGGGTTCTACAACAATAATTACACTACACAAAAAATAATTAGGAAGGGGAAAGTTAGATTTTATCTCTTGGGAGTTGGAATCCCAAGGCCAAAGTCTCACAATCCCTAGAATTCACCTCCTTCAAGCTCCAAACCACCAATTCTAGCTCCCACACTAGATCTAAGCTCCTCACACCTAGGTTAGAGAAAATGCAAGGTGAGGGTTAGCTTAAGGAAGAAGGAATGAAAGAAAGAAAGAAGAAAAGTGGAAGAAAACTTACTTTGGAGGAAGAAGGAGAAGAAAGAAGAAGTGGAGAAGAAGAAGGAATGAAGAAGAAGAAGTAAATGAAGAGTGGACCAAAGGGGGGAGAGGGCTGCTGCTCCTTGCTGTGGGGATCGGGTGTGGTAGGTAGGGGCCGGCCAAATTAATAAAGGGGGGGTTCCACTAAGTTCCATATTCCCAAAATGCCCCTACTTGACTTGGTTTTGGGTTCCGGGTTCCAAATGCGCTCAAACTAGTTCCAAATCTCTCCAACTAACCTCCTAAAAATAAAATAATAATTCTAAGCCCCAAAATAATTCTCACAAGGGTGTGGGCTGGGTCGGACATGGGTCCACTAGGGTCTGACATGGGTCCAGGCTAGCCAAAACCCTAAAACAATCAAAATAAAAATAAGACAAGCACTAATTAATTATAAATATAAATAATTAAATACAATACACTATTTATCAAAAAAAAAAAAATACCCTATTTTCTAGAATTGGGTAGTGACAGTAGGCAGACTGGTTGAATTGAACGACCAATGTCTTCTTCACGGATCCCACGGATACTGCATCGTGTTGAGCAATTGCTTCCTTGTCAAAAGAGAAAGATGTCCCCAGCATAGTCGCCATCTTGTTTGTGATATTAAACGAAAGAATGAAGATGTATTCAATATAGGGTTTACACAGAACCCGCCTTCTTTTGTTTACAAACAAACTTGTATAATTTGATCCTATACGAGGATATGGGAGTACAATTTATTTAATCTGGGTAGATATTGCTATAGGTGTCTGATCTGCAGTCGATCACTTTAGCCCTTGGACCACACGATGTTGAAGAAATGCCGTGGAAGACAGGAAGCAGCTTCGAAGGTTGCAGGAGAGGGTGGATGCACGATGCCAAAGTCGTCGATCCCTGCTCTTCGCCTGAGCTCCGGGTGCTCTCTCTCTCTCTCTCTCTCTCTCTCTCTCTCGGGTTCGATCTTCCGATTCTTGTTGACCTGGTTCGATCTTCAAGTTTTCAGTTTTTCGACCTCGGATCTGATATTGGCTTTCTTGACCAATTTTTTCGACCTTGTTCCTCATTGATAGAGGTCTCTATTTATATAGTTTTAGTGACAGTGACCACTCCGTCGGTGTAACAATCGAGGAGTGGAAAGTACAGCACCCTTTTACACAACGGTTAAAGTAACCAATGCCTGCGTATAGATGATCTTTTTGACTGAGCGTGTGACGTGGGTCCAACTAAGGGACACAATGCGTACTATTGCTACGAAGATCACGGCATAAAAGCCACGTAGGTAGGTATCCATCGTGTAGAAGAGGTTGGCATAGAAGCCAAATGTTTGTCACTATGGCATAGAAGCCAAATAGTTATCAAACCGGCATAGAAGCCGAACAGGCGTAGAAGCCGAACAGGCGTAGAAGCCGAGTGGTCGTAGAGGCCGAACAGGCATAGAAGCCGAGTGGTCGTAGAGGCCGAACAGGCACAGAAGCCGAGGGGGCATAGGGGCCGAACAGGCGTAGAAGCCGAGGGGGCACAGGGGCCGAGCAGGCGTAGAAGTCAAAGGGGCACAGGGGCCGAGCAGGCGTAGAAGCCGAAGGGGCACAATCGCTGGATGGACGTAGAAGTCGCTGCGTACCGTGCCACAGTGTTGACGTGGACGTCTTAGCCGGAATTGCGGCTTTTAAAGATATAATCAAATCTCTTTCATTAAATGCCGAAATTTGCCACCATCCTGTGCATTAAATGTGGAGGCGTATTCTTTGACGGCCTGCAACCCTTTCTGCGCATCAGTCGCAGAGACGTGCCTCGAGAAACTGTCACTGCACTGTGCATTAGGCGAAGAGACGTGCCTCGAACCCCGTACGGAGTGCAGCTTTTGGCGTAGCAGGCAGTTTGTCTACTGCAGAACGTAAACAGCTCGCATTTTGCCTGTGTAAAACAAGACAGCGTATCCCCTCGTGCTTTGAAAAAGCAGTTTACGCGAAGGGGATGGCGGTATTTGACAGCCTGGGTGGCAGTGCAGTACCATCATTACAACCGTCGCTTGGGTAGTCAAGCCGTACCCCTTTGCCAGAAGTCCAGACGTCAGGTTCTTTGCAGGCTCTGACAGGTTCATTGCAGGATCTGACAGGTTCACTTCGGAGAATACGAAGCGTCTCTTGTACACCTCCATGCTACGTATGAAAAGGGGATGAGTTTAACGCCCTGGAGGCGAAGAAGCACCCTGTTTACGCTGAAGCGGCTTGGACGTACTGTCTTACGCGGATGGTCCTTTGAGCTTTTTTATATTTCACGCTCTGTTCTAGCGGAAAAGGACTCTGTTGCACGTTTGATGGCTCTGAAGGCCTCTGCTTACGCTGCTCTGCACTGATATGCCGCGTATAGTCATCCGGCGTATTTTTTATGCTTCTACAATCTTCTAGAAGAGTCTGGAGAACTCCTCCCAGGTGACTCGGTCTGGTCCGAGTCGCGTCTCCTTAGACAACCACCAGTGGTGCGCATTGCCTGTCAATTGCATTCTGACGGCAGTCATCCAACGTTCCCGTGGAAGCTCAGCTGCTTCTAGTTGATGCCGAATGTTGGTGAGCCATTCATGAACTTCTGTGGGCTCTTCTTTGCCTGAAAAGTGTGGGGCTTCAGTTGGCGAAAGTCAGTGATAGAGCCCGTTGATGACCGTCGAGCTGGTAGGTTGGCCTGCTCCAGTGCAGTTACGATGCTGCTTCTTAAGAAATTAGCCTCGCGACGTTGAGCCTCGTGTTGGACTTGTTGCTGGGCTTGCATTATCGTATAAATCATTTGGAATATCTGCTGTCCGTCAATCAGCTGCCCTTGTGGGAGTACAGGCATTGGTGGAACGAACTGCGGCGGAGGTGGGATGTCATCGCGCCGGAATCTTGAGGTAAGTTGACCTGCCTGCTGGCTCTGTTGAGTTGATGGAACTCCACCGACTGGTGTCACTTCATCGTCATAGGTGACACCTGTAGCTTGTGGTGTTCCTGCGGGAGTCTCGTTGCACTCTTGTGAATCCATTGCCCTGCATCCAAAAATAAACTATAAGAGGCGCACAGGATTCAAGGCAGGATGCAAGTCAAGAAATTAATTCGAATTCGATATGGATATCAAGAACGTTTCAAGCAAGTGGATGAGATCCTAAAACTTATCCTATTCTTATTGCAGGCATGTTCGGTCCCTAAGTTGAAACCGAACAATTTAGTCGTTGACCTGCATGGGCCACCACAAAAACTATGTCACGCCCCAGTCCCAAAATGTCGAGGGACTGGACACGTGGCAATGACCAGCAGCACGCACCGATGGACAACCCAATTTAATGGATCCATCAGGGCATGCTTAAGCTGTAGTCTAACAGGAAATAGAAAAATTATTACAAGTCCCAGGTTATTCTAATCTCATCCACAACAGATAATCACAGATTAAATGCCAGAAATAATGCAATAGAATAAATAAGCAAATCTTAAATAAGTGTCTCGGGGAACAATCCGAGAATATGTCTGGTACATCGAATGCAAATAGACAGGAAATAAATCAACTGAAAATAGAAATACTGAGTATATGAAGCCGGTACTCAGGAGAAGTCTTCTGCCACGATCTCGTCCTCAGGTTCCTGTTCTGTTCCGAGAAGTGCTCCTGTTCCGTACACCTCGGGGTAGTTCTCTTCAGCTATACCTGGGGACATAATCCGGATCCAGGTCCTCAGGGGACATAGCAAGGTACAAGAAAGCTCATGCCAAAATATAAGCAGTACAAAAATTAAATGAAATAGCAGGGTAAACTATGTAGCCAACTAAGTGATATGCAAGTTGAGAGCATCACTAGAACTCAGGCTGAAGCCACTACAAGCTCTGTGTCGGGGAGCCGGTAGCAGCAATAACTATGAATTATACTATAAAATATACTATGTTATATATATATGAGATCAGCCTGTAGTCTGTGTGTCTCTCCCCACCCAATGACATTATACGTCTCATGTCTACGATGCCTCATGTCCATATCACGCACGATTATAACTAATGCAGCAAGTCTGATAGCTATGAATCCAATGTCTATACATGTAATATCTATGTCATAAAATATGTATCCTATACAGAATCACCTTGAATGTCTCAGGAAGACTCTGTCTCATGAATAGTGTCAAGTGTCCTGGGCTATGTTGTACTTGATAAAACAAGTACGAGAATACATAGGGTCTCGATATCCATCTCTATGTGACGTTACACAACTCCGCGTACGGGGTTGGCACCCGACTAGTAATCGGACGCTAAGTAAAGTCACTCGGTCCTGGGTTGAACAGTTAAACAAGTTTATATATATTTACACAAAGAACTCAAGCAAGTACTATAACAGGAATTGGAATAAGTAGCAAGCTGCAGGGTTTGGCAAGGTACACTTGCCTGTGGTTTCGGCTCCAATTGTGGCTCTGACTTCAGCGGGATTTGCAGGCCGTACTCTAGTTGCTGAAATAAATATCACCATCAGATCCAGAAAATATCAATCAGCTAGAAACGCATGTCCTTGAGTCCAATTTGGAGACAAGGGCAAAAATGGCAATTTTGGGTCAAAACGGGGTCCACATGTGGGCCCGCTTTGCACCGAGAAACGTGTCAGGGTCAAATGTCTCCAAATTAGTCTAACTTAGTGTCAACAGGTCAGGAACGATAATACGAACCCAACGGAACTTCCATAATTGGATTCCGATGAGCCGTTCTCAAAATCGCCCGTCGAGTGGAGCCTATGGGGCCTACGACACGCGATTTTGTCAACGTTCTCAGAATCGAACCAAACTTGGCTCACAGGACCAGCGTATTACTATGAGTCTGATGGCACAAGTTTCGTTTCGATTCGACATGTATACACAAAGTTAGGACGCGTTCCAGAACTGACAGATACGGGACGGTGTCCGCGGATACGCGTTGATTTCGGTGTGCACGCACATCCAAATCAACTTCTGCGAAATCCCGTACGTCCGTATCAACGACGCGCACGTATCTGTGAAGATCGCACGCGACCAAGTCATCCCATTTGGCGGGGCGTACCCAGTTCCGGGATAAATCGGGGCGTTATTTTTCCTGTTTTTGGATCGCGGTTCGCGATCGCCAAAGGACGCGATGCCCCGAATGGGTTGCACGGACACCGAGAGGGTCATGCAGGCTACGCAACGCAACTGACGGAATCAAAAACGGGTAAACGAGCAGGGAGATACGCGTACCTGAACAGGGTCCGAAAAATCAAGAAAATTTCGTGTCCGACACGTGTCCGACACGTTTCCGACACAAGAGAACTAGGGTTAGGGCTACTGGACGGAGCCGAGGCAGAGGGGGCAGCCGGCCGGAGGGGCTGGGGGCAGCGCTGCACGGCCGACGGCGACATGCGGCGGCGCTGAGCGGCGGAGGCGGCGGCAGACGCGGGCGGAGGGGAGCTGTCTGCTGCGGGGTGCTGTCGGGGCGCCGGAGGAGCGGAGGTGGCTGGGGGACGCGGGGCTGGGCACGGCGACGTCAGGCGGAGTGGTGGCGGCGAGGTCTGGGGCGGCGGGGTGCAGCGGAGAGGAGTCGGCGGCGATGGGAGGTGACCGGAGAAGAGGGAGTTGGGGATTCGAGGGTGCGGGCGGAGGAGGGTTATATAGGGGGGGAGAGGCCGAGGTGGCCGGGGAAGGCGGGCGACGTGGCCGCGGGTGCGGGATCATGGGGGAGCGGCGGACCCGGCGGCAGACGCGGAAGGCGGCGCCGGACGCGGGGGAGAGGGCTACGTGGGGGGTGGGCGAAGCGGGTCGCGGGTCGGACGGGTTCGGTCGGGCGGACCCGACCCGACCCGATAGCCTAATGGGCTGGGCCGTGGGCCGATTGGGCTAGGGTTTGGGCTTCAGTTTTAGGGTTGTATATAATTAAATAAATAAATAAATAAATAATAAATAAATAATTGTTTTTAGGTGATTTAAAAATAGGTTCGGGACCCAATAAATGCTAGGAAAATTATCCTAAGTCTAGTTTTTCATTTTACACCCAAAAATATTATTTTTATAATATTTTAATATTATTTATTATTATTTAAAAATTATTTAAAAATTAAAACCCTGAATTTAATTACAGAAAATCCCAAAAAATTGTGAAAAATCCAAAATTAAAAATTCTTGAAAAATCAGGGGATTTACACCAATTATTCAATTTTTCTTCCAATTTTTGGAAAATTTTCAAACACCGAATAGAAAAATTAATAGGAATTGCAATTTTTCAAAGGAAAGAAAGAACAAATAATTGACTTACATTCTTTTTTTTTTCCGCGAACCAAACGAGACCCAAGTATATTTTATAAAAAAATTGCTTCTTCCTCTTCCTTCTCAACTCCGTAAACCTTAATACATTTTTTTCATAGTTTCTTAATAGATACTCTCGTTTGGAACTATTTCTGAAGTTTCGAACTCTAATAATGGACTTTTGAAGCTTTAGAATCGAAATAGTACAGCTTGTGACAACAAATGACTGCCAAAATTTTGTCAGTCATAATACATAAAGTTCTCTATATTATGATTATCAATTTTTTGGCAATCCTACGTCGTCCCCAACGGGACTCTGTCCAATTCTGTCATTTCAGAACCCCTATAATGAAGTTCAAAATTTTATCTAATGGAGGGGTCCTAAAGGCTCATTTTGGAGTACCAACTACAAGATTATGGTCGAAGGAGGACGAGAAAAAGGAAGGTGGATGTTGTGTTAGAGAAGGAGATTTGTGTTGTCCTCTATCAATTTTTGATAGCCCCCAACCAAAAAAAAATGAGTTAAGTGTATCATCTCTTATCCTGTGTCGCCCCTAGTAAAATGAGTTTAGTGTGTTGTCCCATGTTTTGCACCACCACCACCACTACTACCACCCCCCTACCCCCCACCCCCACACCCACACACCACAAGGTATTAGTTTATTAGGCCATCTCCAATAGGGACTTCTATTTCCCCTATTTTTATGGTAAGAACTCTTTTTAGAAAAACTTCTCCTAAAACTTGTTTCTATCCCAATTTGCATCCTAATTGTCGTTGATGTAAGATAAAGAATTTCTATAAGAATTTTTACATGTAAAAACTTTCATAAAATTTCTCCATCTCTCATATTGTTGAGTTATGGAAACTTATTTAGTCCCACATTGGATATAAAGTAAGGAGGAGGCTAGCCTCCTCCTATATATATATACCCCCTCTTTGAGAAATAAATCAATTAAGTCTTTCTGATGTTTGGGGACCGTGTCCTACTACTTCCATCGGTGGATTCAGATAGTTTGTTACCTTCATTTATTGCTACTCACTTATGACCTGGATCTACATGATTAAGCAGAAATCTGAATTGTACAAATATTTTCAAGACTTCTCGGCATATGTGAAGACCCAGTTTGGAGTAAATATGAAGATTCTTCAAGCATATAATAGGACCGAGTACACCAACAAGGAGTTTGCTAATTTCATATCTAGTCAGAGAATTCTTCATCAAATCACTTGCACAGACACTCCTGCTCAGAATGGGGTGGCTGAACGCAAGAACAGGCATCTACTAGAAGTGGCACGTTCTTTGATGCTGACAATGAATGTGTCAAAGTTCTTGTGGAGTGAGGCTGTTATGATAGCAGTTTATCTAATTAACAGGATATCGTCAAGAGTATTAGGGATGAAGATACCATGTGAGATGCTCTTGGGCTCTAATATTTTTATTGTTCCACCCAGAGTGTTTGGCTGCACATGTTTTGTGCGAGATCACAGAATGATGGTGAGCAAGCTGGATCCACAAGAAGTTAAATGTATCTTTGTGGGCTACTCATCAAGTCAGAAAGAATACAAGTATTGGTGTCCCACTGAAAGAAGGCTGTTTGTTAGTATGGACATGACCTTCCGAGAGTTTGAACCATTTTATGGGGAAAAGACGGAATTAAGTTTCTTATTCGATGATGGCTCTACTAATGCTAATAGAAAAGGGGATAATGAGAGTGACATTATGGTTGGTATGATTCCATGTCCTTTTGAGTCACCGAGGAGTGATGGTGACATCTCAGGGGGAGCCGACAGTCAGGGGGAGCTGAGAGTATATAGGGAGCATGAGCAGCATGAGCTTCCTTCTTCTGAGACTAGGCTAGTACCCACAAATGCTGATGTCCCAAGTTCCTCTTCTCTATGACCTTTCTCAGTCCATCCACCTGAGTCACATGGTAACAATTCCTTCTCTGATGCTTCTAATACTCATGTCTTGCTTCGTAAAACTTCTAGAGCCAATGCTGGAAAACCTCCAGCTAAGTTTGGTAGTTGGGATACTGACATTGCACATTACATTTCATATGCATCAACTCCACCTGCATATAAGTCCTTTTTTGTATCATTAGATTCAGTGCTTGTACCTAACAACTGGCAGATAGATAAGCAAGATCCTAGGTAGTTGAGTACCATGCAGGAGAAACTTCAGTTCTTGAAGATGAACGACACATGGGAGCGGGTACCACTGCCAACTGGAAAGTGTGTTGTTGGAAGTAAATAGGTTTATACTGTTAAGTAGAATCCAGAGAAAAAATTTGACAAGTACAAGGCCAAATTGGTTGCTAAATGTAGAAGCATGAAAAATCATGCAGGCTTTTGGTTGGTCTGGAACTCATCAAAAGTGATCAACGAAATACTGTCATTGTAGAATCTGACTCTAGCTAGCAGTAAACCTTGCCAAAGCCCCAAGAGATGAAGGACACCCTATGGCAGGACTGTTGGAAGGCAAGACATTAGAACTCTGCTTCAACTTCATGGTTGTGAGCTCCGCATAAAGGTCATGCCCCCTCAACAGGCCACAAAGGAGCCACATCCGTCCTGTTCAACCTAGCCGCAGAGAAGCCACATGCGGCCCGATCAACCTAGCCGCAGAGGAGTTACATGCGGGCTGAACGACCACAGAGCATAGAGCCGCATAAAACCCCCCCTAACATAATATTCGATGTTTGTCAGACTTTCTAACACATCACTTATCATACTGAGACGCTTCAAGACTCGTGAAGACGGTGACTTAGAAAAAGATGAAGAGTCACATCAACTTATTGATAGCCTCGTCAGACGTGCCATGCCACATGCTCACTCATATGCGGCTACTTATCCATTAGGCCTCGTCATCATGAGACTACAGTGTCATTTGGCCAAGGCCAAACGAGAGCACGTATGCGGCCACAATGCTATGCGGCAAGAGTATCCATTCCACAAAGGCAAAACGAGAGCATATATGCGGCCATAATTATATGTGGACAGAGTGTCCATCCGACCATGGCCAAGCGAGGGCACATCTACGACCACAACGCTATGCGGCATTGACGTTATGTGGCTCTAGACTTACAGGATCTTTTTGTTACAACCGAAGAAGATTTCTCGCACGATCAGTGCTGACTACGTGTCCAGCTGACCAAGTCACGCACACAACGGGTTGAAAATAACCCCGAGATCTCATCAACAATATATCTTAACCAAGACCACACGACAGCCTACCCGTGGCATGCGACTACAGTTACAATCGCATTCGGTTGAAGGAGCCCTATGCGGCCACCAAACAGAGGCATATGCGGCATCAATAGTCCGTCAGCACGACAACTATAAATAGAAGGGTAGCATGCCCAAGAGAAAGGGCGGAGCTACGTACATGCACGTAATCTCAGGAGAGAGAAAACAGAAGAGAGCATCCTCATTCCCTCATCAGAATGTCAACAGAGTAAATGAGTCGTTGTAGCGCTCGATCTCCATCGTCACGACCCAGATAAAAATATTGTACTTAGATACTTTGTCTAGGATTTCTTCGTACTTGTTTGTTTGTTGTTTCAAAAAAAAATTATTCACAACTTGTAATGGCGAACACTAAAGGATATAGCCAAACTTATAGTATCGATTATGACGAGACATTGGCTCCAGTATCAAAGATGAGCAATGTGCAAGTGTTGGTGTCATGTGTTGCCAACTTCAAATGGCAACTACATCAGCTAGATGTTAAGAACGCCTTTTCGCATGGGGATCTCCAGGAGGAGGTGCATATGGAGATTCTACCAGGCTTTGCTAATTCACAAGCAACGGAAAAGGTATACAAATTGAAGAAATCTTTGTATGGGCTAAAGTAGTTTCCGAGAGCATGGTTTGATAGATTCATGATTGCATTCTTTGGTATGGGGTATAGGCAGTGCAATAGAGATCATACTGTATTTTACATGCACTCCAAGACTTGTATCACTGTTCTTGCAGTCTATGTTGATGATATTTAATTACTGGAGATGATACTGAGGAGATCCTAAGGCTGAAGAAAAGACTTGGAGAGGAATTTGAAGTTAAGGATCTGGGAAAGTTGAAGTACTTCTCAGAGTTAAAATTGCAAGGTCACGAAAGGGTATAGTGCTTTCTCAATGAAAGTATGCTCTGGACCTTGAATTATGGTAAATAAAATAGGATCCACCCATAGGATGCTAGTGGTGCGCTTCGACCAACAAGCATTCGAGGAAATGCTCTTTGGGGATAGCACGAGTCCTTCTCCAAGGCTAGCAAAGCCTAAGAAGACCGACAGGACATGGGTAGCAAAGGCCGCAGTGCCTCACCCAACTGCGGAGCATGAGCACCCCGCCTCTCTCCTTTTTGATGTAGACGCACCTCATGTGTCCACCTAGGTTGTCCATGTCCATACGACAGTCAGGATGGTGAAAAAATGTGCTCAACGCCCAAACTCTGGCAAAGGAAAACACTACGATACCAGAAGTTCGGGTGCTGGGTCATGTTCTATGCGGCCACAACAGAAGCCACATAAGTCAGCAGCCGCAGGCAAAAGTCCACATGCGGCACCGATCGGCGGCCACAGACAAATAGCCACATGCGGCCAGGGCAGCCCCAAAAGTTTTATCTTTGATCGAATTTTATGCAGTGCTGACTCCATGTGCCTTGCTGAAAAAGGAGAAGATGTGAACTTGGACTCTTCATACTACGTACCGGCACGTGCTAGGACGAAGAAGTTTAGGGCAATACGAGCTTGCCAAGCTCAAGCAATTGCTCATTTGATCGACCGTCGGCAGGCACCGCTTACTATACGTGCCCCTGACGGAAAGTCATATAAAACTGGCCCATGCTTCCAGCCCGCAGTGGCAATCAGATAGGGTCGGTCTAAAGAGTCTTCCTTTGGCAACTTTGGGCAAGTTCTTGTACGAACCCCAGGCCAGAAAGCAAAATCAATACCTACGTGCCCATATGCTCGATCTACCCAGGCTCATAAAAAGGGTGCAAAGGTGACTCAGCCCTCACTTGACTTGTGGAATATGATAAATCATAAGCGCAAAGCGAGAAAAACAACTACGACATACGAAGTATCCTCCCCAGGGCATCACTGTGCCAATATTTCATCACTGCTGCTGTAATAAAATAGCAGCACCTACAAAAAGGCAGTCGGCATTCTAGCGGCTGTAACCAAGGGCACCCCGGCTACAACCCAGAGAACAGGTGCAAGCACCAGAGGAAGAGGAGATGCCCTTTACCTTATGCTATTCTGCTCGGAAGGCATCCTCTATAAGAGAAGTCAGAGGTCCAGCACCTCCAGTCCATCGCTCTCGGCCAGCAGGTCAAGGAGACAGGTCCAAGGGGGACAGGCAGGAAAACCCACGGAAGGTATTTTCTTGGGCTCCCGCTCAAATAAGAAGCTGTCAGCAACTGGGGTAGTTCTTACTTAGGACCCTAGGTGGCTACGCAAGCTTGGGTTATAATCCCCTGGATCACTATAACAATTTGGCTTTTCGTGAAGACGGTAATTCTCAAGGAACAGATGTTGAGGTCCTTCGGGGTAGCCACCCTCATCAAGTGGACGTAGCTTCCTATGTTGGGAGTAGTGTTCCCTTCGAGTCCGAAGAGGATACGATAATACCAAGTTTCCCGGATGACTATTCACGACAAGATTCCGATAAGTGCGACATCCAACGTTTCATCCATTTCTCCCCATGTGAGAATATCATACATGGCAGGGGACGATCACGAGGGCCCCAACGAACGACAATGCCTCGAAACCCTCGAGGCTATGATGCAGACCATGAGTGCATAAATGCAAGCCTTGACCCAGACAATGCTAGAAATTAAGGCAAATATGGCCCCACAACCAGTGAGGGCATGTGGTCAAGCAAGCCTGGACCCCGGGGCCAATAGGGATTCCAGTACAACCGCTCCACCCGATGGCGGTAATCATCCCCTACCCGGATTATCTGCTCCTTCCGTAGTCTATGATGCTCGGAAAGCAATACGGGAGGTACGAGAACTTCGGGCCCACCTAGACTCTATGGGCAATCAGGACTCACTGCGCGAGCTTGGGATCCAATAACTGTATCCCCTCGAGCGGAGAGACGTACCGTATTCGCCCAAGTACAAGCCCTTTAACTTGACTCTGTTTGATGGGAAGACATCTCCCCGTCAATTCATGAGTTACTTCGAGACAGCAATGGGGCATCTACCTCACAACGACGCCCTCTTAACCAAGCTCTTTGTTGGGGCATTGTCTGGAATAGCCTTCGATTGGTTCCACAGCCTCCAGGACAACTGTATTTCGTCGTTCGATGACCTCAAAGGCCTTTTTCTTGCTCGATTCTATGACGGAGGAAATGACATGACGATGTCCTCATTAATGGACATCACACAAAGGGAGAAAGAGTATGTACGAGAATACATCGAGCAGTACAGGCAAGCGTCGTTGAAGTTACCCCTGGTAACCCTGAGTCCACACTGATAGACACCTGCCAAAGGAATCTCCTTCCCATAGTCAGGCTCTGGATGGACGACTCTCAGTTTAATGACTGGACGACGTTCATCGTAAATATTGTCGGTGCCGAGAAGAAGGTAAAGGACGCCCGTCTCTTGTTAATACAGATCCATGTCACGAATGATAGAAGAAAGTGCCCTTACAATAGCAACAACAACAACAACGGCAATAACGTCCGGGATGGCAAGGGGAAGCAAGCTCTGGTCGCCAATATAGCCAAGAAGCCGAGCAAAAGTTTGCAGAGGCTCCAAAATCGAAGGAAACCTATTCCTTCTAAGACGATGACATTATAGAAATCTTTGACGTGCTAATGAAGGGAAACAAGCTTCGGCTCCCATACGTCAAGCGCCTTGTTGAGGCAGCCGAGGTGAATAATCTGAAGTACTGCCACTACTATCGTTACGTCCATCATGCGACGCGGGACTGCTATACACTGAAGCGGTACCTCCAGCTGCTGCTTGACACCAAGACCCTCACTCTGGACTTCGATGAAAAAACAGTTATCATAAACATGGTATCTCTCCAGTTCGGTAACTTTTCGACGAAAGAAGCCCAAGACGGAGTAATCTCGATCCCCCGGGCAACAATGAAGGTTGTTAATCTTCCGCTAGCTCGTGACCAAACAGCCGGGATGATACCTATCACCACATCACTGGGGGAGGTCATGTGGGTCCATCTCGATCTTTCTCCAGACTTGATACAACAGACAATACCTTCTGCCACCAAGTCCAAGGGCAAGAAGTCAAAGTCCTGCTACACGATTTCTATCCCTTCCTAAGAAGCTATAGAAGGAACAACGAGGTCAGGACTGGCATACCAACGAGAGTACGACATCCCCGATGATGGTGCCCTCATAATTGCCATATTCGATCCGGGTCCATCCCAGCCTCCAACAGCGGACAAGTCCAAGTAGAAAGAAACTTGCTTTGACAGACCGCTGTGCAAAGATACTACTCATGGGCTGGAGAAGCCCTACAATTTTTACATCTTGGCACTTTTCGCCAATACTCCAGCAAAGTTGTCACTATTCGAGCTTCTCTGACTCTCCAAAAACACTCGGGTTGTACTAAGTGAAGCATTACAGAATGCCGACACCTACCTGGCGCAGGTCAAGTCTGCTGAGGATCCTGTCGCATGCCCCCACTGCAATAATGTAGTGGAGGCGATACCCAACATCACATTCTTACAATAAGACATGTTATTGATGAACAATCAGCACGATCGTCCTCTGTATTACAAGGGTACATCAGTGTCATCAAGGTGGACTTGATGCACATCGACCCCGGATCGTCAATCAGCATCATCCCATGAAGTCTGCTTCAGACTCTAGGCATCCCGATGCATCACTTGACAGCGACCAATACCGCCATCAGTGGATTCAACGCTAGGAGGAGTGACCCTTTGGGCAAGATTCGCTTAAAATACCAGATCGATGACTTAAAAACAGAGGTCACCTGCTACATCATAGATGTAGACGTATCCTACAATATCTTATTGGGACTTCCATGGATACATCAGTATATGATCGTACTGTCAACCTTGCACCAGTGCTTGAAATACGTGGATGATCACGGCATCGTCAATACAAAATTTGTCGACGTTGATCCATTTAAAGGGGTCGAGACCTACTACTCTTACTCGATCCTCTACAAGCAGGTCCACCAAGATGAAGGTGGCAATAATATCGACGATGAGGTAGAGACTGGGACAAAATCGGACGAGCCCTTGAGAGTCCATCTTATAGCACACTCTACCGACACAGCTCCTCCCCTCAGGGTAAAACTGCATAGGATAGCACCTGAGCCTCTGATCTTTCGCCTCCATATGTCGAGTCGACCAACAAAGGAAGATCTAGCACCTACTATGACTTCTGAATCTCTAGTGGTAAAGCTGCAGGAGACATCCAAAGACGTTGCTAGCATTGGGGGTAGATCTCGAGAAGGATGAACTGGAGGAGTACATAGCCGCTCATACTAATGTTCCTTCTCTAGACGATATAATTTCGGAAGACGAGATATCTTATTTTATCAATAAATGGCTATCTTTGAACTACTCGTTTATTACATATCTCACCACGCTATATTTCCTTGAGCACGGTCTGGACCTGCACCTGCATACACGGGTGACTACCACCTATGCAGCAAACTAAATTCTCCCCAGTCAAAACTCATAATTCATATTTCCAATAAGGAAGATGGAAAATAAACTCATCATCTTTGGCAGAGTGGAAAGTCCCCAATCCTTCGACTCAGAGGAACTGGAGCCAGAACCAGATACCGGTAAAATGCCACTTCATCGATACAGATCTCGAGCCAAGCACCTCTTCCAGAAGATAGGATACGATCTGAAAGAAGCTACGGGCTTGAACTAAGGCAAAGGCCAACGGCTGCCTCTGCGTCTGCAGGCTCCTACAAGCAAGCCCGATGATTACTACCATAAGACCAAGCATGGCTTAGGGTACGTCATGCCTCCCACAACCCCCGAAAGTTCGAACGAAGAAGATGAGTTACACGCTCACTCTTCAAAATCTTTCTCTTGGGACTCCGACATCAGTATCGAAGAGATGCTCAAACAAACATTATCTGCCAACATAGTGTCAGCTGACCCTGAGGAAGACAACCAGGATCCACCTGGACTCTTTGAAGTAGAACCGTGGGCCTAACGCCTAGACGTATAATAGGAGATGCGATTCAAACATCGAGAAGCTTTCACTGAGGAAAAAGTCATACAAATTAATCTAGGCGATGAATCCTCCCCTAAACCTATCTTCATCAGCAAGAGTCTGTCCAATGAGGATCGGGAATCCCTGCTACAGCTCGTTAAAAAATACATCAATGTATTTGCCAGGAGTTACGAAGACATGCCAGGACTGGACCCCCAAATTGGGGTCCAAAAACTTAATATCTTGTCGGATGCTAAGCCAGTCAAGCAACAGCAACGACAGTTTTGCCCGGACATCATGAATACCATCAAAGCTGAAGTCAAAAAATTGATAGCTAGTGGCTTTGTCCACGAAGAACAATATCCGAATTGGGTAGCCAACATCGTGCCCGTCGTCAAAAAGAATGGAAAGATCCGGATCTGCATTAACTTCCGTGATCTAAATTCGACATGCCTTAAGGATGAGTTTTCCCTTTCGATCACAGACATAATGATCGACAACACTTGTGGCTTCGAGCACATGTCCTTCATGGATAGTTTCTCAGGATATAATCAAATCAAGATATTTTTTGACGACGAGAAGCACACATCGTTCTGAATGCCGATAGGAGTATACTGTTACACAGTCATGCTCTTTGGTCTGAAGAACGCCGGTGCTACAATCCAATGAGCTATGAGCACCATCTTCCGTAAACATCTACGTAAGACGGTGGAGTGTTACGTTGATGACATCGCCGTCAAGAGTCGCTCCAAAGATAATCACTATCACGCCCCAGTCCTAAAATATCGAGGGACTAGCCACGCGACAATGGCCAGCAGCACAACTCCAATAGGCAAACCTAATTTAATGGACCCGTTATAGTGCACTTAAGCTGTAATAAATATAAATACAGTCTATACCATCTATCACAGAATAATTCTAATATCATCCACAGAAAGAAATATAACTAAATATGATAGACTAATCAAGATAATAGATAAAGGAAATAGTCCATCATCAAGTCAACATATGTAGTATCTCGAGGAACAACCCGATAAAATAACAAAAGAGAATAAGTCAATACATAAGTCCATAAGTCAAGATATGAAATAACTGTAAGCATAAATAACTGAGTATGTAACAAAATACTCAGAAGAAATCCTCTGGCATAACCCCGTCCTCTAGTGCCAGTACTGCTCCAGCGTCAGCTCTTGTCCCATATATCTTGGGATAATTCTCCTCTATTGTACCTGGGGACATAATACGGATCCAGGTCCTCAGGGGACATAGCAAGGTACAATAAACACTTAAGCCAAATAAAATACAGTATATAAAAAATAGATCCTCAGGACAAGCTATGTAACTAGCTATATAAAATACAAATGAGTAGCATCACTAGTACTCAGGCTGAGACCACTACAAGCTCTATGTCGGGGAGCCCGTAGCAGCAAGAATATCACGTAATGGGCCAAGCTTTCGAACAAAGACTAAAGCACCTCAATAATAAAGTATATATATAATCAGCCTGTAGCTTGTGTGTCTCTCCCCACCCAATGCAATCTCACGTCTCATGTCTATAACACGAAAGATCATAAACTCTAGCTAGTATAACGAGTCATAATGATATCTATGTATATGCAAGTCTTATGTCATGAATCATGTAAGCCTATACAGAATCACATGAATAACTCAGGAAAGATTATGTCACATAAATAGTGTCAAGTGTCTTATGGTATGACGTACTTGATAAAACAAGCACGCAAAAGAATAAGATCGTGGTATCAACTCTCTAAGTGACGTTACACGACTCCGCGTACGGCTTCGACACCCGAATCTTATTCGAACATTAAGCAACGTCTCACAGTCCTAGGTTGAACAGCTACATCTTAAGAGTATATATATAGAAAGAACTCATGCAAATAATATAACAGGAACTACTGCAAGTTGGCAAAGTACACTTGCCTGTGTTCTGAGCTCCATCAATTATTCCGATATAAGTGGAATCTCCAGGTATGCCTCCGAATACTGAAACAAATATTATCATTGTTCTCATAATACTTGAAATAGCTAGGATTGACTACCCATAAGTCCAATTTGGACACAGGGGCAGAATTGACAATTTTTTATCAAAGCAGGTTCCACATGTGGCCCACTTCGCACCGAAAAATATGCCAGAGATAAAATTCTTCAAATTTGTCAAACTTACTATCTACGAGTCTAGAACATTAGCACAAACCCAACGGAACATCCAGAACTGGATTCAGATGAGCCGGTCATGAAATCGCCCGTCAAGTAGAACTGTTGGGCCTATGAAACGATATTCCGTTAACGTTCTCAGAATTGAACCAAACTTGGGTCACCGGTCCAACGTAACACTATGAATCTGATGGCATAAGTTTCGTTGCGAAACGATAAGCACACACAGAATTATGACGAGTGTCAGAACAGGCCTATACGGGGCTTTTTGGTGGATACTCGTTGATTCTGGTGTGCACGTACATCCAAATCAACTTTCGTAAAATCTCACACATCCGCATTGACGATACACGCCTTTCGGTGTAATTTGCACACGACAAAGTCGTCTCGTTTAGTGGGACGTACCCTATTTTGAGAAATTTTGGGTTTAGAAAACCAAGTTTTTGGTCAAATTCAACAGCGAATAAATTACAGCATACAAAGAATTAAAATAAACTAATTAAAGAGATTAAAATTTGTTTATGTTGTCTAAATTACTGTTCAAGTGGAATTTAAAAATACTAACTAGGTTGGAAGAAAATCAGACATGAACATGGGTGGTTGAAATAATTTCTGAACTACAAACTGGGTCATTTTTTTTCCTATTTTGCGTCGCGAATGACGATTGACATAGGACACGATACACCAAACTAATTATACAGGGTTTAAGGGGGTCATATGGTCTTCTCATAGGACTCGACAGGTCATTAATTGGTCTACTGTACAGGAAGATACATGGGTGAGAAGATGGGTACCTCATGATCGTCTTGTTCGGGATTTGGGTTGGCTATGTTGCGGCATCTTGCGGCGTGCGACGACGACGGTCCAGCGGTCGTCGACGGTCGGGGATGGTTGGGGTGGTAGAGGAGATGATTGTGGTTGCTCTGAGTGTGGTGGTATATATATAGGAAGAAGGAGGGGGAAGTTACAGGGATGGAAGAGAGGGGGTCGGGAAGATTTAAACGGAGGGGAAGCCAGGGGTCGTGCAGCTGTGTACTGAAGGGGGTTTCGGTTACAGTAGGGGGCGGGTTTTGGGTTATCGGGTTTAGGGTGGGGTCTAGGGTTTAATTCGGTTTAGATTGGTTTGGTTTAGGTTGGTTTGGGTTGGTTTATTAAATATATATATATATATATATATATATATATATATATATATATATATATATATATATATATATATATATATATGGCCATCTAAAAATAGTTTTGGACCCCAATAAATTCCAAAAAAATTACACAATACTCTAATATTAGTTGTACACCCAAAAATATATTTTTTGCACTATATTAATAATTAATTAAATACACATAAATATAAATCCATGAATACTATATATTATAAATGGCTAAAAATAATAAAAATTTTTACTCTTAATCACAATAACAATTAAAAAATTTAAATTAAATTCTAAAAATTGGGGTGTTTACAATCACCTCCGAGACTTGAAGATTGTGGTCGACCTCATGCATACGCACCAACTCAAGATAAATCCTATCAAGTCCTTCCTGGGAGTCTCCAACAAATTTTTTTTGGGTTTTGTCATAACTTCAAAGGGTATCCACGTAGACCCCGACACGACTAAAGCAATCCATGAAATGCGCCCACCAAAAATCTTAAAAAAATTTGTGGCCTTCAAGAAAGACTTTCATACATCACGAGGTTCATATCAAACCTCAATGGACATTGTCAACCATTCACTCAGCTTATGAGGGAGTCTCCTTTGTCTGGAATGCCAGCGCGCCTTCGACGACATCAAGGAGTATCTTATGACCCCCCTAGTATTGGTGGCCCCCGTTGTGGGGAGACCCTTCTTGCTATATATGCGGATAATATATCACTCTCTCGGGGCTCTGTTAGCCCAGACAAGCGATGCAGGTCATGAACAGGCCATCTACTATCTCAGTAGAATGATGGCCGGTGCAGAGCACATGTATAACCCTATTGATAAGGAGTGACTCGCTCTAGTTTTTTCCATTCATAAGACTCATATTACGTGGTAGGGAAAATCATCTATGTGATCTCGCGAGTTAATCTGCTCAGGGTCCTTATGACTAAACTCGGAGCGCTCAACTCTCGCCTAGCCACATGAAAGATAATATTGTCACTATATGACATAGTATTTGTCCCGCAAAAGAAGGTTAAAGGCCAAGAATTGGCATATTTTCTTTTAGTCCACCCTGTACCAGAATCATCAAAGCTCTACAAGGAGATCCAGATGAAGTAGCAGACTCAAACATGACCACAAGCGCAGAAGTCGTTTGGCGAATGTTCTTCGATGGTGCTTCAAGAACATGGCCTAAAGACGATATTATCACTGGCGTCGGGATAGTACTAATTTTTCTACACGACCTGGCCATCAATCTCGTTTACTCCCTCACAGAGCCATGCTCCAACAATGTGGCAGAGTACAACGCTCTCGCCATTGGGCTCCAACTCGCTAAACAAGTGGGAGTTGACTACTTGGAAGCCTACACGATTCCAAGCTGATAGTCAATCAAGTTCGAGGCGAGTATGAAGTCCAGAATGAATACTTGATTTCTTACCACCAAGACGCGCTCGTCATTATCACCACCTTTGAGGAGGTTTTCATATAGCACGTCGCTCGACTGCAAAATATCGAGGTTGACGCCCTGGCTGGCCTCGCAGCCTCGTTAGTTGTTCCAGCCAGTACTCATGAACTGATCACCGTGGTCGGTCAGAGCTGGTATGTCCGAAGAATAACCTATGTTTGTTCATGAGCTACTCAGTAAAGACAAGTACCGACTCCCAAGACTAGAGACTCACATTCATCGACTATGCAGTCTATGGAATTTTTTTCGAGAACTGAAAAGAAGCCACTTTCGTCAGAAGACGTTTCCTCCGGTTTTATTACGATACGAATACCAAAATATTGTATCGTCGTTCCTATGAAGGCCTTCTGCTACGATGCATATCTAATACATATGCGAATTAGGCTCTCCGCGAGGCTCACGATGGGGTATGCGATGCCCATCAGCCTAGACCCAAGCTATAAAATTGTCTCCGGAGAATGGGTTATTATTGGCCGAAAATGGTAACGGAGGTTGTTGATTATGCGAGAAAGTACAGAGCATGCCAAATCCATGCAGACTTCATCCACCAGCCCTCGGAGTTCCTACACCCAACCGTTGTGTCTTGGCCATTCAAAGCCTGGGGCATGGACATCATAGGACCAAACAGTCCACCTTCGTCTAAGGGATATCGATTTATCCTCGCTATTATCGACTACTTCTCCAAGTGGGCAAAAGTTGTACCACTCAAAAAAGTCAAAACATCAAACGTGATCACCTTTGTCAAGCATCATGTCATATACCGCTTCGATTTGTTATAAAGAATCATCTATGACAATGGCCCATAATTCGCAAGTTACGCTTTCTATCAATTTTGCGACAAAAATTGAATTCAGAATATAGCCTCAATAGCCTACAACCCAACAACAAATGGTCTGGCGGAAGCATTCAACAAGACCATCATAAAGCTAATCAAAAAGTTTGTGTCATCCAATAAGCGAGACTGGAATGAGAAGCTGGGTGAATGTCTCTGGACTTATCGAACAACGGTCCAGACACCAACTGGTAGCACGCCATTCTCCTTGGTCAACGGGAGTGAAGCGGTCCTCTCCCCCGAGGTCCAAATTCCCTCGCTCCGAGTAGCTTTCTCCAACCGGCTAACTGTCGACGACAATCACCGCCGACGGCTACAAGAGTTAGAAGCACTCGACGAGAAATGTCTCGTAGCTCAATAACGCATTAAGCTATACCAAGCGCGCCTCTCAGGAGCCTTCAACAAACGGGTCAAGAAGAGGACTTACCAAGTGGGTGACCTTGTCTTGACAGTAAGAAGGTCGATGGTTATGATCTATAAGACGTCCGACAAGTTCCAACCCAAATGGGAAGGACCATTCATCGTAGATTTTGTATTCTCCAATGGCGCCTAGCGACTGGCAAAACCTAATGACGACTTGCTCATGATGCCCACCAACGACAAGTTTCTGAAAAAGTACTATGTCTAAGGCTAATCTTGTACTTCTCTCTATCCCCATCAGGACAACAAAAATGTATATGGTTCCTACCTTTTATTGTTCAACCCCAGTGAGTGCTTATGTACGATATTTTCCTTCCTCAGTAAGCCATTATCGTTATTCAAGAGTCCTGGATACGCAACGGATAATGGATCCCCAAAAGCCCTCCAACGGAGCACTCCCCAGGTCCACCTGCACACTCCCGCAGGGACTATTCAAAAAACTAGTCTCGTTAGATGCTAGCCATGTCCAGATAACCTCTGAGCTATCGTCCTGACGATCTCTCCAACGGAGTAATCCTCAGGTCTACCTATATTTTCGAATAGACTACACTTAGCAAACCACTCATCACTGAGTTTTCTGGATATTGGTTCACGTCCATATTACCTCTGAACTACTGTCATAACGTTTTTCTCGGCCGAGTTTGCCATGTCCATATTACCTCTGAGCAAACCTCCCGGATTTGGCTATCGATTATCATGTCCACATTACCTCTGATATCGGTTGTCATCTCAACTTATCACCCGTACTTAACTTTAAGTATGCCAGCGGTGTTAAGTCCATAAAATCTGCCACATCCATATTACCTCTGGCAGGGCTTGTCTTGAACCTATTACTTGCACTTAGGTGCACAAGAAGTAATGGATCCACAAAACCTATCACGTCCATATTACCTCTGATAGGGTTTCGCTCTGAATTTATTACTTATACTCCAGTCTGCAAGAATTAATAAGTCCACCAAAGATCCCTTAGCGGAATATCCTCGATGGAAGCAAATATTTTACGTCTATATTATCTCTGAACTATAAGATGCCCATGTTACCCATCTAAAGAATACAACCACGTCCATATTACCTCTGGCTTGTTTTCTTTTTCTTCCACAAAAATACCAAAATTGTACCTAACCTCTCGGTATGACTATCGATTAGCTCACATCCACGTTATCTCTGAGCTATCATCCTCACATCCTCCCCAGTAGGGTTTACCATATCCTTCTTACCTCTGAGCAAACCTTCTAACTTGACTATTAATTATCACATCCATATTACCTTTGACATCGATCGTCGTCTAAACTTATCACCTGTACTTAACTCTAAGTACGCCAGCGGTGTTAAGTCCACAAAATATGCCATGTCCATATCACCTCTGTCAGGGCGTATCTCGAACTTATTACTTAAACTCAGGTGCACAAGAAGTAATGGGTCTACAAAACCTATCACGTCCATATCACCTCTGATAGGGTTTCGTTTTGAACTTATTACTTGCACCCTAATTCACAAAAGGTAATAGGTCCACCGAAGATCCCTCAGTGGGATATCCTTAACAAACTATGGTATTGGGCTACGTCCATATTACCTCTACTACAATATCCAAAGTCCACAACATACAATACGACAGATACTAGAAAGAAATTCTGAAAAAGGAGAGACTTTATTTAATATTCAAGATCATGAGTACATATAATGGAAATCTATTTGCATTCAAGGGTTTTTCATTAGTATTCAAGGTCATGAGTATATATGATAAAAATCCATTTTTAGGGGGTTTCCATAATGGTTCGCTGATGCGAACCTTTTTCATTAGAGACGCCCCTCCGTGTTGTCATTGTTATTGACACAAGTCGAGCTCGCAGCAAAACTCAATGCTTTCTAGATCGTCCCTCCACAACACAAGCCTCAGTATATGGAAAAGAATCCATACTGATGTATAGCAAGGAAGGAGCGGGAGCATGCGCTCTACAACCATGTGGGAAGACCGAAGACAAGAATGATAATTAATCCAAATCTTGTCATCGACGCAGCGGTCCCCCGGCCGGTAGCAAGCTTCATAAAGGGGAGAAACACAACTAGCACGCTGCATGAAGAAGGAAAGCTCCACGCATGACACAGGATGTTCATCCTTGTCTCCTAGATCAGTTCTTGGTGACTGTCTTTATCTCCTGGATCAGTTATTGGCGAACTATCCTCGTCTCCTGGATCAGTTCTTGGCAAACTGACGCATAAGGTTGGATTTTACCCCGAACAAAGGGTGTTATGATATCCTTCATTGATCCATCATGGGTAGCACGAGAGAGAACAAAGCCTGCACAGGAAAAACATATGGCATTAGCAAACAAAGACAATTTGACTTTCATGTGACAGAGTCTTGGTGGTCGCATGTCCAGGCCGAGCCTTCATCCATGTGGCAGAGTCATGGTGGTCGCATATCCAGGTCGAGCCTTCATCCATGCGGTGGAGTCTTAGCTGGTGCATGATTGTTACCCTTCCATGCGACCAGACTCATGAGAAAAGCCCGCGCATGTTCGTGATGATCTCTCATCCATGCGGCAAGGCTAAGTAAAGAGTCTGCGCATGTTCTAGATAATATTTCATCCACGCATCAAGATTGTATACTGGTGTCTCTGTATCCATGGCAGCCCAACACGAAAAGCGGGGTGCTCTTCTACCTCCAAGTACAATATCAAAATCAGGAGGCCAAGGATCAAGGCCGCCCCTGATAAACTCCTCGGCGAGAAGAGTCATAGCCTTCAGCATCCTTCGCAGGAAAAAAGAAAGAAAGCAAAGAGATAAAGTTCTCTCTCTCCTCCTGACTGCCCATTTATAGGCTCCAAAATTGCGTGAAGAGATCGAGGTAATGAACCGAGTGGTTAATGGGACGAACCTGATGCCTCAATTCGTGCGATCCTCTTTAATCTTCTTGGAAATCGATTCCTCGAGTCCCGCGTCAAAAGATGGCTCAGAATCCCGAGAAGGTCCGGTCAAAAATTGAGCCAAAATATCCTCATTTAATAAAGATCTGACAGCCTGGAAAAGTCATTTATGCGACAATGAGACTATGCGGCATGCCCTTCATATGCTGCCAATAATGATCCACAATGCTTCTTATTCAAAGTATTCCAAACTTGTCAGTTTGGAAACTTTGAAGGGGTCTTGTAGAAGTATAAAAAATTATACAGGTCACCTAAAGGTTATGTCCCCTCAACAGGTCACAGAGGATCCATATGAGGCCTGAATAACATAGCCACAGAGGAGCCACATACGGCCTGATTAACCTAGCCGCAAATGAGTCACATGCGGCTCGATCAACCTAGCCGCAAAGGAGTCACATACGTCCTGAACAACCACAGAGCATAGAGCCGCATAAGACCCCCCTGATAAAGAATTCGATGTCTGTCAGACTCTCTGACACATCATGCATCACACTTAGATGCTTCGAGACTCGTGAAGACGGCGACTCAGAAAAAGATGAAGAGTCATATTAACTCGTTGATGGCCTCGTCAGATGTGCCATTCTATGTGCTCACTCATATGCGGCTACTTACCCATGCGGCCTCATTATCATGCGGCCCAAGTGCCCATCCGACCAAGGCCAATTGAGAGTACGTATGCGGTTACAATGCCATGCGGTCAGAGTGTCCATACGACCTAGCCCAAATGAGAGCACGTATGCGTCTACAATTCCAAGCGGCCAGAGTGTCCATCCGACCAAGGCCAAGAGAGGGTACATTTGCAGCCACAACGCTATGCGACCATGATGTTATGAGGCTCTCAACTTACAAGATATTTTTGTTACAACCAAATAAGATTTGTCGCACGATCAGTACTGACTACGTGTCCAGCTGACCAAGTCACGCACACAACGAGTTAAAAATAATTTCTTGATCTCATCAACAATATATTTTAACCAAGACCACACGGAAGCCTTCCCGTGGCATGAGACTACAGTTACAACCGTATTCGGTTGAAGGAGCCCTATGCGACCACCAAATAAAGGCATATGCGGCATCAATAGTCCGTTAGCATGATGACTATAAATAGCAGTATAGCATGCCCACGAGAAAGGGCGGAGCTACGTACGTGTACACAAGATTAGGAAAAAGAAAACAGAAGAGAGCATCCGCATTCCCTCGTTAGACTGTCAACAAAGTAAAGGAGCCGCTGCAGCGCTCGATCTCCATCGTCATGACCCAGATAGAAAATATTGTACTTAGATATTCTGTCGAGGATTTATTCATACTTGTTTGTTCGTTGTTTAGAAAAAAGTTCATTTACAACTTGTAATGGCGAATACTAAAGGCTATAGCCAAACTTATGTTATCGACTATGACGAGACATTTGCTCCAGTATCAAAGATAAGCACTGTGAGAGTGTTGGTGTCATGTGCTGCCAACTTCAATTGGCAACTACATCAGCTAGATGTCAAGAACGCCTTTTTGTATGGGAATCTCCAGAAGGAGGAGGTGCATATGGAGATTACACCAGGCTTTGCTAATTCACAAGCAACAGGAAAGGTATGCAAATTGAAGAACTCTTTGTATAGCCTAAAGTAGTCACCGAGAGCATGGTTTGATAGATTCAGGCTTACAGTCTGTGGTATGGGATATAGGCTGTGCAATGGAGATCATACTTTGTTTTACAGGCACTCCAAGACTCGTATAACTGTTCTTGCAGTCTATGTTGATGATATTATAATTACTGGAGACGATACTGAAAAGATCCTACGGCTGAAGAAAAAACTTGGAGAAGAAGTTGAAGTTAAGGATCTGGGACAGTTGAAGTACTTCCTTGGAATTAAAATTGTAAGGTCACGAAAGGGTATAGTGCTTTCTCAGCGAAAGTACGCTCTGGACCTTCTTTCAGAGACAGGAATGCTGGATTACAGGGCTGCAGGGTTGCTTCTACTCCTATTGAGCAGAATCATAAGTTGTGTGCTGAGGGTGGTAAATCGGTGAGTAAGAAGCGATATCAAAGATTAGTTGGTTGGCTTATATATTTATGTCATACGAGACTTGATATTAATTATGTCATGAGTGTGGTGAATAGATATATGCATGATCCCAGAGAGCAGCATATGGAGTCAGTTCACAAAATTCTCAGGTATATTAAAGGAAGTCCAGAAAAGGCGTTATGGTTCAGAAGTTCTGGACATCTAAGAGTTTAAGGCTATTGTGATGCCGATTGGGCGGGTTGTTTGGACGATCACAAGTCCACTATAGGTTACTATATTTTTGTTGGAGATAATCTTGTATTTTGGCGCAGCAAAAAGCAAGATGTAGTAGCTAGGTCGACAGTTGAGGCCGAGAACAGGGCTATGGCAGTTAGCTTATGCGAGATAATATTGGTGAAGAGCTTGTTGGCTGAGATACGTTTGTTTAGAGGAGACTCCCTGCAACTTTGGTGTGACAGCAAATCATCAATTGATATTGCAAATAATCCAGTTCAGCATGATCGCACCAAACATATGGATATTGATCGGTTCTTTATCAAGGAGCAGCTGAATATAAAAGTTTTAACTTTGATATATGTAAAATTAGCGGAGCAGTTAGCTGATTGTTTAACTAAAGGTTTAGGTTCTAGAGAGTTTGACATCTTTTGTAATAAGATGGGGATGATTGATATCTATCGCCCATCTTGAGGGAGAGTATTGAGTTATGGAAACTTATTTAGTTCCATATTGGATAAAAAGTAAGGAGGAGGCTAGCCTCCTCCTATATATATGTACCCCTCTTTGAGAAATAAATTAATTACGTCTTTCAACACATATAAATTAATATTAGGCCCTCCTTTCAAAATAAATCATTAAATTGATCATTTTACTTTTTATCACGTAAGATACCATTTATATGTAGAAACTCTGCTATTAGTTAAAAATTTCCTTAAAAGAACATGTTAAGTAGGATAGAATCTTAATTTTATAAATCCCCATTAGAGATAACATTTTACAAAAATGCTATTTGTCACCAAAAAATTTGGGTAATATCATCTCCAAGTATGTGACAGCCGACATGATAAATTTTAAAATTAAAAAAGAAAATTTTAGTTGTACCCCATTTTATTTACCATAATTCAAGGTGCATCCCACTGCTTTATCATAATGTATGACCCCTCTCCACCCTCCCCTCCCCCTCCCACACACTTTTGACGAAAACCGTCTCCAACTCACAGTCAACTTGTTTGACCAAATTATTTAGAAAAAAATATACCCCTTTTCGTCTTCTTCCCCACCCTCCCCCTCCCCGACGCCGTGCACCTCTCACCGCCGTGCCCTGACGCCCTGCCCCTTGTTCGCCAATACAAGCAAGTTTGGGTACACCTGCGTTTAATAACAAACAAACGTACAAAAAATTCCTAAGCAGAAGATCTAAGTACAGTATTTAATATGGGTAGTGTGACGATGGAGATCGAGCGCTGTAGTGACTTCTTTACTCTGTTGACGGTCTGACGAGGGAATGAGGATATTCTCTTCTCTTCTCTTCTCTCTCCTGATCTTGTGTGCATGTACATAGCTCCGCCTTTGTATGGTCTCTGTAGCAGAAAAGCCAGCCCTTTGTAACTTCCAAGTTGTTCCTATTTATAGCCATCATGTTGATGGGCTATAGGTGCCGCATATGCTTTTGTTTGGTGGTCGCAGGGGCTCCTTCAATAGAATGCGATTGCAACTATAGCTGTATGCCATGGACAGGCTACTACGTAGCTTTGGTTGGGATCCGCTATTGATGAGATCTCGGGGTTATTTTTAACCCGTTGTATGTGTGACTTGGTCAGCTGGACACGTAGTCAGCACTGACCATGCGAGAAATATTCTTCGGTTGGAACAAAAAGATCCTGAAAGTCGATAGCCACATAATGTCATAGTTGTTTGGATAAACAAAGTTTATACGAAACTTTTGCTTACAAACGAGAAAAGAGAAAGTACAAATAATCCTATATGAGGATATTAAGTACAATAAAATAATTCTGGAAAAGTATTGCTATGGAAGTCTGATCTGCAGTCGATCACTTTGTTCCTTGGACTACACGATGATGAAGAAGTGCTGTAGAAGAAGCTTCAAACTTTCTCTGAACTGAAGGCAAAAGTCGGTCAAAGGAAAGTTGCAAGTAGGATCGAATTCTTGTTGCCAAAGTTGTCAGCCAAAACCAATTCCTCTCCTCCCCCTTTACCCTGTGACTAGGGGTCTCTATTTATAGAGATCAATCAAATAACTGCCTGGTTGGCGTCAAAGCCAAATGATTGTCTTGTTGGCATAAAAGGCCAAACTGTGAAAAAGATTGTCTCATTTACGCTGTGATTATGACAACTGCTATCCACGTTCAAATAATCTTCTGAATCTACGTATGACACGTATCCCTTTATAAGGTAACGCATATAATTGCTTCTCGAAGATCATGGCATGCAAGCCACGTAGGTAACTGCCCCTGCGTAAAACTTTGCAAATATAGCCGAGTTGGCATATTTCGAGGCGATAGCATACGACGTACTCCTATAGTTGAAAATAGCCTGGTTGGCGTAAAATCCAAATGACTGTCTTGTTGGCGTAAAATGCCAAACTGTGAAGAAGATTGCCTCCTTTACGCTGCGGTTATGACAACTGCTACCCACGTTCAAATAATCTTCTGAATCTGTATATGACACGTATCCCTTTATAAGGTAATGTGTATAACTGCTTCTCAAAGATCATGGCATGCAAGCCACGTAGGTAACTGTCCCTGCGTAAAACTTGATGATTCATGAATAATAGATAACCAGCATAAAATAGCCAATTATCCTTCACGGCTGAGGTCTTGAGCGTATTCTGGGCTAAGTAGCCTTATCAACGTACCTTTGCAAATATAGCCGAGTTGGCATATTTCGAGGAAATAGCATACGGCGTACTCCTATAGTTAAAAATATCCTGGTTGGCATAAAATGCAAGGATGGTGATGTGAGCGTATTAGTCACAGTCTTAGCTTTCCCAGTCATGACAAATTTTAAAAATTGAACAAAATCTCGTGCATTAAATACAGAGATATTCCTCGAGCTCTGTACAAGAAACAGCTTTTGACGTGGCGTCTGATTTTGTCTTGTCTTGAGCATAAAAACTCATTTTTGTCAATGTAGAATAGGCAGCGTATTCAGAAGACTCCATTTTTCTTCCTTTGAATGCGTAAAAATGACTTGTATCAAAAATATGTCACAAAATGACAACCTGGGTCTCTGTGTGTCTGTCACGCCCCAGTCCCAAAATGTAAGGAACTAGGCCACGTGGCATTGGCCAGCTGACACGTCACTAAGGGTTTTTAATCCATTTATGGACCCAAAGGAACGTGCTACGCTGTCCTAAAATACTACAAGTTTAACACAGATAAATCTAATCTCATCCACAAAAATAATAAGGAAAATGGAAATAGTGCCAAAATATATATAATGCTGAGTCTGAAAGTCATAGTACACATCTTGTGGGAATAATCCCACTACAAAAGATAATAATAGTGCAGAATATAAGATAGACTAAGTATCGTCCATCTAGGAAAACAACTCCATCTCCATGAGAGCAAGCTTCTAGAATCAGGCAGATTCTGATGGTGGCTCCTCTAATTCCTCCTCGGTGGCATACCTAGTCTCCTGTCCTGGACCATACACCGTGGGGTAGAAGGCCTGTCACGACCCGCACCCGGTGTAGGGGTACGAGAGCGTGGGTACGTCCAGCCTACGCCGCAGCATCGGCGGTAGAACGCTGTCTGGGTCACAGTAACACTAACTAACTAAACACCTGTCAATGATATTCATCTCCAAAATCTCTCAATATAACTCAATCACAACGACTAAAGGCACGATAAAAGATAAAAGAAATAACATAGTTAAATACCATGTCCCAACATAAAGATAACTCACAGTCTAGCTGTCCAACACAAGTCTCCAATTAAACTTAACATAAGTCTAAACATAAACTGAAATATCCTTCATAAGTCTCAAGCATAAAATAAATACTATCTAGATAGCTGTAGGCAATGCCTCATCTAGAAGCATGGTCTCCTCTAGGATCTCTGGTACATAGTCTGCATCTATACCTGGTCCGTAGTGCGTGGTACAGAAATCCTCAAGATTCTCTGGAAAAAAATATTCAGTCAAGATTGGAACAAAAATACACCTCTAACAGCAGTTCCACATATATTGATCAAAGCTATAATATAGTGTAAAGAAATACAAGACAGATATGAAATAACTGGCGATGAGAAATACTGGAATAAAGGAAATGCTGGAATAAAAAACACTGGAATAAAGAAATACTGGAACATCATCATCATCAATATGCATCTAACAATGAATAAAAACTACTAGTACATGCAGGAACAATGAACTGGTATATAAGTGTGTACAAGAACAATAACTAGAACATGTGGAGATACAAGATCAATCTATCAAGATACATGTCAAGAACCATCTATCTAGGTGTGTGAAACATCAGTATATCATGTGATCGACTTGGGACTATATGACTCATTACATGGATTAGCGATCATCCCCAATAGGTCAGGCTAACCAGAATGTAACAGCGATGAGGCATGTAAGGGTAAGGCTGCACCGACGTGAGATGTGGGTGAGCTAATGCTGCATGTAAGTTGGGTATGATCACATAAACTACTAATATTTTCCCATTTTCCTCATCTAGCACGATGGATCCCAATCACGACTCCTCGTGACAGGTCTCGATGATGCCAACTCGTGTAAAGAACAGTGTCAAAGTCATGTATGCTATACAACAAGAATTATAGAGATAATCAACATAATGGAAACTGTCAGAGAATGTACTCGCTTGTGATCCTTAGCTGGCAATACCACTGTCCGGGTTCCAAGGTGTCGTCTGAATGATCCAATAGTCCTATAGACATAGCATATAATACAATACTTCATCAGACAATACTCTAGCTCACAATTAACATAATGATCAAGGACTATACTAGGGGTCATGTCTGTAGTTGCTGTGCATAACAGACAGTCAATGGTACGGTCCTGCCAGTACGTCAGTGTACATATGGCAGTCTACTATTATGCTACATGGTCGCAGGTAGATGTAACTACGGGGTATCCGTGGTCACAATCAAGACATCTTGGACATATGATACGTAGGACTTAATATGAACTAATCTCTCATCATACTAATTAATTACACTTATAATAGATATGTATATGTGTATTAAACTAATTGAGCATTATACGGTTCGTAGGCATATATATATATATTAACATTCATTAATTACAATTATAATATATATATATATACACACACACACACACACACACACACACACACACACACACACACACATATATATATATATATATATATATATATATATATATATATATATATATATATATATATATATATATATATATACTTAACAAAATTTATACCATGTATATAATTATTAAAAATATATACTAGGTGATACCTATACACTACTTATACGTATGTATATAGATATTAGCTGAGAACATATTATATATATACCAATATACCAATACGTATGCAAATATGTATATACATACGTCCTTAGTTATATATATATCATCACAGGAAATGACGGAAACGTGGACAGGAGCGAACCTGCACGCGGCACGATGACGATTACGAGGCGATGGTCACGAACAGGGAAGGCTGGTCGATGTGCAGGGTCTGTCGTCGAACTCCGGTCATCGAGCAGTCAATCTTCTTCAGCGCGGGAAGTTCTCGGTCGGCAGCGTCGTCGACTTCAACGCGGGAAGTTCTCGGTCGGCAGCGTCGTCAACTTCAAAGCGGGGTCACGCTTCAGCGGCCTGCTCGAGTTCAGCGCGGCAGCGCTCAGCGTTCGGGCGGCAGCGTTCAGCATTCGGGCATCCAGCGTTCGGGCGTCCAGCGTTCAGCGTTCAGGCGGCAGCGTCCGGCGTCCACCGTTCAGGCGGCAGCGTTCGGCGTCCAGCGTTCAGCGTTCAGGCGGCAGCGTCCGGCGGAGAATAGTAAAGTCGGGGGGGTTTGAGATGGTCGGCTGGAGTGTTAGGTTTTGGTTGAGAAAGAAATAGGGAAGCAATACTTATGTATATATATAATCATAGTAGACTTTGGGTTGACCTAGAATTAGGTCTGGTCAAGGCCTTCCTGGGATTGGGCTTTCTCATGCGTATTACAATGGTTGGAATTTTAATAATAAAGAAATTGCGAAGATGCATTGGTTCGATGGTCTGAGGCCATGGTTCAAAGAAATTGATGTTGTATTACACATTTCCAAGAATTTATGGAATTTATACCTAAAGAGAATTTGGGTTTATTTACGTATCGTCCAACGGGATGGATATCTCGATGTACTCTTGCACCAAGGTATCCAAACAATGAAAAGTTGTACAAGTTTGACTTATGAATCAATTTAATAAAAGTGAATGCAAGTGGGGTTCTAAAATTCAAAACGATGGTGAGGTGCAACAAAATAAAATCACAAAATTGAGAATAATCAATTATCATGCAATCATTTACTCATTAATTATGAAAAGACAAAAATACCCCTAATCCAAAAAGTGGGGGTGACAAGTCTACCCTCCTTAAAGAATTTCTTCCTCGAAATTTAAAATAACCATCACAAGAACAAGCAATCAATTAATGAATTATACCTCAAGTCTCGAAGAGATATGGATACCGCTCGCGCATTTCGTCCTCTCTCTCCCAAGTTGATTCTCCTGGAGAGTGATTTCTCCATGCAACACGAACCAAGGGAATAGTCTGGTTCCGCAATATCTTCTCTCTACGATCCAAGATCTCTACCGGTTGTTCAGGATAGCTGAGTGTCGGTCCAACTTCGATCTCTGAGTGATCTAATACGTGACTAGGATCTGCCACGTACCGTCTCAGCTGTGACACGTGGAACACGTTATGCACTCCATCTAGAGTAGGCGGCAAGTCTAATCTATAGGCCACTGCACCTACCCTTGCAAGAACACTGAAGGGCCCGATGTATCGTGGACTAAGCTTTCCTCCTCTGCCGAAACGAATCGTGCCCCGCGTCAAAGAAATCCGTAGGAACACCAAATCGCCAACCTAGAACAACGATCTTAACATGCAACCTAAATAAAGCAATCACAAACCAAAAAAATAAATCAAAACAAAACAATACCTGAAACTCTAGGGGTCTACGGTGACTATCTGTCCAATGTCGCTGTCTGTCCTACGCCACTCGTAGTCTGTCTCTGATAAGTTTCACCTTTTCTGCTGCATCCATGACCATTTCTGGTCCTAACAAGGCTCTTTCTCCAACATCATCCCAAGATAAAGGGGTACGGTACCTCCGTCCATATAAAGCCTCGAATGGTGATATCTTAATGCTGGCCTGGTAGCTGTTGTTGTAAGCAAACTCTACCAAGTATAGATGATCCTCCCAAGAACCTCCGAGATCTAATACGCAAGTGCGTAGCATATCTTCAAGAGTCTAATTAGTCCTCTCAGACTGCCCGTCTGTCTGAGGGGTGATATGCGGTACTGAAATTGAGCTGAGTGCCCAAGCTAGACTACAGGCTCCTCCAAAAATGGAAAGTGAAACGACTATCCTGATCTGAGACAATACTCACAGAAACTCCATGTAATCTGACAATCTGCTGTACATACATCTCTGCTAGCTTCTCCATCGAAGTACCCACTTTAAAAGGCAAGAAGTGGGCTGATTTGGTCAACCTATCCACGATGACCCAAATTGCGTCCTTTTCTCCTGGAGAACGAGGAAGTCCTGAAACGAAGTCCATAGTCACGTGCTCCCACTTCCATTCTGGAATGGGTAAAGGTTGAAGCAATCTCCCTGGCCTCTGTCGATCTGCTTTTACCTGTTGGCACACTAAATATCGATATACGAAGTGTGCTACTTTGTTCTTCATACCATACCACCATACATGCTTCCTCAAATCCCGATACATCTTGTTGGCTCCGGGATGCATCGAGTACTGAGAGCGGTGTGCCTCCTGTAAAACTTCTTCGTGCAGCTCTCCGCTTGGCACACACATCCTCGTGCCATGTCGTAAGGATCCATCATCCGTAATAGTGAAATCATCTATCAATTCTGCCTGAACTTGTGCCCTAATATTCCTTAGAGCCTCATCATCATACTGTGCAGCTCTAATTCTGTCTATCAGTTCTGATTGAATCTGCAGTCCCCACATCTGAATTTCAGCTCGTGGAACTAATACCTCAATTTCCAAACTCTCAAGATCAGCTAATAAGTGTCTATCCGAAGTCAAACACATAGCTATTGGGTACCTGCTCAAGGCATCCGCGACTACGTTGGCTTTTCCTGGATGATACTGTAATGAGATATCAAAGTCTTTCATCAATTCTAACCACCTTCTCTGTCTCATATTCAGCTCCTTCTGTGTAAACACGTACTTTAAGCTCTTGTGGTCTGTGAAGATTTCCACACGCTCTCCGTACAGATAGTGCTTCCACAGCTTTAGGGCAAAGATAACTGCCGCTAACTCCAGATCGTGAGTGGGGTAGTTCTTTTCATGAGGGCGTAATTGTCTTGAAGCATAGGCAATTACTTTCCCGTGTTGTTGAAGAATGCATCCCAACCCTTTTCCTGAAGCATCACTGTAGATAGTGAATCCACCTGTCCCTGAGGGCAATGTCAAAACTGGTGCTATCGTCAATCTCCTCTTCAGCTCATCTAATACGGCTTGGCATTCTTCTGTCCAGACAAATTCTACATCCTTCTTGGTCAGCCTAGTCATTGGCTCTGCAATCTTAGAGAAGTCTTGTACAAATCTTCTGTAGTATCCTGCTAGTCCGAGAAAGCTCCTGATTTCAGCTACCGTACCGGGGGTAGCCCATGACTTTACTGCCTCTATCTTCTTTGGGTTAACTGAAATTCTGTCACCCATTACCATGTGTCCAAGAAATTCAACCTTTTCAAGAAAGAACTCACAATTTGAAAGCTTCCCGTATAATTTCTCTCTCCTGAGAGTTTCTAAGACTATTCTCAAGTGCTCTTCATACTCTTCTGGGATTTTTGAATATACTAGAATATCGTCAATAAACACCACTACGAACTTGTCAAGGTACTGGTGGAACACTTTGTTCATCAAGTTCATAAATACTGCTGGTCCATTGGTTAAACCAAACGGCATTACTGTAAATTCAAACTGGCCATATCTGGTTCGAAAGGCAGTCTTCGGTATGTCTTCTTTCTTTACTTTCACCTGGTGATAGCCTGACCTCAAGTCTATTTTTGAAAACACCTTCGTTCCGCTCAATTGATCGAAAAAGATCATCTATCCTCGGCAGCGGGTATTTGTTTTTGATAGTGAGGTTATTCAAAGCTTTATAATCAATAAACATACGTACCGTGTCATCCTTCTTTGGTACAAATAATACCGGTGCTCCCTATGGCGATGAACTGGATCTAATAAAACCTTTGTCTTGCAGCTCCTCAACTTGTTTCTTTAGTTCTACCAATTCGTTGTTGTTAACTCTATAGACATGTTGTGAAATAGGCTCCGCTCCTGGTATCAAGTCTATAGAAAACTCAACATCTCTTTCTGGTGGCAAACCTGGCAACTCCTCTGGAAATACATCCAGGAATTCGGCTATAAGTGGATGCGGTAACTCTTCTTCTTCCACCCTGGCTCCGCAAAAAGTGCCTCTGCTCCGCTCCTCTGCTCCTCTGACAATCTCAAACTCTGGCTCTCCTGGTGGTCGAAATACTACTCTACCTCCGCGACAATCTATAGAAGCATGGTGTTTACTCAGCCAGTCCATTTCGAGTACAATATCGTATTCCGGAAGTGGCATAACGAGTAAACTCACGCTCAACTCTCGGCCTTCCAATGACACTCTCCGATCCTTCTGTGTAAACACGTACTTTAAGCTCTTGTGGTCTGTGAAGATTTCTACACGCTCTCCGTACAGATAGTGCTTCCACAGCTTTAGGGCAAAGATAACTGCCGCTAACTCCAGATCGTGAGTGGGGTAGTTCTTTTCATGAGGGCGTAATTGTCTTGAAGCATAGGCAATTACTTTCCCGTGTTGTTGAAGAATGCATCCCAACCCTTTTCCTGAAGCATCACTGTAGATAGTGAATCCACCTGTCCCTGAGGGCAATGTCAAAACTGGTGCTGTCGTCAATCTCCTCTTCAGCTCATAGAATGCGGCTTGGCATTCTTCTGTCCAGACAAATTCTACATCCTTCTTGGTCAGCCTAGTCATTGGCTCTGCAATCTTAGAGAAGTCTTGTACAAATCTTCTGTAGTATCCTGCTAGTCCAAGAAAGCTCATGATTTCAGCTACCGTACCGGGGGTAGCCCATGACTTTACTGCCTCTATCTTCTTTGGGTTAACTGAAATTCCGTCACCCGTTACCATGTGTCCAAGAAATTCAACCTTTTCAAGAAAGAACTCACACTTTGAAAGCTTCCCGTATAATTTCTCTCTCTTGAGAGTTTCTAAGACTATTCTCAAGTGCTCTTCATACTCTTCTGGGGTTTTTGAATATACTAGAATATCGTCAATAAACACCACTACGAACTTGTCAAGGTACTGGTGGAACACTTTGTTCATCAAGTTCATAAATACCGCTGGTGCATTGGTTAAACCAAACGGCATTACTGTAAATTCAAACTGGCCATATCTGGTTTGAAAGGCAGTCTTCGGTATGTCTTCTTTCTTCACTTTCACCTGGTGATAGCCTGACCTCAAGTCTATTTTTGAAAACACCTTCGCTCCGCTCAATTGATCGAAAAGATCATCTATCCTCGGCAGCGGGTATTTGTTTTTGATAGTGAGGTTATTCAAAGCTCTATAATCGATACACATACGTACCGTGTCATCCTTCTTTGGTACAAATAATACCGGTGCTCCCCATGGCAATGAACTGGATCTAATAAAACCTTTGTCTTGCAGCTCCTCAACTTGTTTCTTTAGTTCTACCAATTCGTTGTTGTTAACTCTATATACATGTTGTTAAATAGGCTCCGCTCCTGGTATCAAGTCTATAGAAAACTCAACATCTCTTTCTGGTGGCAAACCTGGCAACTCCTCTGGAAATACATCCAGGAATTCCGCTATAAGTGGATGCGGTAACTCTTCTTCTTCCACCCTGGCTCAGCAAAAAGTGCCTCTGCTCCGCTCCTCTGCTCCTCTGACAATCTCAAACTCTGGCTCTCCTGGTGGTCGAAATACTACTCTACCTCCGCGATAATCTATAGAAGCATGGTGTTTACTTAGCCAGTCCATTCCGAGTACAATATCGTATTCCGGAAGTGGCATAACGAGTAAACTCACGCTCAACTCTCGGCCTTCCAATGACACTCTCCGATCCTTGCAACAATCATGGACTAGGATAATGCCTCCTCCTGTCGTGATCTTGCAAGTCCTATCTAATGGTTCTATTTCTAAATGATGCTTAAGGGCATAAGATACAGATACGAAACTATGGGAAGTGCCAGAATCAAACAATGCAAGTGCTGGAATAGAATCGAGTAAAACTGAACCTGAAATTACGTCTCCTGCTGGCTCGGCCTCCTCAGTGGTCATGGCGTAAGCTCGTCCTTGTGGTGCTCCTCTCTGTTACTGCTGCTGCTGAGCAAACCTCTCCTGCTGCGATGGAAGTGGAGGTCCTCTCTGCTGGCCTCCTGGTACAATAGGTGCTCTGGCTGGTCCTCTCTGAGCTGCTCCTCCTCCTTGGCGAGTCTGAATAGCTGGGCAGTCCCTCAGCTGATGTGCTGCTGATCCACACGATAAGCAAGTGCCCAACCTTTTTCTGCAGATGTCTCTTGTATGTCCCATCTTTCCGCAATACGAACATGGGGCAATGAGTTGATTATGTCTTTGTGGTTGCTGTTGTTGAGCATGTCCTCGAACTGGTGCCTGTTGCTGGTGTTGTTGTTGGTGTTGTGGCTGGTGTTGTTGCTGGTATTGTGGATGGTGTTGTTGCTGGTATTGTGGCTGGTGTTGTTGTTGGTGTTGTGGCTGGTGTTGTTGCTGGTATTGTGGCTGGTGTTGTTGTTGAAAGTGCGGGTGCTTGGCTGGTCCTGTGTTACCTCCTGTTACTCCAGATGTATCACGTCCTCTTTTGGGCCGGAGGTTCAAGTCGTCTTCGACAATCTGGGCATCCATCAGAATACTCTCAAATGTAGCAGTACGTCATCCCGAAGTACGAGACTTGATCTCCCTATTCAATCCCTTTCCTGAATTTCCGAGCTCTGTCTCCTGGGTCTCGAACCATCGATGGCGCAAATCGACTCAATCGACAAAACTCTGCAGCATATTCGTCGACTGACATACCTCCTTGGACTAAGTCATGGAACTGACTTTCTAATGCTCCCAAGGCTATGTCAGAAAAGAATTTCTCTTTGAAGAGTTCCTTAAAGTCCTCCCAAGTAAGTCCTTCAGCGGCGAGTCTCGGCTCTGTACGATACCACGTCAGTGCGATATCAAACATCTGGCTGCCAGCGGCCTCTATCTGAAGAATCTCTGGAATCTGTGATGAGCGCAGATTTCTCTCTATGTCTTCTAACCATTCGTCAGCATATAGTATTCCTTCTGTGCCTTTGAACTCTCGAGGCATTATCCTCTTAAAATCTACTATAGTACCGGGCCTCTGTTGTTGTTTACCTTGATGTTGCGATTGTCGTGCTACCCTCTCCACAGCTTGGAGAGTTACCTGATGAGCATTCTCCATGCTCTCTCTTATCAGTTCGGTCTGCGCCTGGTGTGCTTCTTCTTGCATTCTCTGAGCCTCAGCTTGAACACGTTGAGCCTCTGCTGTTACTCTCTGGGCCTCTGACATGCCCTGCATCAGTGCGAACATCTGTGCCCCGTCAGCGGGCACTCCTCCAAATATCGGTGTCGGTGGTGGTGGAAGGTTGTCTGTCATAGCTAGGGCAATCCTCTGTATAGGTGGAGGAGGAATCCCGTTAGTTGCAGACACTCCCACACGAACAGGAGATGTAGGAGAATCTCCAGGTATCTGTTTGTCAGGTTGAGAGGTGGCAGTCCTCTCTGAATTAGCTGCTCCCATTCTCATGGATCTAGTATTCGGCGACATCCTGAATATATAGATCAAAGAATCAATTAAGGTGATAGATATGATATTATCAAGGAAGGACACTAAAGTACTAAAGGAAGCAATCTATTGGAATAGCAATATAAAGTTCAGAATTTCCTAGTGTGATTGAGCATATTCTCATCCTAGATCCTATTTCCTATATCCTAGCACAGGCTCGCAGCAGTACAGCTGAGTTATCGCACTACTACGATATCGCATAACTTGCGAAACTAGACCTGCATGGGCCACCACTAAAAACGTGTCACGACCCGCACCCGGTGTAGGGGCACGAGAGCGTGGGTACGTCCAGCCTACGCCGCAGCATCTGCGGTAGAACGCTGTCTGGGTCACAGTAACACTAACTAACTAAACACCTGTCAATGATATTCATCTCCAAAATCTCTCAATATAACTCAATCACAACGACTATAAGGCACGATAAAAGATAAAAGAAATAACATAGTTAAACACCATGTCCCAACATAAAGATAACTCACAGTCTAGCTGTCCAACATAAGTCTCCAATTAAAATTAACATAAGTCTAAACATAAACTGAAATATCCTTCATAAGTCTCAAGCATAAAATAAATACTATCTAGGTAGCTGTAGGCAATGCCTCATCTAGAAGCATGGTCTTCTCTAGGATCTCTGGTACATAGTCTGCATCTATACCTGGTCCGTAGTGCGTGGTACAGAAATCCTCAAGATTCTCTAAAAAAAATATCCAGTCAAGATTGGAACAAAAATACACCTTTAACAGCAGTTCCACATATATTGATAAAAACTATAACACAGTGTACAGAAATACAAGACAGATATAAAATAACTGGCGATGAGAAATACTCGAATAAAGGAAATACTGGAATAAAGAAATACTGGAATAAAGAAATACTGGAACATCATCATCATCCATATGCATCTAACAATGAATAAAAACTACTAGTACACGCAGGAACAATGAACTGGTATATAAGTGTGTACAAGAACAATAACTAGAATATGTGGAGATACAAGATCAATCTATCAAGATACATATCAAGAACCATCTATCTAGGTGTGTGAAACATCAGTATATCATGTGATCAGCTTGGGACTATATGACTCATTACATGGATTAGCGATCATCCCCAACAGGTCAGGCTAACTAGAATGTAACAGCGATGAGGCATGTAAGGGTAAGGCTGCACCGACGTGAGATGTGGGTGAGCTAATGTTGCATGTAAGTTGGGTATGATCACATAAACTACTAATATTTCCCCATTTTCCCCAGCTAGCACGATGGATCCCAATCACGACTCCTCGTGACAGGTCTCGATGATGCCAACTCGTGTAAAGAACAGTGTCAGAGTCATGTACGCTATACAACAAGAATTATAGAGATAATCAACATAATAGAAACTGTCAGAGAATGTACTCGCCTGTGGTCCTTAGCTGGCAATACTACTGTCCGGGTTCCAAGGTATCGTCTGAATGATCCAATAGTCCTATAGACATAGCATATAATACAATACTTCATCAGACAATACTCTAGCTCACAATTAACATAATAATCAAGGACTATACTAGGGGTCACGTCTGTAGTTGCTGTGCATAACAGACAGTCAATGGTACGGTCCTGCCAGTACGTTAGTATACATATGGCAGTCTACTATTATGCTACATGGTCGCAGGTAGATGTAACTACGGGGTATCCGTGGTCACAATCAAGACATCTTGGACATATGATACGTAGGACTAAATATGAACTAATCTCTCATCATACTAATTAATTACACTTATAATAGATATGTATATGTGTATTAAACTAATTATGCATTATACGATTCGTAGGCATATATATATATTAACATTCATTAATTACAATTATAATATATATATACACATATATATATACTTAACAAAATTTATACCATGTATATAATTATTAAAAATATATACTAGGTGATACTTAAACACTACTTATACGTATGTATATAGATATTAGCTGAGAACATATTATATATATACCAATATACCAATACGTATGCAAATACGTATATACATACGTCCTTAGTTATATATATATCATCGCAGGAAATGACGGGAACATGGACAGGAGCGAACCTGCACGCGGCACGATGACGATTACGAGGCGATGGTCACGAACAGGGAAGGCTGGTCGATGTGCAGGGTCTGTCGTCGAACTCCGGTCGTCGAGCAGTCAATCTTCTTCTGCGTGGGAAGTTCTCGGTCGGCAGCGTCGTCGACTTCAACGCGGGAAGTTCTCGGTCGGCAGCGTCGTCAACTTCAACGCGGGGTCCGGCTTCAGTGGCCTGCTCGAGTTCAGCGCGGCAGCGCTCAGCGTTCGGGCGGCAGCGTTCAGGCGGCAGCGTTCGGCGTCCAGCGTTCAGCGTTCAGGCGGTAGCGTCCGGCGGGGAATAGTAAAGTCGGGGGGGGGGGGTTTGAGATGGTCGGCTGGGGTGTTAGGTTTTGGTTGAGAAAGAAATAGGGAAGCAATACTTATGTATATATATAATAATTGTAGACTTTGGGTTGACCTAGAATTAGGTCTGGTCAAGGCCTTCTTGGGATTGGGCTTTCTCATACGTATTACAATGGTTGGAATTTTAATAATAAAGAAATTGCTAAGATGCATTGGTTCGATGGTCTGAGGCCATGGTTTAGGGAAATTGATGTTGTATTACACATTTCCAAGAATTTATGGAATTTACACCTAAAGAGAATTTGGGTTTATTTACGTATCGTCCAACGGGATGGATATCTCGATGTACTCTTGCACCAAGGTATCCAAACAATGAAAAGTTGTACAAGTTCGACTTATGAATCAATTTAATAAAAGTGAATGCAAGTGGGGTTCTAAAATTTAAAACGATGGTGAGGTGCAACAAAATAAAATCACAAAATTGAGAATAATCAATTATCATGCAATCATTTACTCATTAATTACGAAAAGATAAAAATACCCCTAATCCAAAAAGTGGGGCTGACAAGGCCTCATCTAAATCTGGAAGGGAACCAGGTCCTCAGTAGGACATAACAAGATACAGAAAAACAACATGCCAGGTATGTAAATACTGAATAAATAAATATAGGATGCTAACCATCTAAGTGAATGCAAGTAAAGACCTTGTAATAAGCATGGAAAAGTGTAGGCTTGACATATGCTGACTTAATTCACCAATCGTGTTGACTGGCTAGTATATGTGTCATATGCCCCCGAACACACGGGTAGCTCTGCAATCGACCATCTCCGAGGAGCATGGTACGAAGGATAAAAGACTCATGGAGGGGGTGTCCCATACGTCTACTAGTTATCTTTCCCGCCCAATGTAACTAATGCCAAGTCGTAATTATTCCTGAGTTCTCCTGATTTTAAGCTAAGCCGTGATGCACGTCACACGTACTGGTAGCTAATCAAATACGCAACTCGCATCCCAATATGTATTGCAACCATGTTGCGTGTTCCCATGACAGGGTCTAGGAGGATATTAGGATACCCTCGCAGATATTGGTAGGTCTGTAAAGACTAAGTTAATTACATTATGTGTCAACATATCTGTTGACTGTACCCGAGACAATCTCAGGTACTCATAATCATATGAAATTCAGGAGTAATAACATATAACAACTTTTGAATTTAAACAGTAAACTTGGCAAGGTATACTTGCCTACTTCCTGATTGTGTTAAAAATCTGGTCTCACAGTCAGGTCTGAGGGTTCTTGTGACAGGGGGTCACTGACTGCGCTGGAGATATTTTCTGTTTAAGACATTACAGGGTTTGTAAATATATTAATTTAAATAAATGGGTACAATATATATATATATATATATATATATATATATATATATATATATATATATATATATATATATATATATATATATATAATATATATATAAAAGTCAATATATATAGTCTTATATATATATACATATAGATATAACATATATATAGATATAGATATAGATATTTATATAGCATATGATATTAGGTATATAGTTAAAACATATATATATATATATATATATATATATATATATATATATATATATATATATATATATATATATATATATATATATATATATATATATATATATATATATTTAAGTACATATATATATATATATATTTAAGTACATATATATATATATATATTATATATATATATATATATATATATATATATATATATATATATATATATATATATATATATAGGGTATATATATATAGAGTATTTATTCATATAATATAAAAAGTAAAAGCCATATATATAAGTGTACATATATATATATAGTTTTATGTAACATATATATATAAATATATATTATATATATGTAAAAACATAGAAGGGCATATAGTATATACTATAATATATTATGCATATATATCATAATATATAGATATATATATACTTATATAAATATATACATATAGATATATATACATATATATAAAGAGAAATGAAAAAGACATAAATATAAATATACATATATATATAAATAAAAGAAATAAAAAGGCATACATATATATATATATATATATATATATACATATACAATATATAGATATATATATACATATATATAAAGAAAATGAAGGGTATATATATATATATATATATATATATATATATATATATATATATATATATATATATATATATATATATATATATATATATATATATATATATATATATAAATAATAAATATATATATATACATATATATATATATATATATATATATATATATATATATATATATATATATATATATATATATATATATATATATATATATATATATATATATAATACATATATATATATATATATATATATAAGAGAGAAAAGAAAATAAAAGATGCATATATATATATATATATATATATATATATATATATATATATATATATATATATATATATATATATATATATGTATATGTATAATTATATATAATATACTGTATATAATACTGTATTTAAGTATATATATTATATATATATAGTAATATATATATATAATTATATAACTATATAGATATATAGATATATATATATATATATTTATATATATACACATATACATATAAATAATAAATAAATAAAAGGAAAATACAGAAATATAAATACGTATTTATTTACTGTATATATTGTATTTTAGTATTTAAATAAATAATATATAATTAAATATATATAATAACATATATATTAATATATATATATATAAATATATATAAATATATACATATATATACATATAATATATACATATAGACATACATATACATAAATACGTAAATATACGTATTTTAAGGGGGGGTACTGTACCTTTCAGACAGGTGGGGCCCCTGGCTCGTCGCCGGCGGAAGGACGGCGGCGGAGGCGGTAGTGGCTGGCCGGAACGGCAGCCACAGCAGCAGTAGCTGCTGGCAGTAACAGCAGTAGCAGTAGCTTATGGTGGCTAACGGCGGCCGTGGCGGGTGGCGGAGGTGGTGGTGCAGGCGGTCGGTTCGACGGAGAGGATGTCGGCGAGCAGTCTAGTGGTGGTGGCGGAGGTCAGGGGTGGCTGTGGTGGTGGCTGGAGGCGGTCGGGATGGGGGAGGTGGTCCAGTCGGGGAGAGGGGGTCGGGGGTACTGCGGGGGAGCTGCCAGCGACGGTGGTGGTCGGGGGCCAGTGGTGGTGGGTCAGATTGATGGAGGAGGTGGCGGCGAGGCGTTTGGGGGTGGTGGCGGTCGTCCACGACGGCCGGAGGCGGTGCTGGGGGAGGTTGGGGGTGCTGGGGGCTGCTGTGTGCAGGGTCGGGTTTTGGGTTTGCAGCGGCTGCCTACGGCGGAGCAGGCGGGCCGGAGGTGGTGGGGTTTGGTCGGAGGGAAGGTGGGGTAGTGGCGAGCCTGTCGGCGGAGTTTGGTCGGAGGCGGTGGCCGGAGGGTGGCGGGTGTGAGGTTTGGAAGGAGGAGGGGTCGGGTATTTATAGGGTTAGGTTGAGTGGCATTTTGGTAAATAGGTAGAAGTTTAGGGGCATTTAGGTAATTTTGGTTTTTAGGATATTTGGGCTGATATTTTCAGATATTTTGTGGGTCCCACTGACACGTGGACGGTCCATGTTCACCAGCCAATGAGGTGATGACACCTCACACTGGAAATTTGCATAAAAACCCCTAAAATTTCATAAATTACAAATAGGTCCAAAAATTGGTATTTTGCGTAATTACGCAATTTGTCTGATTAAAAACACTGATTTCTAAAAATACTGAATTGTACAGAAATGAGGGAGAAAGCTGGGGAAGTGCCTTGGGGGTGTGGGGGTGAGCCTGGGTAGGGGCAGGGCCTGGTTCTTTGGGTGATACGGGTCACCGTATTTATTATTTAATAAATACTGCGCACGGTGTTCTCTAATTATTTAGAGTCTGGTAGGGTCATAATTTTTCTACGGTGTCAATATACTAATTTTAGTATATTCAAAGTAGAATATTGCCGTATTTTTGTTTGGGTAAAACAGGTGTATGTTGGGCCTCAAATCCCTAGGGGTACAGAGATGGGTAAAGAGCAAAAAATTAAATAGGAAATAAATATGGACGTTTGTAACGATATTTGTGCGTCTCAAACAAGGCTCAAAATAAAGCATCTGGGAGTTACACAAAATTCAAAAAAATAGTCTAACATGTCTAGGGCAGGTATGTGAATTTGTTTGGGGATAACAGCTAGTGTAATCCTCTAATTAATTGTGTGAGGGACAGGTGCACAATCAATAGGATATGTAAGCAAAATAAATTTAAAAAGTTGCAATAATTCTAATTGTGAAAAATATTCCTAAATTACTGAAATCTGGTCGAGGGAGTTTACAATCTACCCTCCTTAGAATATTTCGTCCTCGAAATAAAAACAGACATATGATGAGAATGAAAGATTGATTTGAAATATTAGGACATACCCTGGTTTGGAAATAGATGGGGGAAACGCTGTCGAATATCCTCTTCTCGTTCCCAGGTTGATTCACCTGGTGCATGATGTCTCCATGCAACATGAACTAGAGGGATAGTCTGGCCTTGCAACACCTTCTCGCTACGATCTAGGATCTCTACAGGTTTCTCCTGGTACGATAGGCTCGGGCCGACGGTGATCTCCGAATGGTCCAGTACATGACTTGGGTCTGGAATGTACCTTCTCAGTTGAGATACGTGGAAAACGTCATGTACTCCTTCCAGGGTCTGAGGTAGGGCTAGCTTGTAAGCAACTTCTCCGATGCGTTCCAGCACATCGAAGGGTCCAATGTACCTTGGACTCAGTTTTCCTCTTCCTCCAAATCTGATAGTTCCTCTTGTAGGTGAGATCTTCAAGAACACATGCTCTCCTACTTGGAACTCTAGAGGTCATCGATGTACGTTGGCTCAGTGCTTCTGTCTGTCTTGTGCAGCTCGTAGGTGTCCTTGTATCTTTTTTACTTTCTCCACCGTACGAACAACCAATTCTGGTTCCAAGATCTGTCTTTTGCTAACATCGCTCCAACATACTGGGGAACAACATTTCCTTCCATACAAAGCTTCAAAGGGAGCCATTTGGATGCTCGCTTGATAGCTATTGTTGTAGGAAAATTCCACCAGGTGCAAATGATCTTCCCATGATCCGCTGAAATTAAGCATGCAGGCTCTCAGCATATCTTCTAGCGTCTGGATGGTGCGCTCTGATTGGCCTTCTGTCTGTGGGTGGTACGAGGTGCTGAACTTGAGGCGGATACCAAGACTTTCTTGCATACTTCGCCAAAAGTAAGATGTAAACCTCGTATCTTTGTCAGACACTATGCTGACTGGTACTCTATGCAGACGTACTATCTCCTTCATGTACATGTCTGCCAAGACTTCGGTAGATTGTCCGACTCAGAAAGGTAAGAAATGAGCAGCTTTGGTGAGTCTGTCTACGATCACCCATACAGCATTACGACTACTGGGACTTCTTGGGAAGCCCGTAATAAAGTCCATCGTAATGTGTTCCCATTTCCACTCGGGTATTGGGAGGGGTTGAAGTAGACCGACAGATCTCTGATGTTTAGCCTTGACTTGCTGACACACCAGGCATTTTGCCACAAAGCGTGCTATCTCTCGCTTCATTCCATGCCACCAGTAATATTGTCGCAGGTCTCTGTACATCTTTGTGCCACCTGGATGTATAGAGTATGTTGAGCTGTGAGCTTCTGACATTAGCTCCTCACGAAGTTCTCCATTGGGAACATAAAGACGTTCTCCACATCTTAGAGTCCCATCTTCGTGTATGCGATATCCTGTCTGGATTCCAGCCTCTGTTCTTTGTCGAAGTCTCTGAAATCTTGCATCTGTTGGCAGTGCAGCCTTGATTCTTTCGACCAATGTTGATTGTAGCTGGTAGTTTGACAATTGGCCATCAATTCCTGGCATAATGACTTCTATTCTCAACTTTTCTAGATCTTTCAATAGACCTGGTTGGGTGATCATAAAGAATGCCGAGGGTCTTCTGCTTAGTGCATCAGCTACTATATTAGCCTTTCCTGGATGGTACTGCAGATCGATCTCGAAATCCGTCATCACTTCGAGCCATCGTCTTTGTCTCAGATTCAAGTCCTTCTGGGTGTAGACATATTTCAGGCTCTTGTGATCGGTGAATATCTTCACTCGTTCGCCGTATAGATAATGTCTCCATAACTTCAGGGCGAAGATGACTGTGGCAAGCTCTAAGTCGTGAGTGGGGTAGTTCTTCTCATGAGTCCTCAGTTGTCTTGAGACATAAGCTACCACATTCCCATGTTGCATTAAGACACAACTCAATCCTTTTTCGGATGCATCGCTATAGATTACGAAACCTCCGGATCCAGATGGTATAGTCAAAATGGGGGCAGTAGTCAGACGCTTCTTCAATTCATCGAAAGCTGTCTGGCATTCCTTAGACCATATGAACTCCTCCTCCTTGCGGGTAAGACGGGTAATTGGCTCCGCGATTCTTGCAAAGTTTTCTACGAACCTCCGGTAATATCCGGCAAGTCCTAGAAAGCTTCTCACCTCTGAGACGTTGGTCGGGGTTGGCCATGTCTCCACAGATGAGATCTTTACTGGGTCCACCGAGATGCCTTCTCCTGTGATCACGTGTCCAAGAAAAGCGACACGATCAAGGAAGAACTCGCACTTGCTTAGTTTAGCATAAAGGCTCTCCCGTCTCAGCGTCTCTAGCACTAGTCTCAAGTGCTCCTCGTGGCTCCTTGAATACACCAAGATGTCGTCGATGAAGACTACCACGAACTGGTCCAGATATTGGTGGAAGACTCTGTTCATCAGGTTCATGAATACGGCTGGTGCATTAGTCAGTCCAAAAGGCATCACCAAGAACTCGTAATGACCATAGCGAGTCCTGAATGCTGTCTTTGGAATGTCTTCTCTCCGTACTTTGACCTGATAATAGCCCGATCTCAAATCTATCTTTGAGAATACTACTGCTCTCGTCAGTTGATCGAACAGATCGTCAATTCGCGGCAAGGGGTACTTGTTTTTGATTGTCAAAGCGTTGAGGGCTCTGTAATCAATACACATCCGATATGTTCCGTCCTTCTTGGGTACAAACAACACTGGTGCTCCCCAGGGTGATGCACTAGGACGAACAAATCCCTTGATTTGTAATTCCTCCAGTTGTAGCTTCAGCTCGTCAAGCTCCTTCTTCGTCAGTCGGTACACATTTGAGGATACCAGTGCAGCTCTGGGTATCAGCTCAATAGTGAATTCTACTTCTCTGTAAGGCGGTAGGCCTTGTAATTCCTCCGGGAATACGTCTTTGAATTCTGCAACGAGTGCTGGGGGTTCTATCTCCATCGCCATGTAAGCTCTAAGAGTCTGGCCTACTCCTTGCTCGATGGTACCTCGTATGTATTCGAACTCCGGGTGTCCTGGTGGTCTAAAGGTGACACTACCTTTTTGGCAGTCTAGGATAGCATTATTTTGGATTAACCAGTCCATGCCTAAGACGACGTCGAAATTTGGCATTGGGAGTACCAAAAATTGCACTCTTAGCTCTCTACTACAAACGACTACTGAACATGTTTCAATAATATTGGTAACTGGAATAATACCTCCTCCGGTAAGAATTTTCCAGCACTTGGGTAGTGGAAAAGTGACTAGTTTGTGCATGGCTACGAAATTACTAGATATGAATGACAGGGTAGCGCCAGAATCAAATAATGAGGTTGCAGGTAAAGATACAACTAAAATGGTACATGTGATGGTTTCACCTTCGGGTTCTTCTGCAACTGCAGCTAAAGCAAAGGCCTGCCCATGCCTTTGTCCTCCAGACTATTGTCTGGCTTTGAACTGGCTCTCCTGGGTGGCCAGGGGTGCTCCCTTCTGATATCCTCCAGATGTGGAGGGTAGCATCTTTTGGGCTGGTGTTCCTGATTTCTGCCCGTTCTGAGGTGCTGCATCTCTGCGTTGCGGGCAGTCCCTTGCCATATGTTGGCTAGCTCCACATACTAGGCAGAGTCCTTTCTTCTTTCTGCAGTCATTGGCAAAATGCCCCTTCTTGCCACAATAGTGACAAGTCGGGAGCTCCTTCTTCTGGTAGGGCCCCGTCGTCTGCTGCGTCTGATTTTGTGGACGGCGGATAGGTCCTCCTGCTCCTTGCTGATTTTTGGCCGGGATGTTTGGATTAGAGCGTCTCGCTCCTCGGCCAATAGCTTCTTGCACCCTCGCTTCTGTAAGAACCTCCTCGTAGGAGATCCTCGACTGCGTTGTCGTATATCTCTGGAGTTCAAAAGTGAGGCCGTGGTGGAACCTCTTGGCCTTCTCCAGTTCATTCGGTATCAAGATGGTACCAAAATGACTCAGTCTGCTGAACTCTGTATCGTAGGCGTCAACAGTCATATTTCCCTGTTCCAAGTGCAGGAACTGGGAGTATAGGGCATCTCGGACTGTTGCTGGGGAAGTATTTTGCGTGGAAGTGCTCCAAAAATTATTCCCAAGTCTGGTCTTTGCCGACGCTACGCTCTATAGAATCCCACCAGTGATGCGTTGCCTAAGAGCTGGGCCCTCACGGCGGTCATCCACAAGTCGGGGGTAAGTTGCGAGCCTTCCAGCAGCATTTCTGTATTGGAGATCCAATCTGAGATCTCCTCTGGGGTTTCGCTGCCTTTAAAGGTTCTCGGGCTCATTTGTCGGAAGCCTCGGACTGTGTCCACTGGTTGGACAGGTGCTAGTGTCGGGGCAGTCGTTCTTTCCAAGGCCGTCATCAAAGTTTGTCTCAAGGCTTCAGTCTGTTGCCACTGAGACTATCTCAGGGCTTCAGTCTGTTGCCATTAAGTCTGCAACATAGCTTGGAGGAACTGGAACATTTGAGTTTGTCCCTTAAGCTGTGGCATCTGGGCAGGGAAGGCGGGAGGTGGAGGCAGAGGTGTCTCCCTTGCGGTGTTGGGGCCTGGGAGGTTTGCCCTTCATGCTGGGCTGGTGTTCCTGTCTGGGCAGGATTCTGGTGGATGTACAGGGTTGCCGGGTAGACAAGCATCCTTCTAAGGGATTGGTCTCTCGGGATAGTCGGGGTTCCTTGGACATCGGATGAGGGGTCTGTTGCTTGGTCAGCCCCATCAATCGCATGTCCACCGGGTATGTCCATATTTCTGAAGAAGATAGAATTAATTAGAAAAGCACAAGGAATTAATAATTAATAATCAAGCAGGATGCAAAATTTTTGATGAAGTCAGTGTGGATGAGACCTAGTATTTCTATCCTATTGCAGGCTTGCCGGGCATGTCATCAT
>JAYESA010000004.1:298061577-298234077 GCA_036927795.1 Iris macrosiphon
AAGCTCCGTGACACAATGTCCCAACAATGGCATAATGACCTCTCCAATGCAGTTATCCAGTTTTGAACCATAACTGCACGCTTTGCTTGACAAAGCATCCAACATGATACTCGTGCGCAACGCACGCTCGCTAGCTCACTCGAAGTGGCTCGATATTCCAACAAGATGATCCATTCAAGCTCCAACTGCCCAATGCAAAACCAACTCAAGCCACAAATTCTATCCAACCAAATGATGCACACTCTATGCACGCCACAGTACAGTGAATTCCATGTTTTAGTCCAAGTGTCCAAGCCTTATTACGTGTGTTCCATATTATTAGGCATAAAGGAGTAAAGGAGAAGCCCACTCACCAAGTATGATTCCGTTAAGCACCCTGCCTTGCCGATACGGCCGATTCCTTGAACCCATGGTCCGATGCAAAGTACGATCTACTCAATTGGTATGACCGTACGAGTAGGCCATGCTCTCCAAATCATCCAACCGATCGGACTAAGAAAGACGACATTATCGCTCTAATCCTGCTATCCCAGTACTTCTCTGAACGAACACCTGAATCCATATTACTATGTCCACGATCTGCACATAAAACCAACTCAAATCAATACTTGCTCTCAAATCCCATAATCAAATTATAACCAACCATTGCCCCATTCAATCTGACTCAGCATAATGCACCGTGCGGTTGTGGGGCATTATACCTGCTTCTTCTTCTTCTTGTTCTTCTTTTATCCTCCTTCTTCTATAAATTTTTCATGGACTGTCAAAAAATTGACAGTCCTTCGATTGTCAATTTTTGAAAGTTATTTCAATTGGAAGGACTGTAAACATTGTTACAGTTAAAGAAAAAAATTGGACTAGCCTAGAGTAATTTTTTCAATGACAAACTTGTAAATAAAAAAAATCAAAAATTTGGGCTAGACTAAGTAATTGTTGAAGTGCCTTTAGAATTAGCCTTTCTTTTAGGTATCAAGTTGTATTTCATAAAGTTTATGGTATAGAGATGAAAAACAGAAATAGTTAATGGTATCAAGTTGCAAATAAGTCTATTATATTTATAAGAGGGTAGTTTGGGTTGTTATGGGATTGTAATTAAATATTTTAAATTAAAGTACAAATAGATAACTAATTATTATGATTTGAATTAAGATTATGTTTTATGTCCATTGTTGTACTTAGTGCAAAATAAATGATAGTCTAAGATATTAAAAGTGAAAAAAGGTTTAAGATATCAACTTGCAAAAAAATGTATAGATATTATTGTGCAAAAATAAGATAATTAAAGTAAAATTTTGTCTAAATTTATATTTTAGTTCTATCACAACCACCATAAAGAAGGTTAAATTTTTTTTGATCTCTTGATTCTATTCATTCATCTTTTTTATACATAACTTTGTGGGTCTTTGTTCCTAAGTGAACCAGAGTATTTTGAAAATAGTCTCACCCGAGCTTGACTAAAAGTTGAGTATCTTTATTTAAATAATCGATAATAATAAATCAAGACCCTTTTGTTGTTATCAGTTTATAATTAACCCAACTACAGGGCCAATAAACTAAGAAGTCTTATCTTGTCTTACGTATCTTATTCCCCTCCCCTTACTCTTCGGCCAGCCTTGCTTGTGATGGGAACGGGGTCCATCTCCATGAAGGATAAACATGGATTGGATCCATGAAAATTGGTCACTCATGGTTGGGTTCGGCCAAGTACTTAACCATTTTTCTGGGTGCAGTTTCTGTGACAAGATTCAGTTTGGGGAGGCTATTTTGGATACGTTGCAGTCATTATTTGGTTCGGTATTCAATATGAATATTGTTAAGAAAAGTTTTCTCTTCTATCCAGGCTCGAATCAGGTCATTTAAAGTTGTATTGAAGAAATTATGACGTACTGAAGTAGCATATCTATTTATATTCTGCATGCATTCAGCTTGCATGTAACATTAATAATGGACGAATGAACCTTGGGAGAAGGAAGGGGCTGACCTTTGGACTTATCCATGCAATGAATGTAATATACCCAAGATTCATATCCTCTCTATAAATAGAGAAAAGATGGTGAAGGTTGAACACCACAAGTAGCAAGAAGAAGCACACACAACTTGTAATCTACCTCAAGTGAGTTTATGAGAGAAAGTGATCCTCAAGTTAAGTTGCATCAACTTGAGAGAAGCCCCTTGTAATATTTTATTTGATTATAGTAAAAACGGTGAAAAGGTGCGGGCAGAGGACGTAGGCTCAAATTGAGCTGAACCTCGGTAAATCTTGTGTGTTATCTCTCTTAATTTTTCTTCTCTTCCATTTTTTTATTTTATTCTCATCTCATCACAAAGACGAAAAAATATCTTATTTTTTCCAATAGTGGTATCAGAGCACAGGTTGTTAATCTTTTTGTGTTGAGATGGAGACTCCCATTGGTGGCATTCAAATTATCATCTTGAATTGCCGCAACTAGATAATATGGAAGACGAAGATGATGGACCTTCTTTATTGCAAGGACCTCTATGCACCGATTAAAGGTGAATCATCCAAGTCGGAGACCATGATGACGGAAGATTGGAAGAAGCTTGACCGGAAGACCATCGACACCATTCGATAATGGGTGGATGGCACTGTGTTCCACCATGTGTCGAATGAGACTTCGGCGAACAACTTGTGAAAGAAACTTGAAGATCTCTATGAGAGAAAGACCGTCGGCAACAAAGCTTTCTTGATTCAGAAGCTTGTCAATCTCAAGTTTGAGGAAGGTGATTCCATATCTGAACATCTGAATAAAATTCAAAGTATTGTTAATCAGCTTGCAGCCATGAAGATGGTGTTGGACAACGAGCTTCAAGCCCTTCTTTTGCTTTGCTCATTTCCGGATAGTTGGGAGACTCTGGTGGTGTCTCTTAGTAACTCCGCACCAGACGGAGTTGTATCCATGAACCAAGTTACAAGCAGCCTCTTGAATGAAAAAAAATCCAGAGAATGTCCTCTGGATCCTCCCATTCTTATGCTCTTGTCACCGAGAATAAGGGAAGGAGTAAAAGTCGACAGCCTCTGAACCGAGACAACTCGAGAGAAAAATCAAAGGCCAAGAAGGACATTAGTTGCTATCACTGTGGGAAGAGTGGACACATAAAACAGGAATATCGCAAGCTCAAGCGAGAACAAAATAAAGGAAGGACCAATAAGAAGCAAGAAAATAATAAAAGTGCAGCCGTTGTCAATGACAATAAAATTGTGCTTTTCTTGGCATGTGAAGAAGAAGACTGTGCAAATACCACTTGCCAAGACTCAGAATGAGTGATTGATTTTGGTGCCTCCTACCATTCTACTCTCCGGAAGGACTACTTCACTTTGCTTCGTGAAGGTAATATTGGAATGGTAAAAATGGGTAAGAAAAACTCTTCTCAAATTCTTGAAAATATTTGTGTTACCACTAACCTTGGAACAAAGATGGTTCTAAAAGTTGTTAGATTTGTGGCCAATCTTCGTCTCAATCTTATCTCCACCGGCAAGCTTGATGAAGAAGGATACACAAGCAGCTTTGGTATAGGATGCTGGAAGCTTACCAAAGGATCACTTGTACTGGCGAGAGGAAAGAAGTGTTGCACTCTCTACAAGACTCAGTTCCACTTAGAGAATGATGCACTTGGAATAGAGGAAGGTACCTCTATGGATTTATGGCACAAGCGGCTTAGCAACATGAGCAAGAAAGGACTATAAAATCTCGCAAGGCGACAACTACTTACATACATATAATGTACAACATTATCCCACTGTGATCATTGCTTGATTGGAAAACAACACCGGATAGCTTTCGTTAAAAATTATAACAAAAAGGAAACCGGTATATTGGACTTAGTCTATTTAGATGTGTGCAGACCCATAAATGTAAAAAAAATTAGTGGTGCCTTCTACTTTGTGACATTCATAGATGATGCATCTAGAAAGGTGTGGGTGTACGTCCTAAAAGCCAAAATTTAAGTCATTAAAGTTTTTAAAGACTTCCATACCAAAGTTGAAAGAGAAACCAGGAAGCTCTTGAAGTGTATTCACACGGATAATTATGGTGAGTATAAATCAAGGATGTTTGAAGATTATTGCTCTAAATATGGCATTAGACACCAAAAGACTATCCCATAGACACCGCAACATAATGGGGTTGCAAAAAGAATGAACTGCACAATTATGGAAATGATAAGGAGTATAATATCCTTGGCTAAATTACCAAAAATATTTTAGGGAGAAGCAGTGCGAACCGCTTGCTACTTGATAAACTTGTCCCCCTCGATTCCTTTGGATAGAGATATTCCTTAAAGTGTTTGGATTGGAAATGATATTTTCTATTCTCACTTGCATGTGTTCGGGTGCAAGGCATTTGTGCATGTACCTAAGAAGAAAAGAGCAAAGCTTGATGACAAAGTTATTCCATGCATCTTTTTAGAATTTGAAAATGATGAATTTTGATATAGGTTGTGGGATCCTATAAACAAGAAAATTGTGAGGAGTAGGGATGTTGTATTTTGTGAAGATAAAATACTTGCCGATTTTGAAAAAGAAGAAGAGCCACAAAACACTCACATCATCCCAGATCTAATCTCCACACCTATTGTTATTCCTTCTCCTATGCCAAAAAAAAAATAATTTTTAAGATGTGCAGGAAGAAGAAGAAATTACAGGTTCCCAGGTTTTGATCAGGGGGAGCATAAATATTCAGAGCCGCCTATATGGATCAGGCACCAGCACCCCAGTTGAGATGGTCAGAGAGAGAACCACAACCCTCAACTAGATATCATGTTTCAGAGTATACTATGGTGACAGATGCAGGTGAACCAGAAAGTTTTTATGAAGCATAAGTTCATGAAGATCGTGCCAAGTGGAAGAAAGCTATGCAAGAGGAGATGGATTCCTTGCATAAGAACCAAACTTATGACTTGGTGAAGATTCCGAAGAACAGAAAAGCCTTGAAGAATAAGTGGGTGTTCAAAATCAAGAATGAAGGAAATGACCAAGTCAAGTACAAAGCTAGCCTCATGGTAAATTTTTTTTTTATCAGAAGCAAGGTATTGATTATAAAGAAATATTTTCTTCTGTTGTGAAGATGTCTTCTATTCGAGTTATTCTTGGTCTTATTGTTTCTCAAGATCTTGAAGTGGAGAAGTTAGATGTGAAGACTACATTCCTCCATAGTGATTTGGCGTAAGAAATCTATATGGAGCTGCCAGAGGGTTTCAAGGTAAAGGGCAAGGAACAATTGGTTTGCAAATTGAATAAGAGCTTGTACGGGCTCAAGCAGGCACCGCGATAGTGGTATAAAAGGTTTGATTCTTTTATGCTTGACCATGGGTACAAAAGAAAATATACAGATTATTGTGTTTATGTCCAGAAGTTCTCTGATGATGATTTTATTATTCTCTCTCTATATGTTGATGATATACTTATTGTTGGAAAAGATATGTCTAAGATTGATAGGTTGAAGAAAGAATTGAGCAAGTTCTTTGACATGAAGGACTTAGGAGCAGCATAAGAAATATTGGGAATAAAGATCTCCCGGGACAGAAAAGCGAAAAAGTTGTGGCTATCACAAGAAAGATATATTGAACATATTCTGAAGAAGTTCAATATGACAAAATCTAAGCCAGTCAGTACACCGCTAACAGCCCATTTTAAGACAAGTACACAACAAAGCCCTTCAAGTGAGAAGGAGAAGAAGGAAGTGAAGAGCATTCCATTTGCCTCAGCCGTCGAAAGTTTGATGTACTCCATGGTTTGTACAAGACCCGACGTAGCACATGGAGTTGGAGTGGTAAGTCATTTTCTTTTCAATCCGGGTAAAGCACATTAGAAAGCAGTAAAGTGGATTCTAAGATATCTTAGAGGAACCTCTAAATATTCTTTATGTTTTGGAGATGTCAAACCTATCTTGGGAGGCTACACTGATTCTGACATGGCAGGTGACTTGGACAAAAGAAAGTCCACATCAGGATACTTTTTTTTTCATTTACAGGGGAAGTCATATCATGGCAATCAAAGCTAAAAAAGTGTATCCCTCTATCCACCACAGAAGCTGAATATATCGCTGCTATAGATCAAGCCAGCAAGGAGCTCTTATGGATAAAGAATTTTATAAAGGAGTTATCTCTCAAGCAAGAGAAGTATACTCTATATTGTGACAGTCAGAGCGCCATTGACTTGAGTAAAAAAGCTACATATCACTCAAGGACAAAGCACATCGACGTACGCCATCTGTCACGTCCCAGAACCAAAATACTGGAGAGCTGGGACAGACAAAGCCAACTACGTATACCAAAGTACTCTATATCCCGAGATACGGTCACGACTGTCTAGACATGTGAAGGTTTACTCTATAATCCCTCAGGTAATCTTGGGTCAAGAATCCTAGGTGTCTCAATCTCAAGCAAGCAACAAGTTTATAAGATGTATGATCACCAACATATAATAATAAGGCGTCCCAAACTATACATACCCAGATGATCATAAATCTAATTACCAAAATAAAGAACTAGCAAAGTACAATATTACATGATCAACTCTAGCTATAATCTAGAATATGCTTTACATGTAGGCCTGCAAGCTAGAATATTAAGTCATAAAATATGAGCTAAATATGTGCTCGGTAGCTAAATGCCTCAAAAGAATAATTATACAAGATCAAGTAGGTGATGAAAGATGAATCCACTCATTGTCCCGGGTGCTCCTGGTATTCACCATCTTGAGAAAGAAAGTACGGGAGATCCTGCGGTCCTGCTCCGATATTTGGCCATACACAACCAGTGGGGTCAGACCCCAAAATAGTAAGTACCACAAGGGAGACAAACTTATGAACTAAAACCAATATGCATATAAATCAATAAGAATAGCAGGTAAAGTAATAGTTAAACAGTTATGGAGTATTTAAATAAGGACATCTGGAATCAGTACTCCGGTTACCATTTTTGGATCAGTTGCTAATTTAAATCAGAACATGACTAGACTGGCAATCAAGCAATCTCGGCCAATCATGCCCTACGACTTGCTACCATTAGTTAACTAGGGTTATCAAAGTTCTAGTTACTAACACATGCAGTTTGAGATTTCTTACAGCCACATGCCCTGCAGACTATTCAGATTATCTAGACGAACGGGTACATAGTACAGGTTTATCAGGTATAATCATTTTCTTATCTTTTCTGGTAGTACAATACTCATCATTGTGCTGAAAGTGTACTCCTGAGAGCTCCAAATCTATTAGGTGTAGTTGGGATATCGAGATTGCATGTAGCCAAAAAATCTCTCTAGAATGCTATCTAGATTATTATTCTAGTTATTAGCCTGTACAATTATCAAGGATTTTTGATCGTGGTGCTCAGGATCTGCCTTAGACATGATGTAAGACAGGACAGTAGCTTGACAAGCATAATCAAAATCAACCACGGGGATAACGAAACATGCAATACATGTACCACTCATGGCCTTGATCAGGACAGTTACAGGAATTCTTGTGTCATAAGTGTGCTACATTGAGCCACTATCATGATTATCAGTACAATATCAGGATTATCAGTACATGATCAGGATTATCATTACATAATCAGGATTATCAGTACAATATCAGGATTATCAGTTCCTTGTCAAGATTCGAAAGTTTATTTATAGTATACAATCAACAGATCATGTCAGAAAATTGTTTACCATTTAAATCAAAAGAAAGAAGTAAGAGGACTTGATTTTGATTAACAAACTAGAGAGTACAGAAAAGAGTCCTAAGAGACAATCTAAGTACAAATTTATTTTGATCTGGGGGATGATGATGGAGGGTTAGGAGTATAGCAACTCTCTTTACTCCGTGGACGATCCGGATGCAGAAACTTCTCTCCTTGGTTTTAATGTGAATCTGCAGATAGCCAGCCATTTTGGTTTGGTTTCTCTCTGAAGCAGAAAAAGCCCACCTTTAGAATGTTCAAGTTGTACCTATTTATAACCATCGTGCTGATGGGCTATGGGTGCCGCATATGCCTCTGTTTGGTGGCTGCATAAGGCTCCTTCAACAGAATACGGTTGCAACTATTGCTGCATGGTGCGGGCAAGCTGCCACGTAAATTTGGTTAGGATTTTCTATTTGAAGAGATCTCGGGATTGTTGTGTGCATAACTCGATCAATTGGACACTTGGTCCACACAAAATGTACGAGAAATTTTCTTCGATTGTAACAAAAAATCTTGTAAGTTGAGAGCCGCATACTGTTATAGTCGCATAGAAGCTCTCGTTTGGCCTTGGTCGGAATGACCCTCTGGCCGCATGATATTGAGGCCGCATGAGTCTTGAAGCTGCATACGTACTCTTGTTTGGCCTTGGTCAGATGGACGCTCTGGCTGCATGATGTTGAGTCCGCATGGGTCTTGAAGCCGCATGCGTACTCTTTTTTGGCCTTAGTCAGGTGGACGCTCTGGCAGCATGATGTCTAGGCCGCATGGGTCTTGAAGCCGCATACGTAGGATACGTGGCATGGTCCGTCTGTCGAGGCAATTAATGTACTGATATGACTTGTTATCTTTTCTTGAGTCATCATCTGCACGAATTCTGAAGCATCTCAGGATGATGAGTGAGGTGTCAGAGCTTCTGACAGATATTGAGATCTGTGTTAGGGGGTTTTATGTGACCACCCTACTCTGTGGTCATTCAGGCCACATATAGTATACTAAGCGGCTTCTCTATGACTTGGTTGATCAGGCCACATGTGGCTTCTTTATGACTTGATTGTTCAGGCCGCATGAAGACTATTATGTGGCTTCGGTCTGGCCGTATTTATCATGTTTTATGTGGTATGAGCTCTATGCGGCCTGTAGTATTTTATGCTTCTACAAGACCCTCTTCAAAGTTTCCAAAATAACAAGTTTGGAATTCTTTGAATAAGAAACATGGTCGAGCACTTTTGGCCGCATCGGAGCGACATGTCGCATAACCATATTGTTGTACGACTGTTTTATCGCATGACTGTGTTGTCGTATAGCACATTCTGCTAGGCTTTCAAGTCATTAGTTGAGTGGATTTGGTTCGATCTCCAAGGAGATCTCTTGGGGTACTGCATCATCAAGGGATAAATTTGCCCAATAATCGAGGAGCGTCGCCATTTATTGTCACGACCCGCACCCTGTATAGGGGCACGAGAGCGTGGGTACATCCAGCCTACGCCGCAGCATCGGCGGTAGAACGCTGTCTAGGTCACAATAAATACTAACATAACTAAATACCTATCAATGATATCAATCTCGATAAGGAGGACAATATACATCTCACAATATCTCATAATGTAAACTCAATCATAACAACTATAAGAGTATAAAGGCACGATAAGAGATGAGAAGAAGGATATAGTAAAACACCATGTCTCAAAATATAGATAAACCACAGTCTAACTGTCCAACACAAGTCTCCACAAGTCTCAAATTTAACTTAACACAAGTCTAAACATAAACTGAAATAACCTCAATAAGTTTCAGTGCATAATATAAATACTATCTAGATAGTTGCAGGCAATGTCTGTTCTAAAGGAATAGTCTCCTCTAAGGTCTCTGGTCTGTAGTCTGTATCTATACCCGGTCCATAGTGTGTGGTACAGAAATTCTCAAGATTTTCTGGAAAAAATATCCAGTCATGTTTGGAACGAAGTACAAGAACTAACAACAGTTCCACATATATTGACAAAAACTATAACACAGTATAAAAAAATACAAGACATATATGAATAACTGGCAATAAGAAATACTGGAATAAGAAATACTGGAATAAATGGAATAAATGGAATACTGGAGCATCATCATCAATATACATCTAGCAATAAAATAGAAATACAGGTACACGCAAGAACAATGAACTGGTATGTATGTGAATGCTAGAATCATGACTAGAACATGTAGAGATGCTAGATAAATATACTAGAGATGCATGTCAAGAACATCTAACTAAGTGTGTGAAATATTAGCATATCATGTGATCGGCTTGGGACTGATCAGGCTCATTACATTTGTTAGCTATTATCCTTGTATGGTCAGGCTAACCATCCAGATAGCTATGATGCGAGTAATAGTCAGGCTAACCACATGTAACATCTATGAGGCATGTAATGGTCAGGCTGCACCGACGTGAGGTGTGGGTGAGCTATGATGCATGTAAAGTTGGGTATGATCACACAAGCTACTAATATTTCCCCATTTTTCCTAGTTAGCACGATGTATTTCAAATCACGACTCCTCGTGACAGGTCTCAATGATGCCAACTCGTGTAAATAACAGTGTCAGAGTCATGTACGCTATACAACAAGAGTTATAGAGATAATCACCATAATAGAAACTGTCAGAGAATGTACTCGCCTGTGGTCCTTAGCTGGCAATACCAATGTCCTGGTTCCAAAGTATCGTCTGAATGATCCAACAGTCCTATAGATATATCATAAACACAATACTGCATCAGACATTACACTAATACACAATCAACACCATGATCTCAGAGACGACGCTAGGGGTCACGTCTGTAGTTGCTGTGCATAACAGACAGTCAATGGTACGATCTTGCCAGTACGTCAGTGTACATATGACAGTCTGCTATCATGCTACATAGTCACGGGTTAATGTAACTACGGGGTATCCGTGGTTACACTCTAGTAAATAGACATATAATACTTATTATCTATCATATACTTTAATACTAATTAATTGCAATTATAATAGATATATGTATATACATACTTAATGGATTTTATACTATATATATATATATACATATACATATACATATACATATACATACTAATCAATTTTTATACATATTAAACGTATACTAGGGAATACCTATACAATACATATACATATGTATATATATATACTAGTTTGAGAAATATATTATATGTATATATACCAATATATACCTTTGAATATATACCAATACGTATGAAAATACGCACATACATACATCCATATAGTTACATATACACAATCACATGAAATGACAGAAACGAGGGCAGGAACGAACCTGCGCGCGGCACGACGATGATGACGATGATGTCAACGATGATGACGACGAGGGCGATGGTTACGACTACGGCGACGATGATGAATGAAGGCGAGGGTGGTATCGAGTAGTAGGCGGCAGGGAAGAAGGAGGTCGGGCTCGGCGGCCAGAGGGGATGTCAGGAAGGTTGGCGGGAAACAGTCGCGGGTTGGGGTTCACCGGAAAGAGGTGGTAGCGGTTAAGGAGAAGACTGGGTCAGGTTCCAGTCGGTCGCGGAGGGAGGATGGGTGGTCGGGCTCTGATCGAACACATGCGGGGTTCTCCGGCTTCAGGCGAACACGGTCGAGTTGCAGCGGGCTCCGGCGTCAAATGGAGGGCTCTGGTCCGGCAGGGGATCTGAACTTCGGCGAGCGAATCTCGACAGGGATGGGGAAGAGATGAAGATGAAGATGAAGGTTGGGGTCGGCTGCTATAGGTTTTGGTTGAAGAAAAAAATAAAGAAAGGGAAAAATAAATATTTATATATGTAATACAATGGGTTGACCTAGAATTAGGGCTTGGTCAACCCCTCTTGGGATTGGGTCTTGTCATGGAGATATTTCAAGGGCCATGATTAAAATGGGTTCCAATTAAATGGCTAGGATTGCATTTGGTTCAAGGTTTGAGGGCCGTAGTTCTAGGAGGTTGATGTTGTATTACACACTCCCAAAAATTATAGAAAAATACACATGAAGGAGAAATGGGTTTATTCACGTGTCGTGTCCAATGGGGTGGACACCTTAATGCACTTTGCATAAAAGTGCCCAATAATTAGAAAATTACACAAAATTGGATTTATTGTTTAATTAATTAAATAAATGTAAGTGGTGTTCTAAAATTAATTAGAAGTATAAGGGAATGAATTTAAGTGGGACACAATCATCATGAATAAAGTAGACTCAGTGTAGAATATTATCCTAATTTGGGTTGCTCAAAATATGTTGAGGTTTTGTCTCCAATTTCGATTGGAACACACAAGGGTACAAGTTAGATTTATTAAGAATTAAATACAATCGGTTACAACGAATGTTGCGCATCTAAAATGAAGCACAATAAGACATAATTATGAGTCATACAAAGATTACAATAATAGTCTGGCACGTCTAGGACAAGGGTGTAAAATCTGTTGAAAGACAATGGCTAGTGTAGTGTTCCAATTATCGAAGCAATGGTAAAGTACAATAATCAAATAAAATCACAACAATTTTAAATATAATTAATTATCATGCAAATAATTTACACATTAATTACGAAAAGAAAAAAATACCCTTAATCTGAAAAGTGGGGGTGACATTCATGGCTGTTACAGGGATTAAGATGACTCAGGATCTGAACAGCCGTCGCCTCAGCTTTAGTCGCATGCTGCTGTCTATATATATGCGGTCGGATAGGAGAGAAAAATCATTTCCTTCTTCCATCCTCTTCTTTTTACTACTTTTCTGTCATGGCTCCCTAAGTCGTTCCCTCAGTTGCCGCTACTGCCAAGGGTAAGGGCAAGGCCAAGGCCAGCAAGGGGAAGGGTCACGCTGCTGCGGTAGACCCTCCGTCGTTCCCCGCCTACGTTCAGCGGTCTGTCAAGGGTAGGTTGTCAAGGAAGATGAAGTGAAGTCCTGGACACAGACACTTTTGCACCATTGGACGCATGGATTCGTCTATGCTCCAGCCTCTTACTGCCGCATGGATAGCTCGACCGCATGGGAACTCGGCCGCTTGACTACCTCTGCCGCATAACTGACCAAGCCGTATGACCCATTATGTCACATGGTTTATTCGGCCGCCTGACTACCTCTGTCGCATAACCGACCAAGCCGTATGACCCATCATGTCACATAGTTTATTCTGCCGCATGAGTAATATACCATATGTATACTACAGCCGCATGGTCTGCTCGACAAAATATGTACCTAGGCCGCATATGATGATTTTGATGATCTAAACGTGCTCCTTGGTTTGATTTGCTGTAACATTGCCCGCGACACCCTCTGGCGAGCTGGTCCTTGGGCAGCATATGCTACCTTAAAACATGAATCTGAGGGACCTGGCTGCGACTATCCAGAATCATATTGACAATGATCTTCCGCCTGGGCGACATAAGAAGATTGAAGAGCAGAGTCCTTCCTTCCTGTTGAGCCATATAAACGTAGGGGAGATCCCTGTCGGGGATGGCAACGACACTTTTAAGAAGCCGTACTTCTTGTTTGGCGACGCATTGGAGTCTTCTCAGTCTGGCATGGGCGCGACCAGAGAGAACTGGTCATTTACTTTTCGCTAGACGGAGATGTCATTTTTCTTCTTTGAACGCCGCCTCTCTTTATCAGATTTGAAGGTGATAATGGGTCAATGGCTGATGGACTGGAACCTGACCCTTGAACCACAATGAGCACTCATTAACAATATCCGGTGTGGTACCGGAAAGAATAAGGGAGGGTTTTTTGTTGGAAGTAAACTGGGGCAAAACCTCAGCATATACGCTGCGGGCACCTTCCTTCATCAGGTCGCCAAGAAGGAAAATTACCCTCTGGGGCAGCTTCAGACAGTTAGGTGGGCTCATTATAACATTTCCTGGTGTCGCCTGACCCAGTTGATTCTAAAAAAGTTCGAACGGGAGCTCAGGGTCGCAGACTTATTTTTTGCTATGAGGGGCACCTGCTACAGTTTGTAAATGAACCGTCCCCTATTTGTTGCCTTGATGGAGCTGTATAATATTCGTACGAGAACCTTTTTTATATCTGGCGGCGAGATGGGCCTGGCTTTTCATGAGATGTATGCCATCTCAAAGCTTTCTTGGGATAACGAGCCCTTAGAAGAGTATATCCCGAGCAATAAAAAACTCGGGGAGTTAGAGGTGGAGAACCCCGAGGTCCTGGCAGTGTACCAGGAACTGCTATGCCACCACGACATTTGCCAGAGATCTTCGAAGAAGAATACGAAGAAATCTACTGAGGGGTATTCTCCCCACATTACAACTTGGACTCGCTATCTCTTCCCGGAGCAGAAGGAGTCCAATAAAGTTCATGTTCGAGCCCCACGGTCCAAGCAAGAAGTAGCTGATTCCATCCGGGAGCAGAGGGAACTGGCCCCTGAGGGTGAGGAAGCTGGATTTTCCTCAGAGGAGGAGGACGAACTCGTTGACGAGTTGAGTGGCCTCGAGGAGGAGCTCAGTTACTTTTATATGGATACCCATAAGTTGTCCTCAAAGGCCGTATTGGCGGGCTATCTGATACTCTGGTTGCGCAATTGCGTAGTCCCGGAAGGGTCTGGCACGACAGAGCGGATTAGTCGTACCCTCATTTTATCGGTTGTGAAGTTGGCCTTTAGCTATAAGCTGGCCTTCCTACCTGCCATGGTATTCTGCATCCATCACAGCCTCTATACCTTTGATGCGAAGTTTGAGGATCATCCTGGTAGAGGTCACTTTAACCGAATTAAGCTTTCCTACCATTACTTGATGGAGTGGATGCTCTTGCATCATGGGTCTTTGATGAGCCCCGGGACTGACGATGACATGGTGGTTGCTGACACCCTAATCTGCAAGTATCGGCTGATAAAGTGGAGATGCGACACCGTCCCTGCTGATAGGAGGAAGCTCTCCTTCATGAATGGCTGGACCTTCTTCACGTCCGAGCCAGAGTTTACCGACGATGAATGAAACATCGTTCACTATGATGACGGGCCTCAAAATCTATCTGGCAGGCTCTTTCACTAGCTCCAAGCCATCCGTCCCTCCCACCTGGTATACCAGAATAAGGCTGCAGTTTTCATGGAGCACTACTTGCCCAGCCGGTTCGCCCGTCAATTTGGCTAATCTTAGCTCTTATTAGGCCACCCGAGTGCTTCCCTTGGATACAATGGCAGCTTGCTTGATGGAGCCAGGGCCTGGAGTTACTATAATGCAACCAGCACCAAAGTTCAGTTCCAATTGCCAACAGCCGGGGTCGTGCTAAGAATACTGTATACGGCGGCCAAGTATTATTGTACGGCCAACGTCCTGCCGCCTAACTTTGACCCGGAGAGGAGTTATATCGAGGGCACCCTTTTGATGCCCCATGAGGCAAAGGGTCGCAGAACGCCCAAGAAGGGTAAGGGGGTTGCTAGGCCCCTGCTTGTGGAGTTGGATACATCAACCGGTGAAGGGGAGACGACGTCTCCTTTTGATGATCCTTCGATTGTGAAGCGCAAACTGAAGGCTGTGACCCAGCATACTCACTACTCCAAAAAGGCAAGGACCGATGTGGTCCCAGAGACGGGACCAGCGACGAAGACCAAGCCCCCTGTGGAGGGGACCGTAAGCAGAGAGGTAGGACCCCTTGCACTAACGGTTCCTAAAGCAGGACCCTATTTAGATGTTATGGCGGTATCCATAAATCCTCTTAGTTTGATTCTTCCTGGTCCTCTTTATAACTATCTCTCTTCTGGTCTGTTTGGACATTTGCAGACACAGGAGAAAAGAGGTCGTCCCCGACGGGCAACCGCTTCGGTGGTTTCTTATGCCGAACCGGAAGAGGAATCTCCTCCGGAGTTTGATGTAGGTGGCTCAGATCCAGCACCAGAGGCTTTGGGAGACCAGGACTTGGATCTGGTTTTGGCAGAGCAGCCTTATACCCCTTTAGAGCACATATCTGTGGACGAAATAGAAACCATAAGAACGACTATGACATCGCTAGACAAGTCACAATCTATGCCGCCTTCCTCTGGTACATTATTTTATAATTTGACGGAAGGTCAGATTTTCTGGCTTCAGCTCTCAATTCTTCGAGTAAAGCTGATTACCGGTTCCTCTGGTTCCGCAGACCCTATCCTTCCTTTGCAGATTATGGATGTGGCAGGTCTGGATCTCTCCCTCGATCTTCTGGAGGCAAAGGACACCTTGCGCGGTCTGTCCAAGATCCCTCAGACGTTGTGAGTTCTTCTGGTGTGATGAATGTTCCTCCGACTGTTGTTGTCGGGGTCTCCGTGTCTGAAGCTTCTCTGGACAGTGGGGTGGTGAACCATCGTGATGAGGTTGTTTCCCCTCTTGAGGTTGTTGTGTCACCTCCCGAAGCTGTCGCGATGCAATCTAGGGATGGCGCACTAGAGGGAGCCAATGTGGCAAGGCACCCTGCTACTTCTGTTTCCAGTCTTGGTAGTACTTAGGTCTCTGCGTCTCAGCTACTGGGCATCCAGACTCTTCTGACATCCATGAAAGATTGGCTCAAAGACAGGACAGCTAGTTGCTCCTCTACTGTTATTTCGCCTTCGAGGTTTTTGAGCACCGTTGTGTCGCCTGCTGTGCCTGTGGCCTCTTCTTCAATCCCATCGCCCTTGACTCCAGCTATACTGGAAGAGATTGACGAGATCGTCAAACTTTTTATCCGGAGCTTCCATATATTCTTAAAGAAGGGGATTGAGGGTGTGTTGGAGCACAATAAATCTTTCGCCTGGGCATGAAACTTTCTGAGGGCCAGGTCTATTCTCTGAGGGTTATCCCTGGTTTTGAGCAGATAGCTAACTTTTTGGGCCATAAACTATAAGCGGTAGAGAAATGCCTAACAGAGCTTCAACAGTATCAGCAGACAGACATGGGAATGCTGATCTCCCATGAATATAATGAGTTCTCAAAGAAGGTAAAAACAAAGAAGGCCTTCATTGCTTCGTCCATAGAGTGCCTACAGCGTGATCTTCAAATTTTATGGGGGAGGCATGACCGGCTGGGCGATCTCAGAGAGGAGTGTCTTTCTCGACAAAAGGGCCTGACTGAGCAGATTAGACGGCTCCAGATTGAGCTTGATGCAACGGGAAATAGGCTGCGGGAGGCCCAGGAGGAAGATGAGGCCATCCGTACTGAGGTAATCCAAACAACACAGAACACAGCTGGCGTTGAGGTTCTAGTGCAACAGCTAGAGGACAGATTCGAGTCCTATGCTTGCTACGAGGATCCGGAGGTTATGGCCCAAGAAGTTGAGTGCCGGGCTCGAAGGTGCTTGGACGGCCATATTGCTCTTCTTCGTGAGCGGATAGCCAAGTTATGATCCGACTCCTAGCACCCGTAATTTTCTTTTGCTTTTTTATACCTTCATTTTGCTCTCGGGCTTGGGATCTTGATAATCCCCTGAAATATAGTTTCGCCTTTAATCTCTCTTTACGGAGAAAAATAAAAGTTATCTTATCTATTTTGCTATTCATTTGTATTAGCTTTAGGTATCGTACTAGAGTTAAATATAAACATAATACAATACTGTCGCTTTTTAAGGATGTCCCATTGGGGGATCTTCGGTGGACTTATTACTTTTTGCGCACTAGTGTGCAAGTAATAAGTTCGAAATAGGCCTTGCCAGAGGTGGTATGGTCGTAGCAAGTTTGGTGGACTTGACGTTGTTGGCGCACTTAAGTTTAAGAGCAGGTGATAAGCTGAGTTGACGACATGTGATAGTCATAGGGAGGGGTTTGTTCAGAGGTTACTTGGATATGGCAGATTCTCGGAGGAGGAGGATATCTCAGAGGTGACATAGACGTAAGCTGATCAATAGCCATACCGAGAGGTTAGGTACGGTCATGAGAACATCCTACTGGAGGATTTTTGGTGGACCTATTACTTCTCGTGTACGAGAGTACAAGTAATAAGTTCGAGATAAGCCCTGCTAAAGGTGATATGGACATGGTAGTTTTTTTGGACTTAACACCGCTAGTATACCTTGGCGAGTACAGGTGATAAGTTTAGACGGTGATCGATATGAGGGGTACTCTGGACGTAATGATCGATAACCAAACCAAAAGGTTTGCTTAGAGGTATGAAGGACATGGCAAACCCTGTGGGGAATTTTTTGGGTGGACTTATTTTTATTGTGTACATTGAGTGAAAATAATAAGTTTGAAAATAATCCCTATCAGAGGTAATATGGACGTGATAGATTTTATGGATAGTAAGGACATCCCACTGGAGGATTTCTTATGGACCTATTACCCTTTTGCGTACTTGGGGTACGAGTAATAGGTTTGCGACAAGCCCTGCCAAAGGTAATATGGACGTGACAGTTTTTATGGACTTAATACCGCTGGTATACTCTGGATTGGGTACTGGTGTTAAGTTGGAAGATAATCGATATCTGAGGTAATATGGACGTGATGATCGATGGTCAAGGCCAAAAATTTTGCTCAGAGGTAATATGGACATGACAAACTCTGGGGTTGTGGACTTATTACCTATGGCGTACCTTAAGTATGGATAATAAGCTGAGACGACTAGCATTATTAGGGGTTATGCGAACGTGATAGTAGAAAGTTTAAAAGTAAAACTTTACTCAGAGGTAATGTGGACATGGAAAAGTTTTGGAAATATCTTACTTAGAGGTAATGTGGACATGGTAAGATATGATTCTGTGGGGATAGTGGAGAGACGTAGTTCAGAGGTAGTATGGACGTAAACCAATGTTCGATAGTAGTACCGAGAGGTTAGGTATGATCCCGGTATTTTTGGTAGAAGAAAAAAGAAATGAGCCAGAGGTAATATGGACGTGGTTGTTTTCTTTGGATTGAGAACATCCTACTAGAGGACTTTTGATTGACTTATTATTTGATGTGCACGTTGAGTGCAAATAATAAGTTCAAAAATAATCTCTATCAGAGATAATATAGACGTGCTAGGTTTTGTGGACCCATTACTTTTTGTGCATGTTAGTGCAAGTAATATGTTTGAGACAAGCCCTGCCAGAGGTAATATGGACGTGACAGTTTTTGTAGACTTAACACCGCTGGTGTACCTTGGTGAGTATGGGTGATAAGCGGGGATGACAACCGATATCAGAGGTAATATGGACACGATGATCGATAGCCAAACCCGGAAGGTTTGCCCAGAGGTCACTTGGACATGGCAAACTCAGCCGGGAAGAAATATTAGAACAGCAGTTCAGAGGTAATATGAACGTGAACCGATGTCCGATAAACTCGCTGGGGAGTGATTTGCTGGGTGCGGTCTATTATAAAATGAGGATAGACCTGAAGATTGCTCTGCTGGAAAGATTGGTGGGACGACAGCTCAGAGGTGATATGGACATGGATAGCATTTAAAGAGATTGGCTTTTGAGTGGTCACTACAGGATTATGCGAGTGGACCTGAGGACTGCTCCGCTAGAGAGACTTTGGGGACTCATCTTCCGTTGCGTATCCAGGGTTCCAGGATACAGATGATGTATTTTACAAGAATTTCTAAAGAATGAGAGAATGTTGCACATGGGCACTTACTGGGGATGAAGAACCAAGAGTTAATTTGTGCATATGGATTATCCCACCGGTGATAAGGGGAGTACAAGTCTAGTTTAGACAGTTCTTTTTCAGGAACTTGTCGTTGATAGGCATCATGAGCAAGTCGCCACTGGATTTTTCTAGCCGGTATGTGCTGTTGGGAAATACATTTTTAACAATGAACGGGTCCTCCCCTTTAGGTTGGGATTTGTCGGCCGTCTTGTGAGTCATGGCATATACAAGCATATCCATATCCTAGCCCTCTGCGAGTACTATTGTAATAACTGTCAGATTGTAAAGGAGTACGTCGTCCTTTGCCAAAGTTCAGACCTTTAGATTTTTGGAGGTCGTATCCCATCTTCGACATGAGATAGAGTGATTCTTGGCTGTTCTGATAGAACTGGGGCAGCTCATCATTTGTTGCGTTGAATACTGTTGATGACTCAGCCTGTGCCAAATAAGGAGCTTTGTGTACAGGAACACTGCCGTATATATATGAGGGAGTTGGCTGAGTTGTACATATAGGATCACTACTACTTTTGCACGATTGTCTACCATGTCGAGGACTACCGCTTGCTGCACATTTTTGGACATCGCACAGGGGAACACTGCCTGTTTCCCATAAGGATTCGTTACGATAAGAAGTACAGAAGACTTGCTTGGATGCATACAATGGAACGCTGCCTATCATACGCCATTGTAGATGAGCCATGCGACTTAGATTTTATGTAGAAGGAGACTTGTTGAGCTGCACTGAGCATCCGAAGTCTATAATTGGTGCTTTCTAAGGCAAGGATCCTGTGGTCTGGCCTGCATTGCTTCCCCTTTGATCTAGTCATTGAAGGCACTATTTGTTGTGCCAGTCTTTGATCAATGACCTCACCTCTCAGCAGGTTGACAACATCCCTGGTTTCCTGGGCTTCCGTCACTAGGAAGTCACATAATTGGAGGGACACTATGTTCGTAATGATTGTCCTATCCTCGAAGTCGAGGGTGAGCTTGTTGGCATCGATCAGTTGTTGGATACATCTCTTCAACACATAGCAATCTCTGGTTGGATGATGAATGTACCGATGAAAGAGGCAATATTTTGGGTCATCGACCTTGTCAGCCTCTTTAGGACATCTGATGTTGGGTAGCCAAAATTTGTTTCCCTACATCAGTATATTGAAGATTTCAATAATGTCATTGTTATTGAAGGAGAAAGTCTTCTTTGGCTTTGGGGCTTCGATACCTGAGTCGTACGGTCCTCAAGGAAGACCGATAATTTTGAATTATTTTTTGGACTCAAAGGGAATTATACCCCCAGCTTTGGATGCTGCTGTCTTATCGTCGGAGACTACCCCCAGACATGTCATTGTCTGGTTCTTGGAAATTATTGTCCTGACCGTATGATGGGTCGGAGTAGATCACCATGAGATTGCTACCCCCATCTTACAGAGTTACTATGGGCCCTGAAGGTGGCAAGACCATGTTTGCTTTGATCTCCAGTATTGCCTGGGCCAGAGCCTGCATTCTGGCACTCATGGTGTTCATCATCGCCTCAAGAGCATCTAGTCGTTGGTGATCGTTGAGCCCTTCCGCCTTTGGTTCCTGAGTCACACTATTCTTAGGGAAGATGGGCATCTTTGAATCATCTTCAGACTCAAAGTAGATGCTACCCCCAGCTTCAGATGATGCTCTGACTATTCGAGGGTGACTCCCCCCGGCCTGTCATTGTCTGTTCCTTGGGAGTTGCAGTCTTCAGGGGAGGTAGGCATCATCATATCATCTTCAGACTCAAAGGAGATGCTACCTCTAGCTCTAGATGCTGCACTAACCCTTGGCACATTGTTGTCAACTTCGTTGTCTTCAGGGAAATTCGAAAGTACTATATCTTCTTCAGACTCGGATGGAATGTTACCCCTAGCTTTGGAAGGTGCGTGTTCTCGATGAATGTGATTACCCCCGGAGAACTCGACATCTGTCCCTTGGGATTCAATATCTTTACGAAATGCTCGGTTGTTGCGTATGTCCCGGGGGACACTACCCCAGCTTGGGCCATCCCTAGAGGTTCCGAGGAAGAACTACCCCCAGGGGCTGACGGCTTCTTCCTTCAGCGGGTGCCATAGAAGACTCCTTCCGTATGTGTCATTGTCATCCCTCAATGTAATTGCCTTTGCGATGCAGTGGTAGAGAGCGTCAGACTGGAGGTATTTGACTGATTTCTTCCATTGGTGGCAGAAAGCTTTCAAGTTGAGTAGCATGAGGCGAAGGGCAACTCCTCCTCCTCTGATACTTGCACCTGATCTTCGGGTTGCTATCGGTTAGGTGCTTTCTGGTGCAGTCGTTGGAAGGCCGACTGCCTGTCTGTGAGTATTGCTACTTTACTGCAGCAACAGTCGATGATAATGTTGGTGCAGCAGTGCCTGGAAGAGGGCACGTCGTATGCCGTAGTAGTTTCCCTTGCTTTGCCCTTGTGAGTGATCACTTTATGCAAATCATGCGAATGGTGTTTCACCTTTGCATCCTCTTTGCGAATCCGGGTATCCGGGCACGATGATGTACAGGCGATACATTTGCTCTTGGACCAGGGGTTCGTACACGAACTTGTCCCGAGGAAATCGTGGAAGACTTTTGGAATGAACTCCGCCCGCTGGTTCATGTGGGTTGGACGCATGGGTCAGTTCTATACAACTTTTCGTCAGAGGCCCGCATAATAGTTAATAATGCATATTGGTGGTCATAGTTAATGATGCATGTTGGCAGTCAGTCGCATGAGCAGTTGCTTGAGCTCGATGAGCTCGCACTGCCCTAGACATCTTCAATTTAGCACTCGCAGGCACGTAGTAAGAAGAGTCCAGATTTGGTTTTTTTTCGCTCTCAGTAGATCGTATAGGATTTGTGCCACATGAGATACTGTCAAAAATAGAAGTTCTGTTGCTGTCAGAGCCGCATGCGACTCTCTGCCTGCGTCTGTAAGTTGATGCCGCATGGAAAATATCATGCGGCCTGTGAGTAGATGACCCATTAACAGTATTATACGGCCTCCTTCTTGGATGCATAGGACCTGCCCCAGCCCCAGAATGTCTGGCATCATAGTGTTTTCCTTTGCCAGATTTTGAGTGCTGAGCAGTTCCTGCGCCAGCCGAGGATGCCGCATAAATGTGGAATTCCTCAGCAACAGATTTAGAGTTAGAGATTGCCTCCTTCGCAGTTGGGCGAGGCGCAGTGGCCTTTGCTACCTACGTTCTGCAGGTCTTATTGGGATTGGCTTGGCTTGGCGAAGTATTCACACTTCCTTCAGAGAGCATTTCCTCAAATGCTAGCGGTCGAAGCGAACTACCAGCATCTTTTGTGTTGATCCAAGTTTGGCCGCATCGGATTGCGTCACCAATTTTTCAACAGAGGATAATTCGGTCACCAGCAGAGTCGCCATAATATTTTCCATTTAAATCAAAAGAAAGAACTAAGAGGACTTGATTTTGATTAACAAACTAGAGAGTACAGAGAAAAGTCCTAAGAGACTATCTAAGTACAAATTTGTTTTGATCTGGGGGGTGACGATAGAGGGTTAGGAGTGTAGCAACTCTCTTTACTCCGTGGACGATCCAGGTGCAGAAACTTCTCTCCTTGGTTTTAATGTGAATCCGCAGATAGCCAGCCCTTTTGGTTCGGTCTCTTTCTGAAGCAAAAAAATCCCACCTTTAGAATGTTCCAGTTGCTCCTATTTATAACAATCATGCTGATGGACTATGGGTGCCGCATATGCCTCTGTTTGGTGGCAGCATAAGGCTTCTTCAATAGAATACGGTTACAACTGTTGCTGCATGGTGCGGGCAAGCCACCACGTAGATTTGGTTAGAATTTTCTGTTTGAAGAGATCTCGGGGCTGTTGTGTGCATAACTCGGTCAATTGGACACTTGGTCAACACTAACTGTGTGAGAAATTATCTTCGGTTGTAACAGAAAATCTTGTGAGTCGAGAGCCGCATTTGTGGTAGCATAGAAGCTCTCGTTTGGCCTTGGTCGGAATGACCCTCTATCCACATGATGTTGAGGTCGCATGGGTCTTGAAGCCGCATACGTACTCTTGTTTGGCGTTGGTCAAATGGACGCTCTGGCCGCATGATGTCGAAGCCGCATGGGTCTTGAAGCCACATGCGTACTCTTGTTGGCCTTGGTCAGGTGGACGCTCTGGCCTCATAATGTCGAGGTCGCATGGGTCTTGAAGCCTCATACGTAGGTCATGTAGCATGGTCCGTCTGTCGAGGCAATTAATGCAATGATGTGACTTGTTATCTTTTCTTGATTCATCGTCTGTGCGGATTCTGAAGTGCATGAGCCTGGAGCTTGGCGCATAAATCATACTAAAGCGCACTTCTAGGACCTTTGCGCACAATGATAGAAGTGCGCGAGCCAGGATCTTGGCGCATAATCTATCATTAGCGCACAAATGAAAGTACCCAATCTATGAACTTGCCGCACTTTCATCAAGTATGCCAGTAGTGAGGTTTGGTACACAAATAAGCGTAGGAAGGTCTACTAAAAGATAAAACATAAGTTTCAAGGTATGTTACAGCAGTCGAGAACACAATTCTCGAGAATGGTAAAAAATTATTGCTTAGTCATTAAGTAATTACGAAGGGCTACAAAGTGTGTAGTCTCTGGAGAATGCCACATAGTGTGCCACACAGCAAAGTGAACCATCCTCCAGAAGCAACAAAATACGTCGATAAGAAAAGATTCACCAAAGTACGCCAACTCTATAATATCTGCAAAGTGTACAAACTTGGCTATTTAAGCAATGGCGTACATTCTTGATGACTTGCAGACCCATTCAAAAGTGTGCCAACTAGGATTGGCGTACTTTTGAATGAATTGACATAGTAAAAAATATACGTAGGAGTAGAGAAGTGCGTCCAGAGTACTCAACATATCTTGGCGCACTTTCGAAAGAATTTGTGAAACACACACAAGTGCACTCACTGAAACTTTGCTTTATGCGACAAGGGTTCCCTGCGTACTTTTTGTATGCATTCTTAGGCCAACTTTGTATTCTCCGACTTGTTGTTCTCGGGCTCCATGAGCAATCCAATTCAAGGAAAACAAAATCATCAATGATACAAGTTTTAAGTATTACCCAGAAATAAAACCGATCAAATGATTAAAACAAGATATACTAAGAATTAAAACAAAATCCATGGTTGTTCCTTCGGTTGGCAAGATGTACTTACCTACGGTCAATTTCTAGCCTAATACCAATACTACCAAGGTCACCCACAGCCAAGGTCAAGCTCGACTGCTGCTCTCTGTTGGAAAAAAATGAAGAAGGAAAGAGAAATAAAAGGAAAAGAAAAGTGGAGGAAAGAGAATATGATTTCTTATATAGGAAGAGCTATAATTGTAGGCCATTGGATCATAATCCTTGTCCCTCACCCGGGTTCATCACAACACAAAAAAAAAAACTAAGGAATCAATGGTCCAAAGCATGCAACTAAGAAAAACTTACAAAAATAACCTAAACAATGCATGAATGGCATAAAGCATGATGTAAGCATTTAAACAACAAATGAGCTATACATGTATAATAAGCATATATCGAGTACGTATACTAGATTAGTGAGACAAGTCTCACACCATCACTGGATCCGAAATGCTTTGGAGAATAGGTTTATGCACATTAAGAGGATTGATACAAGCCAAAATTTGTCTGATATGATAACGAAGCCTATACCAAAAGAGAAGCATGACTTCTACCGAAGGAGGGCGGTTATGACTATTATTTGAGAACTCTCTCTCTCCTCATGAGGATGGAGGGGAAGATTGATGGGAATGGGGTCCATCCCCATGATGAATAAATATGGATTTGATCCATGAAAATCGGTCACCCGATGTCACGCTCCAGAACCAGAATACTGGAGAGTGGGGGCAGACAAAGTCAGCTATGTATACCAGAGTACTCTATACCTTGAGATACGATCACGATTGTATTTACATATGAGGGTTTACTCTATAATCCATCTGGCAATCCTGGGTCAAGAATTCTAGGTGTCTCAATCTTAAGCAAGCAACAAGTCATAAGATATATGATCACCAAATATATAATAATAAAATATTCCAAACTATACATACATAGATGATCATGAAGCTAGTTACCAAAATAAAGAGCTAGCAGAGTATAATATTACATGATCAGCTCTAGCTATAGTCTAGAATGTGCTTTACATATAGGCCCGCGGGATAGAATGTCAAGTCCCAAAACACAAGCTAAACACGTGCTCGGTGGCTAAACCCCTCAAAATAATAATGTACAAGATCAAGAGGGTGAGGAAGAAGAAACCGAATTATATCCTTGGGTGCTCCTCGTGTTCACCATCTTAAGGCGGGAAGTACGGAAGATCTTGTGATCCTACTCCAAAATTTGGCCATACAAAACTAGTGGGGTCAAACCCCAAAACAACAAGTACCAAAAGGGAACCAAACTTAGGAACTAAACCAGCATAAACACAAATTATTAAAAATAGTACAAAGAATATTTAAATAAGTACAGTAGATAAAATAATAGTTAAACATGCTCTGGAGTATTAAACAGGAATATCTGGAGTCATGCTTCAATTATTGTTCTGAGGATCAATTGTTGAAAATAAATCAGGACGGGACTAGACTGAAAATCAAGCAATCATGGCCAATCATGCCCTACGACTTGCTATTATTAGCTAACTAGGATTATCACAAGCCTAGTTACTGACACATGCAATTTAAGATTTCTTACAACCAGACACCCTGCAGACTATCCGGGTTATCAGGTATAATTATTTCTTATCTTTTCTGGTAGTGAAACACTCGATGGTGTGTTGGAAGTGTGTCCCTCATGGAGAGCTCCAAATCCATCAGGTGTCGCTGGGATACCGGGATTGCATGTAGCAAAAAAATCTCTCAAGATGCTTTCTAGATTGTCATTCTAGTTATTAGCCTGGACAATTATCAAGGATTCCCGACCGTGGTGCTAAGAAATCTGACTTAAACAAGATGCAAGACATGATAGTAACTTGATAAGTACAATCAAAATCAACCACGGGAATATATATCATGCAATACTGGTGTTACTAATAGCCTTGATCAGGATAATTTACAGGAATTCTCAAGTCATGAGTGCGCTACGTCGAGCCATTATCAGGATTATCAGGATCAGGAGTATCTGGATTACCAATACAGTGTCAGGATCATCAGTACAAGATCAGGATTATCAGTACAAGGTCAGGATTCAGGAGTTTATTTAAAATGTACGATCACTAGATCATGTCAGGAAATCAAGATTAATATCAAGAATATCAAGTTCAGGAAATAACCAAGATTAACTAAAATAACAGGATAAAAAAGAACTAGAGAATCATTAAGAGTTAAGCATGCTAAAGAGAATACCGGCATACAAGCGCATAAATTAATAATTTAGGGGCGTATAAAATTAGGCAAGAATAACATTCACGCATAATGGGTCAAAACCAACATTGGCGTACAAATGGGCATTGGCGCAAAACTAGCATTGGCGCAATCGAGCTTTGGCGCACAATCGAGTATTGGCAGCTATTAAAAGATAAAACATATATCTCGAGACATGGCACAACAGTCGAGGCAATACTGCAGTCGAGAACACAATTCTCGAGAATGGTCAGAAGTCATTGCTTAGTCATTAAGTAATAGAAAAGGCTACAAAGTGTGCCATCTCTGGAGAATGCCACATAGTGTGCCATACAACCGAGTGCGCCATTCTCCAAAAGGGACAAAGTGCGTCGGTAAGAAAATTTTATCAAAGTGTGACAACTCTGCAATATCTGTAAAATATGCCATCTTAGCTTTTAAGCAGTGGCGCATATTCTTGATGACTTGCAGATCCATTCAAAAGTGCGCCAAGTGGGATTGGCATACTTTTAAAGGAATTGCCTTAGTACAAAATGTACGTAGGAGTAGAGAAGTGCGCCTAGAGTACTCAACATATATTGGTGTAATTTCTAAAAAATTTATGAAACACACACAAGTGCGCTCACTGGAACTTCGCTTATGCGACAAGGGTTCCCTGCGTACTTTTGTTTATATTCTCATGCCAAATTTTTATTCTCTGACTTGCTGTTCTTGGGCTCTATGAGCAATAATACAAGGAAATCAAAATTATCTCATCATGAAGACAGGTTCTAAGTATTAAGCAAATAAAACCTATCAAGTGATTAAATAAGTTATACTAAGAATCAAAACAAGATCCATGGTTGTTACTTCAGTTGGCAAGATGTACTTTCCTACGGTCAAGTTCTAGCCTAATACTACCAAGATCACCCACGGCCAAGGCCAAGCCCGACTGCTGCTCTCTACTGGGAAGAAAAGAGAAAACAGAAAATAGAAAGGAAAGAAAAATGAAGGAAAGAGAATGGGATTCCTTATATAACAAAGGGATTGATTGTATGCCATTGGATCATAATCCATGCCTCTTACCTAGGTTCATCACAGCCACCCACAAAAAAATAAGAGACCAACGGTCCAAAACATGCAACTAAGGTAAATTTACAAAAATAACTTAAACAATGCATGAATGGCATAAAGTAAGATATAAGCAATTAAACAGTAAGCCATATATACATGTATAATACGCGTATACATATATTATAACAGTGAGACGGGTCTCACAGCTCCCTCCTCCTTAGAAATTTTTTTTCTCAAAATTTTAATAAGGCACGAGGTCTAACAAGAACTCTGGGGACATGCAATCAAGGCAAGCAAGGGCATACAAGAATCAAGCACAATCCTAGAATAAGACAATCATACACAAGACAAGATCAGGGAACGAGATATACGAACAAGTATACATTACGAGTCAAAATACGGATATCGAGCACGGATATCATCCTCTCGCTCCCAAGTTGACTCGTCCGGTGAGTGATGCCCCCAAGCAACTTGGACTAACCGAATAGTTCGATTCTTGAGAATCTTCTCTCTTTGGTCCAAAATAGATACATGCCTCTCCTCATATGAAAGGTCGGTACCAACGACCAATTTTGAATGATCCAGGACATGGCTTGAATCCGGTATATACCGTCATAATTGAGATAAATGGAAAATGTTATTTATCTCAGGAAGCAACGACGGAAGCACAAGGCGATATACAATATCTCCTACTCGCTCGAGAATATTGAATGAACCAAATCTGATGACTCCTCGGGTAGGCAAAATCTGAAGGAATACATGATTTTCGACAAAAAACTCAAGAGGTCACCGATGCGAATCGGCCCAATGACGTTGACGATCTTGATCCACCTTAAGATGCTTTCAGACTTGCGTGACTACTCCAACCATCTTAGCTATTGTTTGCTATTTAAATCAAAAGGAAGAACTAAGAGGACTTGATTTTGATTAACAAACTTGAGAGTACATAGTAGAGTCCTAAGAGACAATCTAAGTAAAAATTTGTTTTGATCTGGGGGGTGACATTGGAGGTTTAGGAGTATAGCAACTCTCTTTACTCCATGGATTATCCGGACGCAGAAACTTCTCTCCTTGGTTTTAGTGTGAATCTGCGGATAGCCAGCCTCCTTCTTTGGTTCGATCTCTCTCTGAAGCAAAAAAGTCGACATTTAGAATGTTTAAGTTTCTCTTATTTATAGTCCTCATGCTGATGGGCTATGGATGACGTATATGCTCGTACTTGGTGGCCGCAAGGGGCTCCTTTAGCAGGATACGGCCGTAACGGTAGCCGCATGGTGCGGGCAAGCCGCCACGTGGGTTTGGTTAGGATTTTTTGTTTGAAGAGATCTCAGGGCTGTTGTGTGCATAACTCGATCAATTGGACACTTGGTCAACACTAACTGTGCGAGAAATTGTCTTCAGTTATAACAGAAAATCTTATAAGTCGAGAGCCGCATACTATTTTAGCCGCATAGAAGCTCTCATTTGGCCTTGGTCGGAATGACCCTCTGGCCACATGATGTCGAGGTCGCATGGGTCTTGAAGCCGTATATGTACTCTTGTTTAGCCTTGGTTAGATGGACGCTCTGGCCGTATAATATTGTGGCTGCATGGGTCTTGAAGCAGCATACGTAGAACACGTGGCATGGTCCGTCTATCGAGATAATTAATGCACTAATGTGACTTATTATCTTTTCTTGAGTCATCGTCTGTACGGATTCTGAAGCATCTCAGGGTGATGACTGAGGTGTCAGATCTTCTGACAGATATTGAGATCTGTGTTAGGAGATTTTATGTGACCGCCCTGCTCTGTGGTCGTTCAAGCCGCATATAGTATTTTATGCGGCTTCTCTGTGATGGTTGATTAGGCCGCATGTGGCTTCTTTATGACTTGATTGTTCAGGCCACATAAAGGCTATTATACGGCTTCGGTCTGGTCGTATCTTTCATGTTTTATGTGGCAGAGCTCTATGCGGCATGTAGTATTTTTTTCTTCTACAGCTATTATTTTGGGACCAAGCAATTGTCTCTCGTCAATATCATCCGAAGCTACAAGGGATCTGCACTTCCTGCCATATAGTGCCTCGAAGGGTGCCATCTGGATACTTGCTTGAAAACTATTATTCTAAGAGAATTTAACCAAATGCAAATGATCCTCCCATGAACCACCAAAGTCAAGGGTACATGAATAAAGCATATCTTCTAGAGTCTGGATGGTACGTTCCGATTGACTATCTGTCTGGGGATGATAAGCTGTACTGAACTTCAGATGAGTACCCATACTCTGCTGTAGACTCTGCCAAAAGTGAGATGTAAATATGAAATCTCTATCTAATACGATGCTGACTGGCACTCCATGAATTATGAAAATCTGATTCATTTACATTGGAGCCAACAGCTATGTAGACTGTCCCACTATGAAGAGAAAAAAGTGAGCAACCTTAGTGAGTCGATCCACTATTACCCAAATTCTATCTCTGCCAGCTGGGGATCTAGGAAGGCTGGTCACAAAATCCATGGTGATATGGTCCCACTTCTATTCTAGAATTGGTAAAGGTTGAAGAAGTCCTGCTGGTCTCTGATGTTCATCTTCACTTGGTACACAAAGACGATTACTAAATTGGAGAGTTTCGTCACTGTGAATGCTTAGTTCGGATCTATGCCCTACCTCACATTCTGCTCTAAGTCGCTGAAGCTTGACATCTGTATATTGTGCTGCTCTGATCCTTTCAATTATACTGGATTGAACTTGCAGACCAGCAATCATTGTTGTGTCGCCTGAAAATACTACTTCCATGCCCATCTCCTGAAGATCTTCTAGAATCTCTTGCTACATCGTAAGAAAATAAACTCATGGCCTCTGGCTCAAAGCATTGGTTATGACATTGTCCTTCTCAGGATGATATTGAAGGTCAAGGTCATAGTTTGTCATCAATTTTAGCCATCTTCTCTACCTCATATTAAGATCCTTCTGGGTAAAGACCTCAAACTCTTATGATCGGTAAAAATCTCTACTTGACCTTTATATAGATAATATCTCCAAAGTTTGAGCGCAAATACTACTGCTGCTAACTCCAAGTTATGCGTCGGATACTTCTTCTCATGATCTCATAATTGTCGAGATGCATAAGCTATAACCTTGCTATACTGCATAAGACCACATCCTAGTCCTTTTTCTGATGCATCATAATATATGGTGAAACCACCTGTCCCAACTGAAAGAGTCAAAATAGGTGTTGTGATCAAGTTCTATTTGAGCTTCTCGAAAGAGGTTTGATATTCATCTGTCCAATCAAAACGCACATATTTATGTGCTAGCTGTGTTAAGGGTGCAGAAATTCTAGCGAAGTATATCTGATATGAAGCGCCGATAATATCCTGCTAATCCTAGGAAATTATGAACTATCGCAATTGTTCTTGGTATTGGCCATGTCTCAACGGCTTCTATCTTTCGGGGATCTACTTCAACACTACCTTTAGCAATAATATGTCCTAAGTATGAAATACGATCAAGCTAGAACTCGTACTTGCTAAACTTGACATATAACCTATGTTCTCTAAGGATTTGAAGAACTGTGCGAATATGTTGCTCGTACTCTGCTTCACTTTGACTGTACACCAAATGTCATCAATGAACACTATCACGAACTTATCCAAGTATGGCATGATAATACAATTAATGAGATCCATAAATACTGCTGGCGTATTGTTTGCTCCAAAGGCATCACTAAAAACTTTTAATGTCCATATCTTGATCTGAATGCCGTCTTGGGTATATCCTACTTTCTAACTCTGATCTGATGATATCCCAACCACAAATTAATCTTAGAAAACACCGCAGCTCCACTAAGCTAATCGAACAAGTCATCGATAATTGGCAAGGGATACTTGTTTTTGATGGTTACTACATTGAGGGTACGATAATCAACACACAATCGTAACTGTAGTAACCCTAGACGGGGTTGAATAGGGTCACGCTAATAAATCGAGCACAAATAATTTATAATAGACAATTTAAAAGTTAAGTGTGCAAAAAGTAAAGCAATAAGAATACTGACACCCAATGCATACTGGTATCCTCCTCGAGGCACTCCAGTCCCGAAAACTCTTATCCGGCTTGAATCTACTATTAGAAAAATAGTTACATCACGAGCTTTGATTCGAAGGCCCGTTGACTTCTTATATAAAAGCTTTGATCTGAACACTCTCTAACTTTACACAAGCTTTGATCCGAAGACTTGTACACTTTAACCTTTTACAAGATGGTTTTGATCTTCTTACACCAAATATAAAGATCTAACTTTTACAAATGAAGAACACTCTAACACAATTTGTGGATAGGCAAATAAAAACTTTGCTGGAGTGTTTGTGGAAGTCCTTTGGTAGATTAAAAATTTTAGGCTCAAAGGGATCAACCTTGAAAGAAAGGGTTCAAGGCTTTATATAAGCCAACAAAAAAAGAGCAAAAATACAACTTTCAGCCTGTGAACGGTATACCGTCGGTATACTACAGTATACCGTTGGTATACCGGTCTATAGTAGCAATGGCTATAATGACCGTTGGGATCATTTAATGCACATAATCCTACCGTTGGATTTCCAACTGTGATGAACCGGTATATCGTCGATATAGATCAGTATACCGTTGGTATGCCGGTCCAAACGACAGATAGCAACATTTATATAAAATCGGTATGCCGTCGGTATACTCCAGTATACCGTCGGTATATCAATTTTTAGCCGAAACTGATCATGGGTTATTTTCTACCTAGATTTCAATTTTGCCATCCATTACTTGTGTTTACAATAATTCCTAAGACTTATTACAGACTCTAGAGAGACTATGGCAGGTGAAGGCTTCTTCAGAGTCTGAAAATGATGATGGCATAGCTTTGCTTCTTCCTTTGATAGATGATGACTTTTTCCTTGGCGGCAGTGCATGGCTCCGGAGTTGTCGTAGGCGGTTCAGAAAAATCTTGTGGGATGACATCATCTTTGGTCCATCATAATTTCTTTATTGCATATGTCCATTTTTGATCTTGCTTATTACTTTTCTGCAAATACATGTTACGCAAACAAAATAATATATATATTAGCAAGTATGATAACATTTAATGCATATTTGGACTAGGTTAAGTTTAAGTATACAAAGTAGTGATAGAATAAATATTAGTAATGTCATAATATTAAATAGAATAGATCAACCATATTTAAAAATATAGTTAGATCATTGGGCTAACAATGATGTTTCGTCCTTCTTTTTTGTTACAACCCACACCCAAAAAATCGGGCATGAGTCGTGGGTACGTCCACCCTACGCCGCAGCATCGGCGGTAGAACATTGTCTAGGTCAACTATCTAGATAACAATCTCACGCAATCAATATATAAACCTGTCAAGATCTCAACTCCAAACGGAGGAGCAATATCATAATGATAATCATAATGTACTCAATCATGAATCTAAGCACGATAAGATAACAAGAAGTCTAACAACTATAGAGTCTAACCAACAACAACTACTACAACAACCACAATATCAATAATAATAATAATACAACATCCTGAATAATATACAATACAAGGTCTCAATCCAAAACCGGAGACAAATCCGGTGCTAAAAGCTAATAAAAACAATAACAAGGTCCTAGTGATCCCGGCTACCAATCCAGAAATTACCCCTAAACTAGAGGGTCCCTGTCTGCACCATCGACAGGCTCAGGTCCATAAAATATTGGACACCACTCCTCCGGATACTCTGAAAAAATATGTCCAGTCAGGACTGGAGCAAGTACATCTCTAACAGCAGTTCTAGTTAATTGATAAAAACTATAAAACAGTTATAGCAAGTAGCAAGGTAAAGGAAATAAAGTATGAACAAGATATACATATCACTGGTGCAAAAAGATAAAGATGCATGAATATCAGAAGCAAGATAGTAATAACTGTAAGATACAAGAAATCAAAACTAAGAGTAAGTCTGTGCACATGAACGTGTAGTGAGTCCAGCATGAAATATATGTAGCGAGTCAAGTCCAGAAACTATAAGTGAGACCAGCAACAAATGCAATAGAGTCCAGACTATAAAGAATGAACTCGGTGTCTTTGAAATACTTGTTTCGACATGTAAACGGCTAGGAGTAAGTACGGCTCACCGCGCACTGGGTGCGCGACTGCTATCATTCCAGATTAGACCAGAGGGAGTGATTCCTGATGATTCCAGATGGGAATATTTACATGTCTACTCGAGTATTTCCCCGCCCCGACTAATACAAGTGAATCCAAGACCCGACACGTAAATCAAGTATGAATCCAGCCAGAAATATGAGTGATGCTTGTAGGTGATGCCAGTAGTGATTCCAGAATAGAGGCCAGAAACATAAAAAATACGTGTCGCAAGTAAATGAATCCAGAAATACCAGTCAATGTCCCGTGTTGTGCCAGAATAATCAGATGATACTATACTAGAAGCTGAATCATAATAATCATCAGATAATGAAAACTATCAGAGAATGTACTCGCCTAACGTCCTGAGCAACTGCGATCCGAACTGGTATCGCAAGGACTTATTACGAAAAGTAAGGTTAAACAGGTTTCTAATAAGTTAAACAGATATAAAATAACTAAAAATAGGCTTCTAGGATCGTTCTAGGTCAAACTGGTCAAACCGATGAAATTTGGGTCAAAAAGTCAACTCTGGGTCCAAAAAGTCAACTCTGGGTTAAAACTAGGTCAAAAGTTGACTTTGGCGGTCAACCGAGTCAACTACGGTCAAGTCTAGGTCAAACTAGGGTGCCTTTGAAATTTTAGGTCAAAACTAGGTCATTAAGCTAATAAACCCTCAAACTCGCCTTCTTGAGATACCGAGATACCCTCGGTATTCGATACCTCACCCTACGCTATACGTCCCGCATATACCCTATAAAACCTATGCTAGCACGCGTAAATATATACACATATACATAAAAACCTATCTCTAAACTCAAACCTAGGCAATATCTCAAAAACCCCGCTCGAAACCCAATACCTTGGATATCTCAAGGTATCGAGATACCTTGATATCTCAAGGTATTGAGATACCTCTCTAAATTCAACCCTACTACCCCTCTAGCTAACTAACTATGCATAAACATATATATCTAGCTATAATCTAGGCTAAAATATATATATATCTAATACATATATGCATATACCTAGGTATCTACATATATACATATCTCACATACACACATACCTTACACCCACTCTCAATATGTATATATATCTATCTAGTATCTATACATATATATTGCTATAGGTATATATCTAGCTATATGTATATATGTATCTATACACATAGATATATATAGCTATCTAACTACCTATCTTTCTATCATATATCTAACTATCTATTTATCTAACTATCTATTTATATATATCTATCTAGATATCTAATATCTATCTATCTAGATATCTACCTATCCATCTAATATCTATCTACCTAGATATCTATCTATCTATTCATCTATCTATCATATATCTATTTATCTATCTATGAATCTATCTAACTAATTAGCTATCTATCTAACTATCTATCTATCTTATTAAACTATCTATCTATCTATCTATCTATCTATCTATCTATCTATCTAGTTATGTATCTATCTATCTATCTAGTTATCTATCTAGTTATCTATATATCTATATATATTTATATATATATACATAATATAAGTATATACATATAAATATATTATATATATAGTATAAATACATATGTACATAAATATATACAATAGTATACATATCATATAATACATAAATATGTATGTAATACATATATATATATACTTAATTATATATAAGGTATATATATATAATATAAATATATATAAATATATAGAATAGTATATATATATACATAATATATATATATATATATAATACACTAAAATAAAATACATATATATAGTATATATATATTTATATACTTAATACATATATGTAAAATACATATACATATACATATATATATATATATATATATATATATATATATATATATATATATATATATATATATATATATATATATATATATATATATATATAATAATAATAATAATAATAATTAATATATACATATACATATATATATAATAATAATAATAATAATATATACATATACATATATAATAGTATATATAATAATAATATAGGATACTATAATATATATATATATATATTATATATATATATTTAATATATAACTGTATATACATGTACATAATATAGTATATATATATATATATATATATATATATATATATATATATATATATATATTATATATATATATATATATATATATATATATATATTATTTTATATAAGTACAATAATATATATGTACATATATATATATATATATATGTATAATTATATAATATATAAATGATATATATACATATTATATAATAATAAATTATATATGTACACATATACATATAATATAATAGTATTAGTATATATATATAATAGTATATATACATAAATATTATAATATATATATTGTATATATAATAATAATTATATAATATATAATTATAGAATACAATATATATATATATATATATACAATAATATATTGATTTATATAGTATATATGTACTGTATTTAAGTATATACTAATTATATTAAATAATATATATAAATATATATATATTATAATATATATAAATATATATATAATCATACATATATATAGGTATTTATACATACATATGTATATATATATGTATATACGTAGAGAGAGGGTGGGGTGGTATACCTGTCAGGCAGGGGGGACCTACGTCTCGTCGCCGGCAGGAGGAGGTTGACGGAGCGGCCGGTGGCTAGCCGGAACGGCGGCAACAACAGTGGTTGCTGTCAGCAGCAACAACAACAGCTGCAGCGGCGTAGGCGGTGGCGAAGGCGGTGGTGCAGGGTGGGGGATCGACGGAGGGGGCGACGACGAAGAGTTCGGTGGTGGTGGCGGTGGTCTGAGGCGGCCGGGGGAGAGGTTTTAGGCGGTCGGGGGTGGCTGGGTTGATGTGGTCGGGGGGGGGGATCGGCGGGGCACTACGGGGGAGATGACGGCCGGGGTGGTGATCGTGGGGCGGCGGGATGGTGGTGGTCCGGTAGAGGACGTCGGGGCGGAGTGGATGAGGGCGTTGGCGGTGGTCCACGGTGGCGGGTGGTGGTGGTTGGAGGCGTCGGGTGGTGGAGGCTGCTGTTGGTGTTGGTGGTCGGGTTGGTTCTGCGGGGGCTGCCGGCGGCGCTGGCGGTGGCTAGGGCGGTGCTCCGGCGGCCGGGGAGGAGGTCAGGGGGTGGCGAGGCAGGGGGCTGAGGGTCGGAGGCGGTGGTGGTCGTAGGGGCTGAGGGCAGGGGTCGGGGGTGGTGAGGGCTGAGTGAGGGTGGTGGTGTGTAGTTTTAGGAATTAGGGTTTTGTGTTGGAATTTTCTAGGTTTGTGTGTAATAAATATGATGTAACATGTCCTATTTTTAGGAGAGAGAGAGAGGGGGGCTGCCTTGGGATTATGCCCGGCTGGGTTATTATTTTTGGGGAGTTGGGGAGGCTTCATCATGATGAGGGGAGGGCTAGGATTGAGGGGTTCAAAATGTAGGGTGGAGATATGTCCCCAAAAAGTAATGTATGTACATAAAAATGGGGAGAAAAACTATGATGGAACGGTCAAGGGAAGGGGGTCTCATTCTTCATGGGGTTGGACCAATGAGAGGGGGGCACCTCACTGCAAATTTGCATAAAAGCCCCTGAACAATTAGAAAATTGCACAAAAGCTAAAATTGAGGATTTGATGTGACAAAACACCATGTTTGGTATTTTGTATTGGACTAGAATAGTATTTTGTATGAGGCTTGTGGGTGTGTGTGGGGGTTTGGGTTGGAGTTGGGTCTAATTTGAGTGAGGTTGGGTCGTTACATTAATTTAATTAAAATTAATGCGCTAGGTGTTATTTAATTAATTAAAAATAACCGGGGGATCAAAATTGGGTGGCTCAAGCGTCATGGGCTTGGTAGGCTTAGAGTATAATAATATCATAATTGGGGTTGGTCAAAACGGGTTGAGGTTGGGTCTCAATCTCGATTGGAACGGACAAGAACGTAAATATGCAATTAATTGAATTTACGTACGGACGTTTGTAACGACTTTTGTGCGACTAAAATCAGACACACAAATGAGTATCTGTGAGTTACACGAAGGTCATTATGGTAGGTTGGTATGTCTAGGCAAAGTGTATGAAATTTATTTCTGGGTAACAGCTAGTGTAGTGTCCTAAATATCGGAACAATGGTAAGGCGTCCTAAGTAATAAAAGCATTGCACAAATAAATAATAATCTGTATAATAAATTCTAATTAGGACCAAAATAACCCTAATCTATTTATCTAAATTAATAAAAATAATTTTTTGGTCGAGGGGGTTTACACTGCTGCTGCAGCTGTATTACTGCTGCTGAGCTGCTGCTGTGCACAGCACAGCAGCTGCTGCACGCTGCTGCTGCCTTCCCCCCTTCGCATCGCTCATTCACAACACAATCACAAGACACACACACACACACACACACACACACACACACACACATATATATATATATATATATATATATACCACTATATATATACACACACATACTTATATATATATTCTAACACACACACACACTAACATATATATCTACACACACATTAACATATAAACACACACACACACTAATACATATATAAACACATACCTATATATATATATACACACATATCTATATATATATATACACACACTAATATACATATACATATACCCACTCGCACACTCAAACATATATATCTATACACTCACTCACACACACTCACTCTCACACACCCTCACACACTCACTCTCACACACACTAACACACACTCTCACAAACACACAACCACACACACAAACACTCATACATATACAGTGACACACACATATATACATATATATATATATATATATATATATATATATATATATATATATATATATATATATATACACACACACAAACACCTAGACATATACATACACAAGCACATATATATAAATACACACTTATATATAGACATACAAACACATAAACATATATATAAATATATATACATATATATATATAAACTTATATTCATATATAAACACTCATAAACACCAAACACAACACAAAACACAACAACGCACACAACGTCCACCAACGCGCGCCCAACGACCCCTAAGTACACTAACACCTATAAATATATAAAATATAATTCGAGATTTATAGCACACACTCCCCGAAGCTAATACAACGCGCGTACAAGCCCGAAACTAAGAAACCACGCCGAAATGACCGTTCGATCATTTTGACGAAACGCGGTGTGCGGTTAGGAAAATCTCATGAAATGCACACCAAACCAACTCGGAATCGGCCCAAAATTTATCCACGGGTTCCAAACGATATCTAGATCCTAGAAAAAAATGTTACCGCATCGATTCTAGGCCCGTGGCAAAAATGTGCACGCACTTAGAACCGGTGATGACGAAAACTCCGAAAACGCCTGAAACGCCCGTTTCTCCGCGACACGATTTCCCGTGTCCAAACGGAGACACGCACTACCCCTCAAGACACCCGAGCACGTCTATCTAGGTCCGTCTAACCTAGGACATCATCCAAATTTGGGCCAATTTTGGATTCCATCCGAAATTGACACAAAACCTAGTATCAAAGTCTCTAAACTCAACCAAACTAGTTCCAACTTCCTCCCACGGGTAGGCTTTGGGTCTAGGAAGGTTATAAAACACTAATTATACTACATAAAAGTAATTACAAGGGTGAAAATTAGGGTTTACCTCTTGGGAGTTGGAATCCCAAGCCAAAGTCTCCAAAAAGCTCCAAATCCACCACAACTAGCTTCCAAGCCTCCAATCCAAGCTCCAACACCAAATCTAAGCTCTACCCATCTAGTTTGGGGAAGAATGTAGGGTTAGGGTTAACAACCATGGAGAATAGAAGAAGAAAGAAGAGGAATTGGGCACTTACTTGAAGTTGGGAGAAGAAAGGAAGAAGAAAGAAGTAGTGGAGAAGAAGAAGAAGAAGTAGTGAAGAAGAAGAAGAAGAGGGGGGGAGCTCCTGTTGTGTTCGGCTGGGAATGGGGGGAAAGGGGTCGGGTCTCACACACATAAAGGGTTTACAAGTCTCCAAATGCCCAAAATGCCCTCCTCTCACTTGGGTTTGGATTTCGGGTTCCAAAAGTACTCAAATAACTCCAAATCTCTCCAACTAACCCACTAAAAATATAATAAATATTCTAAACCCAAAAATAGGTCTCACAAGGGTGTGGGTTGGGTCGGACATGGGTCCACTAGGGTCTGACATGGGTCTAGACTAGCCAAAATCCTAAAACAATCAATAAAAAATAATATAATCACTAATTAAATATAAATACAATTAATTATAAATAATACACAATTAACCTAAATTAAAATAATAAAAAATATCCGGCTCTGGAAATGGGGTAGTGACAAGCCTATCCTCCTTAGAAAATTTCGTCATCGTAATTTAAAGTCAATTGCACTCCCTCTAGGTCAAACCCCCAACAATCACAGTCAAGAAATTTTACCTAAACAATATACAAGATCATGGTCCTACTGGTCGTATTATCACAGTCTCAATCAGGGTCACTACACTATCTACCACAGCACAAAGAAAGTCTAACAGGTACTAATGAAGCACACCACAAGGAATGAAAAAGGACAGGAAGAAGAACAAAGAGACAGACCTGCTAACCCGACACCCGTAGCATCTGCCTCCTCGACCGTCAATGCATAAGCCCTGACCTGCTGGGGTGTATCCCTCTGCTGGTGCGGGGCATGATGCTGTGCCACAGGTGGCCTAGCTCCAACTCTCTGATCCTGTGCTCCACCCAATGGAGGTACAGTGGGGCAATCTCGCATCTGGTGAGAACCGGATCCACAGAACAAACACACCTTCAGCCTCCTCTTACAAACATCCCAAGTGTGTCCTGCCTTTCTACAGTAGGCACAAGTGGGCACTCTCTTCCTGACACTGCTGCACTGCCTTCTGCATATAGGAACGCTTAGCTGGTCCCGTACTACCACTCGCACTGCCTGAATCATCCCTACCTCTCTTGGACTTGAGCTCCAAGTCATCCTCTGCTCTCTGAGCATCTTCTACTATCTGCTCGAAAGTCGCCTCGCAGTCACTCCTAGTCAATGACTTGACCGCCATGACCAAGCCCTTGTGAAACTTCCTCGCCTTTGCTGCCTCACTCAAGCCATCCACGAATCTGCCCAGACGGCAGAACTCTGCTGCGTACTCGTCCACCATCATGCTCCCTTGGACGATACCACGTCAAAGCAAGGTCGAACATCTGACTTCCCGCTGCCTCTATCTGCATGCTGTCTGGAATCTGTGCCAGTCAGAAAATTCTCTCGATCTACTCTATCCAGTCATCCGTGTATAGGATCCCTTCTGTACCACGGAACTCCTTGGGCCTCATCCTCTGGAAGTCAATAATACTGCCCGGCCTCGGACGCTGAATCTGATCTGCCTGTGGCTGAATCTATGCTACCCTGTCCACTGTCGTCATGGCCACCTGGTGGGCGTTCTCAATGCCCAGCCTCATCATATCCACCTGACGGTGCTGCGCGTCCATCATCTCCCTGAAGAACGCAAACAACTATACGGCATCTACTGGAGCAGGAAGTGGTAGAGGAACCACCGAAACGACTGGGGTAGTCCTCGGATCGACAGGTGAAGGAGGATCCCCGAGAGAAGCAGATGCTCCCTCGACCGCAGGAGTGGTGAGTGGAGCGGTAGCAGCTGCCTGAATACGAGCTGGACGAGAGGTAGCAGACCTCTCAGTGGCAACTGTTGGAACGGTACGATAGGATCGTGTCTTCGGAGGCATCCTGAACACAGATCAAAAAAAGTCAATACGGTGCAAGATACGATATCATCAAAGAAGGACAGTAATATTTCAAAAGAAGCAAATTCAGAATAATTAGATTAGAATTGTTCCTAGTCGTGATTGAGTACACTCTCATCCTAGATCCTAGATCCTATAGCAGGCTCGCAGCCGTACAACTAAGTTGTTGTACTACCATGACATCGCACTAATTGTGAATCGAGACCTGCATGGGGCCGCCACCAAAAATGTGTCACGACCCGCACCCGAAAAATCGAGCATGAGTCATGGGTACGTCCAGCCTACGCCGCAGCATCGGCGGTAGAACGTTGTCTAGGTCAACTATCTAGATAACAATCTTACGTAATCAATATATAAACCTGTCAAGATCTCAACTCCAAACGGAGGAGCAATATTATAATAATAATCACAATGTACTCAATCACGAATCTAAGCACGATAAGATAACAAGAAGTCTAACAACTATAAAGTCTAACCAACAACAACTACTACAACAACCACAACATCAATAATAATAATAATACAATATCCTGAATAATATATAATACAAGGTCTCAATCCAAAATCGGAGACAAATCTGGTGCTAAAAGCTAATAAAAACAATAACGAGGTCCTAGTGATCCCGGCTACCAACCCGGAAATTATCCCTAAACTAGAGGGTCCCTGTCTGCACCATCGACAGGCTCAGGTCCATAAAACGTTGGACACCACTTCTCCGGATACTTTGGAAAAATATGTCCAGTCAGGACTGGAGCAAGTACATCTCTAACAGCAGTTCCAGTTAAATGATAAAAACTATAAAATAGTTATAGCAAGTTGCAAGGTAAAGGAAATAAAGTATGAACAAGATATACATATCACTGGTGCAAAAAGATAAAGATGCATGGATATCAGAAGCAAGATAGTAATAAATATAAGATACAAGAAATCTAAACTAAGAGTAAGTCTGTGCACATGAACGTGTAGTGAGTCCAGCATGAAATACATGTAGTGAGTCAAGTCCAAAAACTATAAGTGAGACCAGCAAGAAATGCAAGAGAGTCCAGACTATAAAGAATGAACTCGGTGTCTTTGAAATACTTGTTTCGACATATAAACGGCTAAGGGTAAGTACGGCTCACCGCGCATTGGGTGCGCGGTTGCTATCATTCCAGATTAGACCAAAGGGAGTGATTCCTGATGATTCCAGATGGGAATGTTTACATGTCTACTCGAGTATTTTCCCGTCCCGACTAATACAAGTGAATCCAAGACCCGACACGTAAATCAAGTATGAGTCCAGCCAGAAATATGAGTGATGCATATAGTGATGTCTGTAGGTGATGCCAGTAGTGATTCCAGAATAGAGGCCAGAAACATAAAAAATACGTGTCACAAGTAAATGAATCCAAAAATACCAGTCAGTGTTCCTTGTTGTGCCAGAATAATCAGATGATACTATACTAGAAGTTGAATCATAATAATCATCAGATAATGAAAACTATCAGAGAATGTACTAGCCTGACATCCTGAGCAACTAGCGATCCGAACTGGTGTCGTAAGGACCTATTACAAAAAGCAAGGTTAAAAAGATTTCTAATAAGTTAAATAGATATAAAATAACTAAAAATAAGCTTCTAGGGTCGTTCCAGGTCAAACGGGTCAAACCGATGAAATCTGGGTCAAAAAGTCAACTCTGGGTCTAAAAAGTCAACTCTGGGTCAAAACTAGGTCAAAAGTTGACTTTGGCTGTCAACCGAGTCAACTACGGTCAAGTCTAGGTCAAACTAGGGTGCCCCTGAAATTCTAGGTCAAAACTAGGTCATTAAGCTAATAAACCCTCAAACTCACCTTCTTGAGATACCGGAATACCCTCGGTATCCGATACCTCACCCTATGCTATACGCCCCGTCTATACCCTCTAAAACCTATGCTAGCACGCGTAAATATATACACATATACATAAAAACCTATCTCTAAACTCAAACCTAGGCAATATCTCAAAAACCCCGCTCGAAACCCAATACCTTGGATATCTCAAGGTATCGAGATACCTCTCTAAACTCAACCCTACTACCCCTCTAGCTAACTAACTATGCATAAACATATATATCTAGCTATAATCTAGGCTAATATATATATATATATATATATATATATATATATATATATATATATATATATATATATCTAATACATATATGCATATACCTAGGTATCTACATATATACATATCTCACATACACACATATACACATACCTTACACCCACTCTCAATATGTATATATATCTATCTAGTATCTATACATATATATTGCTATAGGTATATATCTAGCTATATGTATATATGTATCTATGCACATAGATATATATAGCTATCTAACTACCTATCTATCTATCATATATCTAACTATCTATTTATATCTATCTATCTAGAAATCTAATATCTATCTATCTATCTAGATATCTACCTATCCATCTAATATCTATCTACCTAGATATCTATCTATCTATTCATCTATCTATCATATATCTATTTATCTATCTATGTATCTATCTAACTAATTAGCTATCTATCTAACTATCTATCTATCTTATTTAACTATCTATCTATCTATCTATCTATCTATCTATCTATCTATCTATCTATCTATCTATCTATCTATCTATCTATCTATCTAACTAGTTATGTATCTATCTATCTATCTATCTATCTAGTTATCTATCTAGTCATCTATATATCTATATATAGTTATCAATCTATCCCTCGCTACCTAGCTGCGCACGCTTACACTTCTGCTGCTGCTGCTATCCTCTGCTGCTACTGCTGCCTTTAATGCTGCTGCTGTTGCTGCTGCATTACTGCTGCTGCCTCCCCCCCCCCCTTCGTATCGCTCACTCACAACACAATCACAAGGCACACACACATATATACATATATATATATATATACCACTATATATATACACACATACTTATATATATATTCTAACACACACACACACTAACATATATATATCTACACACACATTAACATATAAACACACAAGCACACACACACTAATACATATATAAACACGTACCTATATATATATATATACACACATATCTATATATATATGCACACACTAATATGCATATACATATACACACTCACACACTCAAACATATATATCTATACACTCGCTCACACACACTCACTCTCACACACCCTCACACACTCACTCTCACACACACTAACACACACTATCACAAACACACAACTACACACACAAACACTCATACATATACAAATACACACGCATATATACATATATATAACTATATATATATATAAACACGCTAATACATATACTTACACACACACATACTTATACATATATATATATATATATATATATATACACAAACACCTAGACATATACATACACAAGCACATATATATAAATACACACTTATATATAGACATACAAACACATAAACATATATATAAATATATATATATATATATATATATATAAACTTATATTCATATATAAACACTCATAAACACCAAACACAACACAAAACACAACAACGCACACAACGCCTACCAACGCGCGCCCAACAATCCCTATGCACACTAACACCTATAAATATATAAAATATAACCCGAGAATTCTAGCACACACTCTCCGAAGCTAACCCAACGCGCGCACAAGCCCGAAACTAAGAAACCACACCGAAATGGCTGTTCGGTCATTTCGACGAACACGCGGTGTGCGATTCGAAAAATCTCCTGAAACGTACACCAAACCAACTCAGAATCATCCCAAAATTTACCCATGAATTCTAAACGATGTCTAAATCCTAGAAAAAAATGCTACCACATAGATTCTAGGCCCGTGGCAAAAATGTGCACGGACTTAGAACCGGCGACGATGAAAACCCCAAAAATGTCTGAAACGCCCGTTTCTTTGCGACACGACTTCCCGTGTCTGAACGGAGACATGCACTACCCCTCAAGACACCCGAGCACGTCTACCCAGGTCCGTCTAACCTAGGGCATCACCCAAAATTGGGTCAATTTCGGATTCAACCCGAAATTGACACAAAACCTAGTGTCAAAGTCTCTAAACTCAACTAAACTAGTTCCAACTTTCTTCCACGGGTAGGCTTAGGGTCTAGGAAGGTTCTAAACCACTAATTACACTACATAAAATTAATTACAAGGTGAAAAATTTGGGTTTGCCTCTTGGGAGTTGGAATCCTAAGCCAAAGTCTCCAAAAAGCTCCAAATCCACCACTACTAGCTTCCAAGCCTCCAATCCAAGCTCCAACACCAAATCTAAGCTCTACCCACCTAGGTTGGAGAAGAATGTAGGGTTAGAGTTAATAACCATGGAGAATAGAAGAAGAAAGAAGAGGAATAGGGCACTTACTTGAAGTTGGGAGAAGAAAGGAAGAAGAAAAAAGTAGTGGAGAAGAAGAAGAAGAAGAAGAAGTGAAGAAGAAGAAGAAGAAGAAGAAGAAGAGGGGGGGAGCTCCTGCTGTTTTCGGCTGGGAATGGGGGGAAAGGGGTCGGGTCTCACACACATAAAGGGTTTACAAGTCTCCAAATGCCCAAAATGCCCTCATCTCACTTAGGTTTGGGTTTCGGGTTCCAAAAGCACTCAACTAACTCCAAATCTCTCCAACTAACCCACTAAAAATATAATAAATATTCTAAACCCAAAAATAGGTCTCACAAGGGTGTAGGTTGGGTCGGACATGGGTCCACTAGGATCTGACATGGGTCCAGGCTAGCCAAAACCCTAAAACAATCAATAAAAAATAATATAATCACTAATTAAATATAAATACAATTAATTATAAATAATACACAATTAACCCAAATTAAAATATAAAAAATACCCAGCTTTGGAAATGGGGTAGTGACATTTTTCACTAGTAGCATTGGAGCTCCCCAAGACGATCCACTAGCACGAATGAATTTTTGGGTTCTCAATTCTTCAATCATTCGGTACAAGACTTCTAGTTCTGAAGGCGCCATCCTGTAGACTCTCTCCGATACTGGAGCTATTCCTGGAAGTAGATCTATGGTAAACTCAATCTCACTTTCAGGTGGCATGCCTGAAAATTCTTCTGGGAATACATCTGGAAATTCATCAACAACTCTGACGAATTGTACTCCTTCTGCTACTACCATTCTCATAATTGCTGATGAAGACTCCGCCTCTCCTATAGAAAATGAGAATTCTTCTTCTCGGAGAATACAAAAGCTAACATTGCCAGCATGGCAATCTATCGTTGTGTATCGGGCACTCAACCAATCCATGCCTAGGACGACGTCATAATCTCCCATAGAAAACCTTATCAATCTAGCGTAAAACTCCCGCCCGCACACTACGACCTGACACAAGATATAAACTCTATCGACTACCATGATACCATTACCAGTAAGTATATTGAGTCTTATTGATAATGATTCGGGTTCCAAACTAACTTGTATCACAAATCGTGCAGACATAAAGGAATGTAATGCACTAGAATCAAACAATACTGAAGCTGAATGAGAGTTGACGAGATTTGTACCTGCCATTACCTCACCTGAAGCTAGCTGCTCCTCTAAGGTGAGTTTTATGCCTAGCCTCATCCTCTTGGTGTTGGTCCTCACTGTTGTGGACCTCCTTGCCTGGACTGTACTTGAGCTTGGGCCTGCGCATACTGTTGTGGCCTCTGTTGCTGGAATACTTGGGATTAGGTCGGCAAAGGCCTCTGACCCTGGTTCTGCTGAACTGGTACTGGAGCCCTATATTGTGGTCCTGCCTGGAATGATGATGATGAACTAGCTCTGTGTGGACAAGATCTCATTCTGTGGCTTGGTGACCCACAGACTAAATACAATCCTTGCGCTCGACGGCACTCCAAAAATATGTGCCCAAGCTTCCCACAATGAGAATACCCTGCTGAAGAAGATATCCTCTGCTGCTGAGGTTGGGTTGGTACTATTTGCTGGACTGAGGCTGTTGAAACTGGCCTCCTCGGAGATCCAATGGTTAAAGCCCTAACTACAGTGGCTGGTGCTAAAGACTGGGTGTAAGAACTTCCTAAAGTATGGGTCCTCTTCCGCCCTCTAATTTGATCCATGATTCTCTGGGAGGTATATTCATGCCTCCTTGTTGTCCGTAATATAGTATCAAAAGTCTGGAACTCATACTGTTCTACCGCCAATATGATCTCCAGGTGAAGTCCCTGATGTAACCTCCTAGATCTGTCCAATTCGGTAGTAACCAAGGTGGGAGCAAACCGACGAAGTCTGTAGAACTCTACCGCATAGCCGTCGACAATCCTGCCCATCTGCTTCTAGTTATTAAACCTTTGTTGCAGATCATAACGTGATATCGCGTCAAAGTATCTGGTCTAAAATCTTTCACTGAAGACAACCCAAGGGATGGGTACTATAAGTAAAATCATCTGTGTTGCCCACCAGTCTCGGGCCAAGTCTAGCAACTGCAGTCGAACTACTGACACTTGCTCTCTTGCAGGCACTTATGCTTCCTCTAGGATAGCTTCATTATCCTGAAGCCACACATCTGATGCAATCACGTCCTCGATGCCAAAGAAATACGAGGGTTGGAGGCGCTTGAAGTTGCTCGCCAAGTTATTGGCATAATGTTCGCCTCTTTCCAAAGCCCCTTATACTGACTGAATTAGTACGTCCTCTCGACGTCCTTGAGATGCCAATAATTTCTGAAGGATACCAATAAGTAAACTATTATCCCCTCCTATATCAGGTATTGGTTGCATTGGTGGAATTGCTGCAACAGGAGGTACTGGCTATATCTGGGGTTCTTTATTTTGAGCTGTTCTGGACCCGGCCCTAGAATGCTAAAGCTGAACCTCAAGGGTTTGCTGGGCATCTGGATATTCTGGAGGAACTTGGGCAGGATGATCGGAAGGACCATGAACAGTGTCCTTGAAAGATAAATGACACATGATCATCAAGGGACGAACAAGATTGATCGAGGATCAAAGCAGACGTTGAATCAAGATTTCAGGGATATAATTTCGACACTTGGAGGAGATCAAGGAGTATCATGATGGAGACATCTAAACATCGGTAAAACCCTCACACTTCTGAATTTTCAGACCTACAAGGGCCACCACTTAAACCGTGTCACATCCTAGAACTATAATACTTGAGAGCGGGGGCAGACAAAGCCAGCTACATATACCAAAGTACTCTATACCTCGAGATACGGTCATGACTGTCTAGACATTTGAGGGCTTACTCTATAATCCATCAAGCAATCCTGGGTCAAGAGTCCTAGGTGTCTCAATCTCAAGCAAGCAACAAGTCACAAGATATATGATCACCAAACATATAATAGTAAGGTGTCCCAAACTATACATACACAGATGATCATGAAGCTAGTTACCAAAATAAAGATCTAGCAGAGTACAATGTTACATGATCAGCTCTAGCTATAGTTTAGAATATGCTTTACATGTAGGCTCGCATACTAGAATGTCAAGTCCCGAAGCACGAGCTAAACACGTGATTGGTGGTTATATGCCCCAAAAGAATAATGTACAAGATCAAGTGGATGAGAAAGAAGAAACCCACTCATGTCCTCGGGTTCTTCTCGTGTTCACCATCTTGAGGTGGGAAGTACGGAAGATCATGTGGTCCTGCTCCAAAATCTGGCCATACAAAACTAGTAGGGTCAGACCCCAAAATAACAAGTATCACAAGGGAGCCAAACTTAGGAACTAAACCAGCATGCGAACAAATTATTAAGAAATAGTACAAAGAATATTTAAATAAGTGCAGTAGATAAAATAATAGTTAAACATGCTCTGGAGTATTAAACATGGATATCTGGAGTCAGGCTTCAATTACTGTTCTGAGGATCAGTTGTTGAAAATAAATTAGGACGGGACTAGAGTAGACTAAAAATCAAGCAATCAGGACCAATCATGTCCTACAGCTTGCTATCATTAGCTAAATAGGGTTATCACAGTCCTAGTTACTAATACATACAGTTTGAGATTCCTTACAGCCACATGCCCTGCAGACTATCCGGGTTATCCAGATGAACAGGTACATAATAAAGATTTATCAGGTATTATCATTCATTATCTTTTCTGGTAGTGCAACACTCGACAGTATGTTAGAAGTGCGTCCCTCACGGAGAGCTCCAAATCCATCAAGTGTCACTGGGATACCGGGATTGCATGTAGCTAGGAAAACTCTTAAGATGCTTTCTAGATTGTCATTCTAGTTATTAGCCTAGACAATTATCAAGGATTCATGACCATGGTGCTCAAAAATCTGCCTTAAACATGATGCAAGATAGGACAGTAACTTGACGAATAGAATCAAAATCAACCATGGAAATATAGGTCATGCAATACATGTGCTACTAATAGCCTTGATCAGGACAATTACAGGAATTCTCAAGTCATGAGTGTGCTACGTCGAGCCATTATCAGGATTATCAGGATCAGGAGTATCTGGATTACCAATACATTGTCAGGATCATCAGTATAAGATTGAGATTATCAGTACAAGGTCAGGATTTAGGAGTTTATTTAAAATGTACAATCACTATATCATGTCAGGAAATCAAGATCAATATCAAGAATGTCAGGTTTAGAAAATAACCAGGATTAACTAAAATAATAGGATAAAAAATTAAAGAATAATTAAGAGTTAAGTATGCTAAAGATAATACTGGGATACAGGTGCATAAATTAACAATTCATGATTGGCGCATAAAATTAGGCAAGAATAACATTCGCACACAATGGGTCAAAACCAACATTGGCGCATAAACGGGCATTGGCACAAAATAATCATTGGCGCACAAACGGGCATTGGCGCATAATGGAGAATTAGCGGCTACTAAAAGGCAAAACACATGTCTCGAGGCATGGCACAACAGTCAAGGCAATACTGCAGTCGAGAACATAATTTTCGAGAATGGTCAAAAGTTATTGCTTAGTCTTTAAGTAATACGAAAGGCTACAAAGTACACCATCTCTGGAGAATGCCACATAATGTGCCACATAGCAGAGTGCGCCATTCTCCAGAAGGGACAAAGTGCGCCAGTAAGGAAATTTCACCAAAGTGAGCCAACTATGCAATATTTGCAAAGTGTGCCAACTTGGCTTTTAAGCAGTGGCACATATTCTTGATGACTTGCAGATCCATTCAAAAGTGCTCCAAGTGGGATTGGCGTACTTTTGAAGGAATTGTCTTAATACAAAACGTACGTAGGAGTAGAGAAGTATGTCCAGAGTACTCAACATATCTTGTTGCACTTTCTAAGAAATTTGTGAAACACACACAAGTGCACTAACTGGAACTTCATTTATACGACAAGGGTTCCCTGCGTACTTTTGTACATATTATTATGCCAACTTTTTATTCTCCGACTTCCTGTTCTCGGGCTCCATGGACAATAATACAAGAAAATCAAAATTATCATGAAGACAAGTTCTAAGTATTAAGAAAATAAAACCTATCAAGTGATTAAACAAGTTATACTAAGAATCAAAACTAGATCCATGGTAGTTCCTTCGGTTGGCAAGATGTACTTGCCTACGGTCAAGTTCTAGCCTAATAGTACCAAGGTTACCCACGGCCAAGGCCAAGCTCGGCTACTGCTCTCTGCTGGGGAAGAAACAAAAAAGAAAAGAGAAAACTGAAAGGAAAGAAAAATGAAGGAAAGAGAATGAGATTGCTTATATAGCCAAATAATTGATTGTAGGACATTGGATCATAATCCATGCCTATCACCCGGGTTCATTACAGCCACCCACCAAGAAAATCAAAGGACTAATGGTCCAAAGCATGCAACTAAGGAAAATTTTCAAAAACAACATAAACAATACATGAATGACATAATGCAAGATATAAACAATTAAATAATAAGTAAGGTATACATGTATAATACGCGTATGTCAGGTACGTATACTTGAACAGTGAGACGAGTCTCACACCTATGGTTGGTTTCGGCCAAGTACTTAGCCAATTTTCTGGGTGCAGTTTCTGTGACAAGATTCATTTTTGGGAGGCTGCTTTGGATATGCTATAGTCATTATTTGGCTCGATCTTCAATACGAAAGTTGTTGAGAAAAGTTGTCTATTTTATCCCTGCTTTGAACCAGGTCATTTGGAGGTATATTGAAGAAGTTATGACCATCTGAAATAGCATATCTATTCATATTCTGTATGCATTCAGCTTGCATGCAACATTAATAATGGATGAATGAATCTTGGGAGAAGGAAGGGGCTGCCCTTTGGACTTCTCCATGCAATGAATGTGATGTACCCAAGATGCATATCCTCCCTATAAATAGAGGGAAGATGGTGAAGATTGAACACAACAAGTAGCAAGAAGAAGCACACACAACTTGTAATCCACCTCAAGTGGGATTTGAGAGAAAGTGATCCTCAAGTTAAGTTGTATCAACTTGAGAGAAGGCCCTTATAATCTTTTATTTGATTGTAGTGAAACGCTGAAGAAGGGACAGACGGAGAACGTAGGCTCAAATTGAGATGAAACTCGGTAAATCTTGTGTTTGTTATCTCTCTTAATTTCTCTTCTCTTCCATTTTTTATTTTATACTCATCTCATCACAAAGACGAAAAATGTCTTATTTTTTCCAACAGTTTGGTTCGCGGAAAGAAAAGAAAAGAAAATCAATTTCATGTTCTCTTCTTTCCTTTTAAAAATTATAATTGTTATCAATTTTTTTTACTAGTGTTTGGAAATGTCAAAAAATTTGGAAGATAAAAAAAATATTTAAATGTGGAAAAGTGAATTCTTGGTTGGATGGAGAGAACCATTTTTCCTCTAATTTTTTTCCATTGGGAATAAATTTCCTTTCATCCTCAATTCTTTTAGCATCCAAACATAGAAAAATAATTATTTTTCTTTTTCAACCCAATAATTTTGCGAACCAAATGAGGCCTTCATGTTCCTCAATTTTTTCCTTAATTTATTATTCTCTTATGCAAAAGTTACTACTAATTCTTATTCATCTTCAACGCAAAAATTTACAATTTTCTTCTAAAAACTTTATACAAACTTTTAAAAAACCTCAAAATAATTTCTTAAAAATAAATCAGTACGAAAGATCGAGAAAATAAAATCCACCTCTCGTGGTGGTATAGAAGAGGTGGAAAATAAATAAAGAGATAATTTGTGTAGAAAAAAAGACAAATGTGTCTAACAGGATGTTTGTTCCTCTCTAGTAATTATAGATGTGGTACTAATTAGAGATTGAGCTTCCCTTCTAATAATTAGAGTCTTTAATTAGTGGTTTATAAAAACTGTTTATTTTTTCAGTAATTAGTTATTACAATGATCTTTTTACCTTCAATTAGATGTTGGGTGCAGAGGCTATTTTTTTATGAACCTATAATTAGTCGTTAAGTTTGAATTGTATCTTATTAGATGCAAAAAATAATTAATATTTTTTGTTGGTCCAACTCTAACTTAGATATAATTAGATGTAAAAACAAACAACCTGAGGTCTAATAAGTAAATTTAGAATCTAAAAGACTTTTAGGAGAATAACAAAATTTAGAGACCTTATCTCTACTCTTATAATGAGGCTTGGAAACGGTTCAAAATTGAGCCATCTAAGCCGTTTGTAAATTCTTTATAATTTATTAAAAAATTACGGTAAAAAATAAATTTATCTATTTTCTTTGACCTAAATATATATTTTAAAAACTAAACTAAAAAAATAATTTAAAGAAAAAAATTCAGAAATATTTAAATTATTTAACAAATCTTAATCTAAATATAGTTAAATATTCGAAATAATTTTCAATAAAATTATAAAAATATTTATTTTACGTCCATTGTACGTGAATTTACTAGTGTTAAGTAATGATAGATGTAAGAGAATTATATGTGAAAAAAATCATCCATGCGCTAAGCTAAACTCGCTCAAGCCACCGCCAACTACCACCACGTCCTCCCGACACAAGGCCGACCCAGGGGGTTGGGTTGGGTTGGGTTTCCCTAGCCGAAACTAAATTTGGTTACCCTTTGCCCTTGATTCCAAAAGAAGATATAAAAAAATTTATGGCGAGAGGGGTTGGTAGTGGCGTCGAAGTCTCCGGTTCTGACGACGTCATTGAGCTCGAATTCTGAATTCCTCTCCTTGAGCTACTCAAGGCTTTTCAGCGAGAACTCATATATGGACCTGGTGGATTCCTAGTTCAACTAATAATAAGTAGTTGTGGTGGACCGCAGAGGCTTTATTGACGAAGACGTGTCTGAAACTTAGAGGTCATGGGGGATTATTTTGACCAAGAGGTTATCCAAACCTATTGACTTGTCTGGCTTACCTGGGTCAGCCCTTCCCCGAATCCTACTCATATAATCCTTCAAAAACAAAAGGCTAATTCTATAGGCACTCGAAAATTTACTTAGGACAACCAATTACATCAGGACAGTCCAATTGAAATTTTTACTCAGGATAGTCTCAAATTTACTGAGGACAGTCCAACCCTCCCCTCTCGATCCCACCCTAAACCCTAACCCTAACCCTAACTGCCGGAGGAGGAGAAGGAGGCGGCTGCGTCGGGAGGAGGAGGAGGGAGGAGGCAAAGATTGGAGGAGGAGGAGGAGGAGGAGGAGGGAGGAGGAGGATCCCAATTTATCGTCCTCAAAGACTGTCAAAATTTTGACAAATTTTTTTGACAGTCCTTCCAATAGGAAGGACTGTCAAATTTTTTAACAGTACTAATTTAGAACTATCAAAAATTTGACTGTTCTAAATTAGGACTGTAAAAAATTTTGACAGTTGGAAGGGCTGTCAACTTTTTTGACAGTTCTGAAAAAAATTGGGTTTGCCTGAAACAAATTTTTCGTTGACAAACTTGTAAATAACTAAAACCAAAATTTGGGTTAGCCTAAGAAATTTTTGGAGTGCCTTTAGAAAGCCTTTGATCAAGGCACTATAAAAAACTCAGGACAGCCCATAGTTTTTTTCTTGATAATTACAAGTTTGCCACTCCTAAAAGTTACTTAGGGCTGCCCATACCAACCTATATAAGTTACCACCATATGTTCAAGTCCTAAAATATGAGAAAAATCTAAAATCTGGTTCCATAGTTCTCTCAAGTTTGAAAATCTAAACCTAGGAATTGGATTGTTGTGGTCCCAAGTGGAAGAAAAATCAGACTTGGAAGATTTTTTTTCTTAAATTCAGTATATTTTCGATAACATACGATGAATTAGTTTCTCAAGCATTCGATTATTACCTTATTCTTCATATTTATTCGACCATTGTAGGACCCATGCACGAAATTATCTTTGACAAAAAAATTGGATCATGCAATCTATTAAATCTGTACTCCGCTCCTTCTGAAGAATATCCTGGTTGTTCTGAAGCACCTTCTGTATGCGAAATGACAACCATATTTCGACGTTGGTCATGTTAGGACTGTCTAAATTTAGACATTCCTATATAAATATAGGACTGTCATAATATATACAGTCCTAATATACTGAGTGGACTATCATAATGACTACAGTCCCGATTTGGACTGTCAGATTATCTTCAGTACTGTAGAACTATTGACAGTCCATTCAGTACATAGGTCTGTAAAAATTATGACAGTCCTAATTTGGACAGCTAATAATTTACAAGTTATTATTTTTTAATTATTTTATATTAGTTACAGGACCTACATTGTACAGATATTGTGGAACATCCTGCTATTGGGTTTGATATGGAGAATATATTCTCAATTGATATTCGCTTTGCATCTCATGAAGAAGCATTAAATTGGTGCAGAGAAGTTGGAAGACAACATAACATAGACATTGTTATTGTAAGATCGACCAGATCTCGACCGGACAAAAAATATTTAGAGCTGGGTTGTGAAAGAGGCGGTGTGTTTAGGCATCATGGGAAGAAAAAATCGATTGTTGACAAAAAAAGTCCCTAAGAAAAACATCGGGACAAAAAAATATGGTTGTCCATTTAAGGTGTTGATTGTAAACGTAGAAGATGTAAAGTTGATAGTCGAAGTCAAGAATGGAAAACACAATCATCCTAGTGCAAATACACTTACGGGTCATGCCTACGTGGCACAGTTGAACAAGGATGAGAGAAAGTTGGTTGAAGAATTGTCCCTTTCCGGAGTAGCACCCAAATAAATTTGTTCTGCCGTGCGACAAAAAAATGATGAGAACAAGTCAACCATGAGGACGATCTACAATACTTTAACGAGAGCAAAATATAATAGTATGAAAGGAAGAATGTTGATGCAACAAGTATTGAAGTTGCTTGACAATCATCACTATTTGGAGTACCATAGAAGACATCCAAAAAATAATGAACTCCTTTCATTATTTTTGGCTCATCCTGATTGCACAGACTTGGCCAGGTCCTTCGCAGACGTATTGGCCCTTGATTTGTAAATATAAGACTAATAAGTTTAAGATGCCTCTTTTTTATATTTTCGGATTTACATCTACGGGGAAAATATTTTCAGTCGCTTTTTATTTTATGAAGAATGAGACAGTTGAGGATTACACCTGGGTATTGAGGAAACTACAATCCCTTTACACAGGATACAAATAGCCCTCTGTTTTTGTTACCGACAGAGAATATGCCCTGATAAATGCTATAGATATCATATTTCCTCACGGGCATAGACTACTATGCACTTGACATATAAATCGGAATATTCAAGCTCAATGCAAGAGCAAATTTGAAAATGTGGATAGTAAAATTGACATACTTCACTTCGAGGAATTCTACAGCGACTATAATCTTGTATGGCGAGAAAGTACCAAAGACAGCTACGACACAACATGGTACATGTTCAAACAGAAGTGGGAGATGAGTAACCCGACATGCATTTCTTATATCAAAGATACTTGGCTAGAATAACATAAAAATAGTTTGTCATAGCATGGACAAACATGGTGAAGCATTATGGCACAATCACTACCAACCGGGTCGAAGGATCACACTCGTTTGAAAATCCTTCTATGGTCATCGGTCGATAATTTTGTCTCTATTTGGCAATCGATTTATTTGATGACTATTTCAACGGTGAACGAGATTGTAGCATCATTTGGGATGAGCCTCAATATTGCAAAGCATGAATATAAGCATGAACACCTCTTGGATGCTTTAATCCATGTAATATCTCATAAGGTATTGGGCTTATTGTTTGAGGAGATTGGTAGGTCAAAGTTCGTTGGTTTTGATCCTAAGGTTTATGGTTGTTCATATCGACATTCGCTCGGCCTTCCTTATACACATGATATTAACGAATATTGCCTCAATCTATACATATTCTAATAGATATTGTTGATCAATGTTGGAGACAGTTGTCGATCATGTCAACGGTGAAAGGTCGCGATGATTTCTTTTATTTGCCACAAGTGAAACTCATTCACACAAGATGGTGTATCGGACCAGAACCGGAAAGAAAATCGATTGAGGTTAAAATCCAAGAACCTGCTAGCCCGACACTACTTGTAAATCCTCTGATCCAAATTATAGGATTAGGGTTTATTTAGAATTATTATGGATTAATAATTGTATTTATTTAAGACCTATTTTTTTTAGGTAACACTTGTTGCACCTCACCTTTGTTTGAAAATATAGAGCACTACACTAGCTTTTGCCTTCCAACAAACTTTGCGCCCTTGACCTAGACAAGCCCTTGACCTAGATAAGCCCATCTCCAATCCTAACCTTTGTATCACTCATAATTGCACTCGCTTGTGCTTTATTTTAATTGCACAACATTTACCACAAATATCTAATTTTAAACCTAGACTTTACACACATGTCTATTTCAATCGAAATTGGAGATACAATTCTGACCCGTTTCTTGCAATCCAATATATGACAATAATCTATTCCGATTCTACTACATCCGTGACACTTGTGTCACTCCCAATTGAGATCCCATGCACTTCCAATTTATTTAAAATCACTAATGACACTATTTTTAAATTAATTTGGGGGCAATCGAGTCAATCTAACCCAAAACTAGAACAAACACCAACCCAAATCTATACTCACACCCCCATGGCTCATACAAAATACCATACACCAATTTTTCCCACTACAATACACCAAATATGGTATATTTCTACTCCCAATCCACTTTTTCTCTTGTGCAAGTCATAAACTATTGGGGACTTTTGTGCAAATAACTAGCCATGTGTCCACCTCCTATTGGTTTATAAACCCCCTCACCCAAAATAGATATTTTGTGTGTATTTTTTATTATTATATTTATTATAGATGTTAAATTTTTTTTTAGAGTATTCTCTTAGTTAATTAGAAAATAAATTTCTTGATATATTTACTTATATAAATATTTATTTAGAATTATTTTTAGGCTATTTTAGATTTTTGGAGATTTTTCTAGAATTTTTGGTAATTAAAACCTAGGAAACATAAATTTCTAGGACTTCCATGATTTACTATGAGACCATACTTGAATGTTGTTACTAACAAACATTTATTTTAGAGTTAAAATATTTAAATATATTTTTCTATAATTTATTTAGAATTTTAAGGAATTATTGGATGTTTGGAATTATTGAGGATTTATTTGGATATATAAAGTCTTAATATCAGATATATGTTAATTTAGTGTTAATAGATATTAATAAGATTATATATAAATTATTTTTATTATTTTTAATTCTATTTAATATTATAAATTATTGAGATAAATTTAAACTATATATTAAATTAATTTAAATTCTGAGCCTACTAGAAAAATAACTTCATGCATATCCTATCCTTATTTAAACTGATCCTAATCATATCCAAATTAGTCAATCCTAGTCGTATTCAATTAAATAGTCTTCACCATTATAAATAACTCTTAGACTTATGGAATAAACTCATCTTTCATATTTTTTCTTTCCCAAACTCCTCTCTTTTTCGTCCAAAAATAGTCAAAATTCGTCATAAATTTAGCCTCATTTTCTAGTAGTTATAACGACTTAAAAAGACGATATCTCTTAGCTCCGGACTCCAAACGTACTCCAATTTTTTTTGTTAGAACCATATAAAGGTTAGTTTTATGAATATATAAATAATTTTAATAATTTCAGAACCTATTTTTTCAAAAAATTCTAAAAGTGTCAGTTGTCCAAAATCTGATGTATTTTTGTGTTTTCGAGATTTTGGGAGATCCCGAACTCAAAATTATGAGCCATTTGTAGTTTCGAAAAGATGACATGATGAACTTCCATAAAATTATTTTTTCAGAATTTAAAATTCAAGTTTAATCTATTTTAAAATTTGTGCAACGTAGACGTAAATAGGAAACCACCGAAAACTGTCATCTGTGCGCCCTTGTCGCCATAACTCTTTACCGACTTATAATTTTATGAAACCGTCGATTTTGGTGTTCATGTAACATTAAAATCTATAGGATTCCACACACAAATCCAAGATTTAAGTCGGTTGACTTTTTGGTCAACGGATTGACTCGATTTGCGTGCCACGGATCACAAATTCGTAAAGTTAACTTTCTTTGGACCAAAATTAGGGTTTAACAATAAAATCAGATTATAAGAAGATTAAAATACTATTTTAGGTTATTTTATTCATAATTAAAATAGATTAAAATATAGGAACCTATTCACCCACTTTTGTAACCTAACTTGTTTAATTTATGTGACGGGTAGATCGGACGACGCCTTGAGTTGCGACTTCATTCTTTTTCAGAGCAGGCAAGTATACCTTACCATTGTACTATGATTTACAATCTATAAGGTGCATGTATTTTATTTCTGTCATTTAGTTCATATATTTTAACTGCTATATAAACTGCGCGTCCAAGAATAACTTGGGTGCAATGACGGTGGCGTCGTATTTTGTCTTTATTATATATTATGCATATTGGCCTAGTTTTACGAGACCATCACATGATCATGAGGCATTCTTATATTTTATTGGATGTGACACAATTGTTACACGAGTGTGAGTCTTATGTAGGACATGAACTTGCGTATTCGGCTGATCATCGGTACGTATGGGACATGCGACGGATAGGGATAACTGCTGATAGAATTTGCATTATTAGAAGCCTTGGCAGTTATTAGAGGTATCATCGTGTCATGGATATGACATGCTTAGAGCATGGGGTGGGAAGGACAATGAGTAAGGCATTTGGGCTCCTTTGCACTTTCCTTGTGTAACCCGTACGCTCCGCCGGAGATGCGCGGTCATGATGACCACTATATATATTATTATTATCAGGCGGCCTCTGGCGTTCAAAAGATGACATGCTTTTTAGGTCCCTGAATCTCCGAGAGAATCATGCCAATCCCATTTTAGCCAGATAGCCCACGTGTTGGAAAGTTGTTCTCAAATTACATTCACATAGGTGGTTAGACGACCCTTGGATATTTATTTTCAGTAATTTATTGGCATGCTTCTATGTATCTTGTTACGTCTCTCTGAGGACCTGGTCCCTTTCCAGGTGTAGACGATTATGACTATTCGTAGGAGCACGGATCAGAACTTGCTACTACGATCTCTTTCGAGGAGGTCTTCTCTTCGAGCCTCATTGTTCATTAGATGTACTTATTTTGTTTTTCTTATATTCTAGTTTAGTAGTGGATTTGTCTCCACCCAACTAATTGTTCTTATCAAGCATCTTATACTTGATTCAGTTATATAGTTGATTGGTTATTTATTTATATTTGATTATGTGGATGAGATTTAGTTATGCCCTGGGACTTGTGATAATTATATACCACTTTTGAATTATTGTTCATAATACAGCGTACGTATGTGTTGTGGTTTCCATATATTGGAGTCTCCATATATATACGACTGACATGCTTACGTATTCCTAGTCCTACGTATTTTGGGACTGGGGTGTGACATATTTTTGTGGTGGCCCATGCAGGTCGAGAGTATATTGTCTTGGTTACGTTACTGTACTGAGCAAGCCTGCAAATAGGATTAGAGTATAGGATCTCATCCATATTTGACTATGACTCACCTTCCTTCCAATCTATTCTATTTAAATAATTATATCCTGCTTGATTCATGTACTTTCCTAAGTTTCTTGAGTATAGCCTTCTGCTAGAATATAGGAATCCTTGTTGTTAGGATGATAATTAGGGTAACATTCCTACTAGGAATACAAATAGAATATTGGCACATCACTAAGCTTAGAATACCTAATGAACCCTAGCATCCCTTACCTGTAGATTAATTGACCATTATCCCTTGATATATTTATGAAGGACTTGAGAGTAGTATAGACACTACTATGATTAGTTAGAAATTTGACCATATTGTTTGACCCTAGTATTGAGGAACCAATAGAAATCCAAGGTTGAATATTAGGACTAAACCTAACTTTCATAGTAAGATCATATTAGAGAACTATAAATTTAAATTCTTGTCTTGATATTAGCAGAACAGTACCTTAGGAATCCATTGAATGGATAGAACATTTTCCTTGATCATACCTCGAACACAGAGATTAGCATCCCACCTTTCCTTAAGAAACCATGATATTATCAAGAGTCTCTCTATTTAATTTCATATCTTGTTCCCCCAAAATCTTAACGCTCGCTATTTGTGCAACGACTAAAATTTTCTTTTATCTTATAATTCGTGCCACCTAACCCTTCTGATTGTAGGCCAAGTGATTTCTTTTATGTTATGATATATAGGTTGCTAGGATAATAGTTGTTAATCTTGAATTTTGAAATTCTGTGCTTGGTAGTTAGAACTTGATAGTTTGAGTTGTTCATTTATATTATGATTTTATGATTACCCTTTAGTTGCAAATCAAGTAATCTATTCCACATATCTCAATACAGGTTATACCCTCTTTCACTTGAGAGCCAGTAACTTCTTTATTCTTAATATTAATGTTTTTGTTTTATAAGCACTATGATTAAGACTTAAGATGACCATTACCTATATAATGTAATAGGATACCCTAATAGGTACCAAGATCTTTCCTCGTATACCCCAATAAGAGTTCTACTTTATTTACAAGGACAAGGTTAATTTGTACATTCCCCTTAAGGCAGTTACAGTATTAGTTTATTCTTGTAAGATTGGGTAGTATGCCTCACAACATAGTATCACATAGTCTTTTTGACCCATTAATGAAGTATAAATGAATGACATTAACTATATGCTAGCATAAGACGATAGTGTTTATCCAGACTGTAGAACTTAGAGGCTCATATCCCATTTGGTCGACTAGAGACTTAGACAAGGAGTTAGTATGGCAACTGTAGAGGCACAACACCGGATGAGTCTTATCTCTTTGTGAACTTAAATTATTTTGTACCTTACCTCATCATAATCCAGCGTACTTATATTTTCTGGACTACCTCGACTTATGCTTCTATTATAGCCTAGTTTTGCAAGCTTATTCTTTTATCGAGCTTTTTCATGACATATGTATTATTAGATCGACACACTAATACATTGTCTAATCAGAATCAGTGTACTATGATGTAGCTAACCTTTGTGCGCTTGGTTCGCTCTTCGCATAACTACTTTACGTGGATTGAGATATATAGTTGACTCAGCATGTTAGACGAATATACTTGCCCTCTAGACAGGTCAGAGCATATCATATCAGGTACATAACTATTTTGATATAAACATGCAAATAAGAATTTACCAAAATAGGATTTTAATCCACAACTGCCTTGACAACTCTCTTTAGAATCCTTTAATCGTCTTGAACCCCGTACTTGTATTCTATCACCTCCTCCTTGAATTCTTTATTATTATTTTTCGTCTTCCTCTATTTCAGAAAGACAAAATCTCGTGCTTGGTATAAGTTTGATACAAACAGAGTACTAGATATACCCCACAGGCCAATCATATTAGTTGGTGACTATTTTTCGTAATTAAGGGCACACCACATGTGAGATATTTGGTATAAATTTTTTGAGGATTGAATAACACGATTAAATAAGTTGAGGAAGTTTTTCTTAAATGTATAGCCTTATATGATAGATGGGTAAATTCTAAGTTAGGTAGAAGTTGCATTATCAACTTGAGGTGAATTTTTTGATTGTGATCAAGTGATCAAGTAAGATTAGATTAAGAGATTTAAGTCATTTTAATTTTGGAAATTTTTAGAAGAATGATTAAGACGATGAGAATTTAATGAATTTTGATATCTCGATATTGCGAGCCAAATATTTATAATTTGAGCACATGATTTAAATTTTGAATATTGAAGGTTGAATCATCGATTTAAATTTTGAGGATAAATATAGAATTTAACCTTGAACATTGGTGGATTGGATTAAAAAATTTACAATTTGAGGGTTTAAATTTAAATGCTAAATTTTTAATGTTGAATCACCCAGATGAAATTTTGAGGATGGAGATCGAATTTAAGATTTGATGACTACGAAATCCTTAAATTTGAAACTAGGAATAAGATTGGATTCAATAGATTTTTGGTTATTTAAAATCTAGAGAAGATTATGATAGTTGGAAATCATGATTTAAAATTTAAGGTGGGTTATTTAAATCTTGATGATGTCATATAGATTTGAATTAAATTTGGATGTTGATTATTTAAAAATCGAGAAGAGATTACGATAGGTTGAATTTTGATTTAAACAGTGGTTATTTTAATTTGGAAATTGTGATAGATTTGAATAGATTTTGTCATTTAAATTTTTGAAAAAAAATTGTGGTTGACTTGCCTTAGATACAAATGTGAAAGATTTAACAAGTCATTCCTTATTTTTAATTTTGAGGACGAAATTCTTGTAAGTTGGGTAGATTATAAACCCCCTCACCCAAAATAGATATTTTGTATGTATTTTATATTAATATATTTATTATAGATGTTGAATTTTTTTAGAGTATTCTGTCACGCCCCGGTTCCATAGGTAAGGAACCGAGTCACGTGGCAATGGCCAGCAGCGCACTTCGGCGGGCATCCCAATCTAATGGGCCCGTCGGAGTGCACTTAAGCTGTAAAGTACAATGAATAACCCATCACATAATACATAAATAGTCAGTCTAAATCTCATCCACAGGCAGCAATATAAGAGCACAATAGAGGTAAATACAATAACTAATGTGCAGAAAGGAAAAGTCCAAGATAAGTATCAAGTACAAATACTAGAGTAGTCACACGGGAACAAATCCGCTAGCACAAATACTGGAATAAAAGTAAGCAATAAGATAACTTGGAATGACATCAGGTAACTAGGTAATGATACCGTCCAAAGGAGAGAGTCACTACCAACGATCAGGCGAAGTCCTCAGGGGTGACCTCGTCCTCGGTAGTGAGTACAGCTGCTGGATAGATGCCCGGTCCGTACTCCTCCGGGTAATCCTCATCGCCTACACCTGAAAGGGAACCAGGTCCTCCGAGGGATGTAACAAGGTACAAAAATACAGCATGCCAAGTATACAGAAAAATATAAGTGCAACAACTGGGTACTCTATCATAACCAAACAAGTGTGACACAGTTTGAAGACAATGTTCGACGCGTGGGCTGTCCAAAATAAAACCGTAGCTCCGAGCACAGAGACACACGGGTGATACACTACTCTAGAATACAGGATCACTATATATATATATATAAGCGCGTGTATAGGAGCCCAAACGTCTAGTAACTGTCTTCCCCTTCCCAAGCGGTCAACGATGGTGCGCTGAACCTGAACCTCTATCTACAGTCTCGACACACAGAAATAACTCAACAGACGCGACCCTAAGGTCATCCCAGTATCTGGTCATGATGTCAGTATCAGGATACAGGAATCTGGCATAATCACAGTGTATGAGTGTGTCATGGGGTATCAATGTACTCAGGTACATGCATCGAGATGCTATGAAGTATCTATCAATTATTTTAAGACGTTACGTTGAATGTTAGCACCCGGTTATGATTCGGACGCGAAGTATCGAACATCAACATAAATACGTGCATAATGTACATAAATAACAACAAATATCTGTAATCTAAAATACAGGGTGGCAAGGTACACTTGTCTGCGTGCGGGTGCTGATGATGGGGGTCCCGGTACCGCGTCCAAGCCCTCAGGTCCCGCAGTACCTAGAGATGAGATACAAACCAGTAATCAATAATCTATTCCGTGATAGACAGGGATGTGACACACATCTACACCTAAACTCAGTCTCAGCTACGACTCACAGGGACAAGACACTAGGGGAAACTTTGACCACAGTTGACTATCGGTACGATAGTCAAAACATCTAGTCTTCAGTACCACATCATCAAACCATCCTCAAAACATAGTTTATGATTTTAATTTCTTCGTTTAATATCGTTGTTACCAATCACCATGTGCCTCCCTAAATTAATCACCTTAAATTTCCAGTTTCTAAATTACCGATCATACTAGTCCTCAATCAGTCATTCAACTACTATCCATACACTTAAATTGAGCATTTTACACTACATACTTCAACGACAAGTTTCCTCTACATAACATCCACTGTCCATTGGATCACCAAATTATACCATTACTTAATGTAAATTTAACCACGACCATACTAATAATTCTATATAGGCAGTATAAGTAACGATTCTCTTCCAAATTAAACACACAAGTATAAATCATCAACCCATGCTCCTAAGCCCTCACTAATGCACACAACCCTAAGTATCAAGAATCCTCATTCTTACTTATATAATGTGTTAAAAAAAACTCTAACTAACCACATATAAAAACCCTAATCTCATAACATAACTATAACAATATAAATAAGAGACAAGGCGAGGGGAGAGTTGTACCTTGACGGTGAGGTGGGTCACTAGCCGGAGCGAGGTGTCGATGGTGGTGGTAGTGGTGGTGATGGTGTGATCTCGTGGTGGTGATGGTGGTGGTAGTGGTGGTGATGGTGGTGGTAGTGTGATAACAGGAAGGAGACGGGGAAGTCGGCCGGACGGGGGGTGCACAGACCGGACGGGGATGTTGCACCGCCGGACTGAGTGGCGGGGGGGAAGTTGCAGACCGGACGGGGTGAACTGCACAGCCGCTGCGGGAGAGAATGTGCAGGCCAGAGCGGGTCAGGGAGATGGCTGCACCGCCGGACTGAACACGGGGGGAAGGCTGCTGACCGGACGGGACTGCACTGTTGGCAGTAGGCGGCCGGAGTCGTGGGTCAGCTCTGGCCGGACGAGACTACACAGTCCGGAGCCTTCAGTCGGTCGGACGAGGCTGCACGACCGGGCCGGAATCGAGGATCAATGGAGTCGGGTGGGGGAGTGACTGCGCCGGCCGGAGTCGGTTCAGTCGGCCGGCCGAACTGGGGTTACTCTTCAGTGAGAAGGAGGAAGAAGAAGAATAAAGGAAAAAGAAGAAGAAGAAGAAGAAGAAGAAGAAATATTATAGAGAAGGGTGGCTTGGTTTCTAATGTAGAGGAGAGATGAGAGAGAGAGGGGGGGTTCAATGCCTAGGGATTAGGGCCTGCTTGATTTGTTGTGAGGGTGATGGTGATGCTTTATACGGGCGGGTGTAAGGGATGTGTGGTGGGGATGTTCCCATCTAAATTGGATGGCTAGGATTTAACATGAAGACTTGGTTTCTTCATGCAAAGGAAGGGGGAGGGAAATGTTGACTACGGTCAACAATTGGTAACCTCTCCATTTGGTTTTGGCCAATGAGGTGAGGACACCTAAAATCAATAATTTGCAACTAAGCCCCTTAAATTCGGAAAATTGCACGAACACATAAAATGATACAAAAATTGTGGGGAAAAAGGAGTTTGGTGATTTGCATGGTGAGGGGGTATTGTGTGGGTGGCATGGGTTTAATTTAATGGCCATCGGGATTAATTGGAGATTAAAATAGGATTAGGCAAAATTGGTATCCTCGATTTAAATAGGATTTTAAGTGTCCCACGCTTTTAAATTGAATAAGGGCACTTGGGGTCAAATTTTGGAAATGATACAAAGGTCAAAAATGGTGGGGGCTTGGAGTCAGTCCTGGACCCTTTAGTTGGTCCGGCTCAACGGGTTAAGTTGGTATCTCAAAATTGAGGGTAACGACACAGGTGTCCGACACGAAATTAAATATGGATTTTAGGATACTGGAAGTTGTGCAATTAATTTAGGGCACAAGGGATTTGATTTTGAGTGACGGAAAAGTCCAATGCCTAAATTGGCGAGTCAAGTCAGAAGTACAATAGTCCAATGAAATTTATGGGCTGATATTAGGCTCCTAATAATTAAACAATGCTAGGGCACGCCAAGGGTTTAATAAAATAAAATAAAATAAAATAACTGACAACACTACTCTAAACCTCAACATCTGCTGCGAATCCAAAATTTTCCAAATCCAAACCTGACTATCTATAAAATTAATCGAGGGGGTTTACATTCTTCCCAACTTAGAAATATTTTGTCCCCGAAATTAAAAGTAAAGCACGATAATAGCTAAGAGAATTTAAAAACAACTAGTAATCAAATGTTGTATGTAAATTCGTACCTTGCTCCTCAAATAAGTACGGGAACCGCTGCCGAATAGAATCCTCGCGCTCCCATATAGACTCGCCTGGTGAATGGTGCTTCCATGCAACTCTGACCAGTCGAATAGTCTGTACTCTCAAAGTCTTCTCGCTGCGATTGAGGATCTCAACTGGCTGCTCTATGTAAGACAGACTGGGCCCGACTGTAATCTTTGAATGATCAAGCACGTGGCTAGGGTCTGCGATATATCTCCTCAACTGCGATACGTGAAATATGTCATGCACTCCTTCTAATAATGGAGGCAATGCAAGACGGTAAGCCACTTCGCCAACTCATTCTAAGATATCAAAAGGCCCGATGTACCTCGGACTCAGCTTGCCTCTGCCTCCGAATCTGATGGTACCCCGAGTAGGCGATATCCTCAAAAACATATGGTCACCCTCTTTGAACTCCAATGGCCTGCGGTGCGCATCTGCCCAATGTTTCTGTCTGTCCTGTGCTGCACGCAGGTGGCTCCAAATCTGCTTGACCTTCTCCACTGTCTGTGTTACCAACTCTGGACCAAGTATCTGACGTTCTCCTACGTCACCCCAACAAACTGGCAACCTGCATTTTCTGCCGTACAGTGCCTCATAAGGTGCCATCTGTATGCTATCCTGGTAGCTGTTATTGTAGGAGAATTCCACCAAGTGTAGGTGGTCCTCCTAAGATCCTCCAAAATTAATCATGCACGCTCTCAACATATCCTCTAATATCTGTATCGTGCGCTCTGACTGACCATCAGTCTGTGGATGATATGCAATGCTGAACTTGAGACGAGTTCCTAGGCTCTCCTGCATACTCCGCAAAAAATGCGACGTGAATCTGGAATCACGATCCGATACGATGCTGACAGGCACTCCATGTAATCGTAATATCTGCCTCATATACATGTCAGCTAAAATCTTCGTGGATTGCTCAACTCTGAAGGGCAAGAAATGTGCAGACTTGGTGAGTCTGTCTACGATAACCCAAACTGCATCCTTCCCGCTAGGGCTCCGCGGGAATCCTGTGACAAAGTTCATGGTAATATGTTCCCACTTCCACTCGGGAATGGAAAGCGGCTGCAATAATCCTGCAGTCCTCTGATGTTCAGTCTTGACTTGCTGACAAACTAAATACTTTTCCACGAATCTTGCAATTTCTCTCTTCATCCCATGCCACCAGAAATGCTGCCTCAAGCCGCGGTACATCTTCGTACCCCCGGGATAAATGGAATAAATTGAGCTATGTGCCTCGGTCATCAACTCTTGGCATAGCTCGCCACTCGGAACATATAGGCGATCTCCACACCTCAACGTTCCGTATTCATGATCCTGAGTCCCGTCTGTATGCCGGCCTCTATCCTCTCTCGTAGACGTCAAAATCTTGCATCTGTAGATAGGGCTGCCCTGATCCTCTCAATCAGTGTAGAATGAACCTCGAGACTGGCCATCTGTCCATCCATGCCTGGCAATACAATCTCAATCCCAAGCTCTTAGAGATTCTTTAACAATTGTCGCTGAGTCATCAAAAAGTATGCCATGGGCTTCCTGCTTAAGGCATCTGCTACGATATTTGCCTTGCCAGGGTGGTACTGCAACTCAATATTATAATCTGTCATCAACTCTAGCCAGCGTCTCTGCCTCATGTTGAGCTCCTTCTGCGTGTAGATGTACTTCAGGCTTTTATGATCTGTGTAAATCTCAACACGCTCACCATAAAGGTAATGTCTCCATAGCTTTAGTGCAAATATCACTGCAGCTAGCTCCAAGTCGTGCGTCGGATAGTTCTTCTCATGAACTCTCAGCTGTCTTGATGCGTAGGCTATCACCTTGCCGTGTTGCATCAGTACACATACTAATCCGCTCCCAGACGCATCATTATACACAATAAATCCTCCCGATCCTGAAGGTAGTGTCAAAATCGGTGCCGATGTCAGACGCTTCTTCAGCTTATCGAAAGCCGCCTGACACTCGTTGGTCCAGATAAACTCCTCGCCTTTACGCGTCAGTTGCGTCATAGGCGCAGCTATCCTCGAGAAGTTTTTTACGAACCTCAGATAATATCCGGCAAGTCTGAGGAAACTCCTAACCTCTGTAACTGATGTAGGGGTAGGCCACGTCTCAACTGCAGCTATCTTCTCTGGGTCAACTGATAGTCCATCTCCGGTAATTATGTGCCCCAAAAATGGTACTTTATCCAGGCAGAACTCATATTTGCTGAGCTTGGCGTACAGCCTCTTATGTCTCAACGTCTCCAACACGATCCTGAGATGCCTCTCATGCCCCTCCTGGCTCTTGGAATATACCAAGATGTCATCTATAAATACCACCACGAACTTATCTAAGTACTAGTGGAAGACGTTGTTCATCAAACACATAAATACCGCTGGCGCGTTAGTTAAACCAAACGGCATGACTAAAAAATCATAGTGGCCATACTTCGTCCGAAAGGCCATCTTCTGGATGTCCTCTTTTCGTACCTTGATCTGATGATAACCGAATCTGAGATTGATCTTCGAGAATACACATGCACCGCTAAGATGATCAAATAAATCATCGATGCACGGCAGTAGATGCTTGTTCTTTATCGTTACAGTATTTAGCGCCTTGTAATCGATACACAAGCGTACCGTCCCGTCCTTCTTCGGTACAAATAGAATGGGTGCTCCCTATGGAGATACACTAGCCCGTATAAAACCCTTATCTAAGAGATCATCTACTTGGACTTTTAGCTCAACCAACTCCTTCGGTGCTAGTCTGTAAACGGGGGAAGTAACTGGCTCGGCTCCTGGAGTCAACTCTATGGTGAACTCAATCTCTCTGTCAGGTGGAAGTCCTGGGAGATCCTCTGGGAATATATTCTCAAACTCTGCTATATAGTGAGGGTACATCGGTTCACCTTCTGTTATGTGTGTCGCTAGGGTAGGTTGGACACCATGCTCTCTGGCTCCCCAAAGAAACTCAAACTCTGGGTGATCTGGGGGTCTAAAGATGACACAACCACGATGGCAAACTAGCGTTGCATGGTATTGGCTCAACCAATCCATGCCTAAGACAATGTCATAGTCCGGCATGGAGAAAACCAGGAATCGGGCACGCATCTCTCGCCCGTAGACAACTACTGAACATGATCTACAAGTGTCGCTAACAGGTATTATTCTACCTCCCGTAAGAATCCTCTTGACCTTCGGAAGGAGTGCGGTAGCTATTCTATAGGTAGCCACAAAACTAGCAGCTATAAAAGAGTGTGTGGCTCCAGAATCAAATAGAACTAATGCTGGTAATGAAGCTACTAAGATAGTACCTATGATCACTTCTCCGGCTGTCTCTGCCTCCTCTATAGTCATAGCATAGGCCTAACCATGTCTCGGTACCGGTGCCCTCGGCTGCTGCTGTCTAGCCTGCTGTAAGCGATCCTCTTGTGGGGCCAAGGGTGGCCTCCTCTGATTTCCCCCTGGTGCTGGTGGTCGTTGTGCTCCAGTTCCTGCGTAAGGCGGCCTCGGTCCAGGAGGCTGCTGATAAGGCCTCGGTGCTGGCAAGGCTGGCCGATGAACCATCTGTACTGGATCTCTCTAGTCAGGACAATCTCGGATGGCATGCTGGCCTGATCCACATCTCAAATACACGCCCAGTCTCCGTCGATAGTCCCTCATCAAATGTCCCCTCTTGCCGCATAAATGGCATATAGGAATGACAGTTCCCTGCTGTGGTGCTGCCCTCTGCTGCTGATGATGTACTAGAGGACGCTTCGCAGGTCCTACCTGCGGGGTTCGGACTGCTGATGATGACGCATAGGAGCACTTCTGGCTGGCCTCTATCTTGTTGATGCGGTCCTGGCGTCGTGCTGCAAGTAGTACCTCGGAGTAAGAGGTGGGGGCTATGGACCCGATAAACCTCTGGGTCTCGAAACTCAGGCCTTCATAAAACTTCTCGGCCTTCGCCTCCTCAGTGGGGATCAGGTACGGTGCAAACCTGCTCAGGAGAAGGAACTCAGCATTGTATTCTTCTATAGTCATACTCCCCTGCCTGAGGTTCTGAAATCTGTCCCGAAGCTCTGCTCGGGCAGTAGAGGGTATGTACATCTCCTGGAAGAGCCTAGAGAACTCTTCCCATGTGGCATGATCTGGTCCCAAATGCTGCTCCTCGAAAAGCCACCAGTGATACGCGTTGCCAGTGAGCTGCATCCTGACGGCCGTCATCCATCGGTGTCGGGGGAGGTCGGTAGCCTCCAGCTGGTGCTGAATGCTAGTGAGCCAAGCGTAGACCTTTGTCGGCTCCTCTGTTCCCGTAAAAGGTTGCGGCATCAAAAGACGGAAGTCTATGACAGACCCTCGCGTCGGCTGGTGTGCTGGTGGTGACGCCTGCCCCAAGGCCGTCATGATGCTCTCTCTCAGGGTCTCAGCCTAGCGCTGCTGGGCCTGCTGCTGAGCCTGCTGCTGGGCCTGCATCATCACATACATCATTTGGAACATATGTGTTCCATCCATCGGTTGTCCTGCGGGGAATGGCATATAGGGCATCTGGGGTGGGAATGGTGGAGGAGGTGGTAGCTGCTCCTCCTCCTGACTCGGGATCCTCTGATCCTCAGGTCCTGCCTGATGCGGAGTCTGATGCCCGTCTGAAGGCACCTCGGGCTGTCCTGATGACTGCCCCAAGGGAGCTGGAGTCAGCAGAAGGACCTGCTCCAGTTCTGGTTCCCCGGATGATCCTGCATCTCGGGAAACGTCGCCAGGCTGTGTGACACGTCCACTGCGAAGATTCATAACTCTGAAAGAAGTTATGACTGTGATCAGCGTTGAAGAAATAAATAAGATGCAATTTGGTAAAGGATAACGAGATAGAGGTGTCATGTGAAGGTTTTAAATTTTGCAGATGAGATTTCCTAATATCTATTCCTAATTTGCAGGCTCGCTTGGCACAGTCAGGTGACCAAGACGATTTAAATCGGACCTGCATGGGCCACCACAAAAACCTTGTCACGCCCCAGTTCCATAGGTAAGGAACCGAGTCACGTGGCAATGGCCAGCAGCGCACTTCGACGGGCATCCTAATCTAATGGGCCCGTCGGAGTGCACTTAAGCTATAAAGTACAATGAATAACCCATCACATAACACATAAATAGTCAGTCTAAATCTCATCCATAGGCAACAATATAAGAGCACAATAGAGGTAAATACAACGACTAATGTGCAGAAAGGAAAAGTCCAAGATAAGTATCAAGTACAAATACTAGAGTAGTCACACGGGAACAAATCCGCTAGCACAAATACTGGAATGAAAGTAAGCAATAAGATAACTTGGAACGGCATTAGGTAACTAGGTAATGATACCGTCCCAAGGAGAGAGTCACTTCCAGCGATCAGGCGAAGTCCTCAGGAGTGACCTCGTCCTCGGCAGTGAGTATAGCTGCTGGATAGATGCCCGGTCCGTACTCCTCCGGGTAATCCTCGTCGCCTATACCTAGAAGGGAACCAGGTCCTCAGAGGGACGTAACAAGGTACAAAAATACAGCATGCCAAGTATACAGAAAAATACAAGTACAACAACAGGGTACTCTATCATAACCAAACAAGTGTGACACAGTTTGAAGACAATGTTCGACGCGTGGGCTGTCCAAAATAAAATCTTAGCTCCGAACACAGAGACACACGGGACGTACCGTAGTTCCGAGCACAAAGACACACGGGTGATACACTACTCTAGAATACAGGATCACTACATATACATATATAAGCGCGTGCATAGGAGCCCAAACGTCTAGTAACTGTCTTCCCCTTCCTAAGCGGTCAACGATGGTGCGCTAAACCTGAACCTCTATCTACAGTCTCGACACACAGAAATAACTCAACAGACACGACCCTAAGGTCATCCCAGTCTCTGGTCATGATGTCAGTATCAGGATACAGGAATCTGGCACGATCACAGTGTATGAGTGTGTCCTGGGGTGTCGATGTACTCAAGTACGTGCATCGAGGTGCTACGAAGCATATATCAATTATTCTAAGACGTTATGTCGAATGTCAGCACCTGGTTGTGATCTGAACGCGAAGTATCGAACGTTAACATAAATACGTGCACAATGTACATAAAGAACAATAAATATCTCTAAAAAAAAATACAGGGTGGCAAGGTACACTTGCCTGCGTGCGGGTGCTGATGATGGGGTCCCGGTACCGCGTCCAAGCCCTCAGGTCCTGCAGTACCTAGAGATGAGATACAAAACAGTAATCAATAATCTATTCCGTGACAGACAGGGATGCGACACACATCTATACCTAAACTCAGTCTCAGCTACGACTCACAGGGACAAGACACTAGGGGGAAGTTTGACCACAATTGACTATCGGTACGATAGTCAAAACATCTAGTCTTCAGTACCACATCATCAAACCATTCTCAAAACACAATTTATGATTTTAATTTCTTCGTTTAATATCATTGTTACCAATCACCATGTGCCTCCCTAAATTAATCACCTTAAATTTCCAGTTTCTAAATTACCGATCACACTAGTCCTCAATCAGTCATTCACCTACTATCCTTACTAATCATACACTTAAATTGAGCATTTTATACTTCATACTTCAAAGACAAGTTTTCTCTACATAACATCCACTGTCCATTGGATCACCAAATCATACCATTACTTAATGTGAATTCAACCACGACCATACTAACAATTCTATATAGGCAGTATAAGTAACGCTTCTCTTCCAAATTAAACACACAAGTATAAATCATCAACCCATGCTCCTAAGCCCTCACTAATGCACACAACACTAAGTATCAAGAATCCTCATTCTTACTTATATAATGTGTTAAAAAAAAACCTAACTAACCACATATAAAAACCCTAATCTTATAACGTAACTATAACAATATAAATAAGAGACAAGGCGAGGGGAGAGTTATACCTCGACGGAGAGGTGGGTCGATGGCCGGAGCGAGGTGTCGATTGTGGTGGTAGTGGTGGTGATGGTGTGATCTCGTGGTGGTGATGGTGGTGGTAGTGGTGGTGATGGTGGTGGTAGTATGATAACAGGGAGGAGATAGGGAAGTCGGCCGGACGGGGGGTGCACAGACCGGACGGGGATGCTGCACCGCCGGACTGAGTGGCGGGGGGGAAGCTGCAGACCGGACGGGGTGAACTGCACAGCCGCTGCGGGGGAGAATGTGCAGGCCGGAGCGGGTCAGGGAGATGGCTGCACCGCCGGACTGAACGCGGGGGGGAAGGCTGCTGACCGGACGGGACTACACTGTTGACAGTAGGCGGCCGAAGTCGTGGGTCAGCTCTGGCCGGACGAGACTGCACAGTCCGGAGCCTTCAGTCGGTTGGACGAGGCTGCACGGCCGGGCCGGAGTCGAGGATCAATGGAGTCGGGTGGGGGAGTGACTGCGCCGGCTGGAGTCAGTTCAGTCGGCCGGCCGGACTGGGGTTACTCTTCAGTGAGAAGGAGGAAGAAGAAGAATAAAGGAAGAAGAAGAAGAAATTTTATGGAGAAGGGTGGCTTGGTTTCCAATGTAGAGGAGAGAGAGAGGGGGGGCATTTCAATGCCTAGGGATTAGGACCTGCTTGGTTTGTTGTGAGGGTGATGGTGATGCTTTATAGGGGGTGTGTAAGGGATGTGTGGTGGGGATGTTCCCATCTAAATTGGATGGCTAGAATTTAACATGAAGACTTGGTTTCTTCATGCAAAGGAAGGGGGAGGAAAATGTTGACTACGGTCAACAATTGGTAACCTCTCCATTTGGTTTTGGCCAATAAGGTGAGGACACCTAAAATCAATAATTTGCAACTAAGCCCCTTAAATTCGAGAAATTGCACGAACACATAAAATGATGCAAAATTTGTGGGGAAAAAGGAGTTTGGTGATTTGCATGGTGAGGGGGTGTTGTGTGGGTAGCATGGGTTTAATTTAATGGCCATAGGAATTAATTGGGGATTAAAATAGGATTAGGCAAAATTGGTATCCTCGATTTAAATAGGATTTTAAGTGTCTCGCACTTTTAAATTGAATGGGGGCACTTGGGGTCAAAATTTGGAAATGACACAAAGGTCAAAAAGGGTGGGGGCTTGGAGTCAGTCCTGGACCCTTTAGTTGGTCCGGCTCAACGGGTTAAGTTGGTATCTCAAAATTGAGGATAACGACACAGGTGTCCGACACGGAATTAAATATAGATTTTAGGATACTGGAAGTTGTGCAATTAATTTAGGACACAACGAATTTAATTTTGAGTGACGGAAAAGTTCAGTGCCTAAATTGGCGAGTCAAGTCAGAAGTACAATAGTCCAATGAAATTTATGGGCTGATATTGGACTCCGAATAATTAAACAATGCTAGGGCATACCAAGGGTTTAATTAAATAAAATAAAATAACTGACAACACTACTCTAAACCTCAACATCTGCTGCGAATCTAAATTTTTCCAAATCCAAACCTATCTATAGAATTAATCGAGGGAGTTTACATATTCTCTTAGTTAATTAGAAAATAAATTTCTTGATATATTTACTTATATAAATATTTATTTAGAATCATTTATAGGCTATTTTAGATTTTTGGAGATTTTTCTAGAATTTTTGGTAATTAAAACCTAGGAAACATAAATTTCTAGGACTTTCATGATTTACTATGAGACCATACTTGAATGTTGTTACTAACAAACATTTATTTTAGAGTTAAAATATTTAAATATATTTTTTTGTAATTTATTTAGAATTTTAAGGAATTATTGGATGTTTAGAATTATTGAGAATTTATTTGGATATATAAAGTCTTAATATCAGATATATGTTAATTTAGTGTTAATAGATATTAATAAGATTATATATAAATTATTTGTATTATCTTTAATTTTATTTAATATTATAAATTATTGAGATAAATTTAAACTATATTTTAAATTAATTTAAATTCTGAGCCTACTAGGAAAATAACTTCATGCATATCCTATCCTTATTTAAACTGATCCTAATCATATCCAAATTAGCCAATCCTAGTCGTATTCAATTAAATAGTCTTCACCATTATAAATACCTCTTAGAATTTTGGAATAAACTTATCTTTCATATTTTTTTTCTTCCCCAAACTCCTCTCTTTTTCGTCCAAATACAGTTAAAATTCGTCATAAATTCAGACTCATTTTCTAGTAGTTATGACGACTTAAAAAGAAAATATCTCCTAGCTCCGGACTCCAAACGAGCTCCAATTTTTTTGTCAGAACCATATCAAGGTTAGTTTTTTGAATATATAAATTATTTTAATAATTTCAGAACCTATTTTTTCAAAAAATTCTAAAAGTGCCAGTTGTCCAAAATCAGATATATTTTCGTGTTTTCGAGATTTCGGGAGATCCCGAACTCAAAATTATGAGCCGTTTGAAGTTTCAAAAAGATGACACGATAAAACTCCATAAAATTATTTTTTCAGAATTTAAAATGTAATTTTAATCTACTTTAAAATTTGTGCAACATAGACGTAAATAGGAAACCACCAAAAACTGTCATCTGTGCGCCCTTGTGGCCATAACTCTTTACCGACTTGTAATTTTATGAAACCGTCGATTTTGGTGTTCATGTAATATTAAAATCTATAGGATTCCATACACAAATCCAGGATTTGAGTCAGTTGACTTTTTGGTCAACGGATTGACTCGATTTGCATGCCAAGGATCACAAATCCGTAAAGTTAACTTTCTTTGGAACAAAATTAGGGTTTAACAATAAAATCAAATTATAATAAGATTAAAATACTATTTTAGATTATTTTATTCAGAATTAAAATAGATTAAAATGGATGAACATATTCACCCACTTTTGTAACCTAACTTGCTTAATTTATGTGACGGGTAGATCGGACGACACCTTGAGTTGTGACTTCATCCTTTTTCAGAGCAGGCAAGTATACAATTCTATTGTACTATGATTTATACTCTATATGGTGCATGTATTTTATTTCTGTCATTTAGTTCATATATTTTTAACTGCTATATAAACTGCGCGTCCAAGAATAACTTGGGTGCAACGACGGTGGCGTCGTATTTTATCTTTATTATATATTATGCATGTCAACCTAGTTTTACGAGACCACCACATGATCATGAGGCATTCTTATGTTTCATTGGCCATGACACAGTTGTTACAAGAGTGTGAGTCTCATGTAGGACCCGAACTTGCGTATTCGGCTGATCATCGGTACGTATGGGACGTACGACGGATAGGGATAATTGTTGATAGAATTTGCATTATTAGAAGCCTTGGAAGTTATTAGAGGTATCATCGTGTCATGGATATAACATGCTTAGATCATGGGGTAGGGAGGATAATGAGTAAGGCATTGGGGCTCCTTTGTACTTTTCTTGTGTAACCCGTACGCTCCGTCGGAGATGCGCGGTCATGATGACCACTATATATATTATTATTATCAGAAGACCTCTGGCGTTCAAAAGATGACATGCTTTTTAGGCCCCTGAATCTCCGAGAGAATCATGCCAATCCCATTTTAGCCAGATAGCCCACGTGTTGGAAAGTTGTTCTCAAATTGCATTCACATAGGTGGTTAGACGACCCTTGGATGTTTATTTTCAATAATTTATTGGCATGCTTCTATGTATCTTGTTACGTCCCTCTGAGGACCTGGTCCCTTTCCCGGTGTAGACGATCATGACTATTCGTAGGAGCACGGATCAAGACTTACTATGATCTTTTTCGAGGAGATCTTCTCTTCGAGCCTCATTGTTCATTAGATGTACTTATTTTGTTTCTCTTATATTCTAGTTTGGTAGTGGATTTGTCTCCACCCAACTACTTGTTCTTATCAAGCATCTTATACTTGATTCAGTTATATAGTTGATTGGTTATTTATTTATATTTGATTCTGTGGATGAGATTTAGTTATGCCCTGGGACTTATGATAATTATATACCACTTGTGACTTATTATTCATAATAAAGCGTACGTATGTGTTATGGTTTCCATATATTGGAGTCTCCATATACATACGGCTGGTATGCTTACATATTCCTAGTCCTACGTATTTTGGGACTAGGGCGTGACACTCACACCCCCATGGCTCATACAAAATACCACACACCAATTTTCCCCACTACAACACACCAAATATGGTATATTTCTACTCCCAATCCACTTTTTTCTCTTGTGCAAGTCCTAAACTATTGGGGACTTTTGAGCAAATAACTAGCCATGTGTCCACCTCCTATTGGTTGGAGCGAATGAAGAAAAATTACTTTGTCATGCTTGACCGGTCGCATGTGCTCTCCCTCCTCTTTGTATGAAACTATTCAACCAACTTTAAATCCTAACCATCCATTCAAACTCTCACACATCTCCACCACCCATTTTTTATGACAATACCTCACCTCATTGGAAACCTAGCCAGCCCAAATCCTAAAGCCTCTTCTCTCTCCGTCATTAAATACATACCCCCTCTCTCTCTCTCTCATTATTTCTTACGTCTTCTTCCTCTCCTCCTACATAAAACCATTCACCATCACCATTAGCATCAAAACCACCACCTTCCTCTCCATAACCGAACTCCCCCTCTCCCCTCCACTGGCCGACAACCACCACCTTAACTAACCCGCTGCCACTACCACTATCCTCACCAATATCTCCTCCTTTCCTTCTTTTCTCCTTCCTCTTTAGAAGCCGAGCATCACCACCACCATGACCGCCACCATCCACCACCCACCACCCTCAACCTCAACCCGGCCACCACCATCCCCTCTACCTCCTTCACTTCTTCTTTCTTTCATCTCCATGCGACTGTTACTCCTGCCCCTGACTGAGATCTTGCCACTTCTGCGGTTACTACTGCTGCAACTGCTGCTGCCACTTACACTGCTATTGTTGTTGAGTTTATACTGTTGCCCCGGCTGCTGCTCCGGCCACTCCTGCCCCCCCCCCCCCCCGTCGGCCACCCTCCTCCAAACCACTCCTTGACGTCAAGAGAACATCCTCCACCGCCTTCATAGTCGTCCACCACTGGAGGACGGCCGAACAACCACCGAACTCACCCATGCACGAACGTATAACCAGAACAGATGTTCATTGGGCTCAACTTCGCGTACTGTTATCTTCGTCGTCGCTCGATCGATTCTCGAACCGTCTTCTCTAGTATACTCTCAACCTAACCCTCTTTTAATTTGTTCAAATAAAATAATTTAATTTAATTTCTATAGTAGTAATTTAAGTTCCAAAATTGAAGAAAAATAGTTTTATAAAACTTAGAAATCTTCGATACAGAGTTGGTCCCATCAAACCGGACAACCTCGTCCAGTACTGATTGTACAGAAAGACGCCTACGGAATTTTTTGATGTATGGACTTTCGTGAAACTCGATTCGGACGTGTGTGCGCGCCGAAATCAACCCGTATCCATCAAAAGTCTTTCGTATCGGTGTTTTACAAATTATCCTACTAGTTGATGTACGCTCGTCGGATCACAAGAAAAATTATACCACTGGACTAGCAGCATTTAACTTGTTTTATGACCCAAGTTTCGCCCAATTCGAAGACAGTCAAAAAATTACCACTTTTGTGGATCCCACAATTCGACTTGACGAGCAAATTGTGATCGGCTTACCAAAATCCAAAAATGGACATACCGTTGAGTTCATATCATCATTTAGAACTTTTTTGACCTATAATACACTAAGTTTAGAGACTTTTGATCCTGACACATTTTTTGGTGCAAGGCTGGCCCACCTATGGACCCTGGGTTGACCAAAAAACTGATATTTTGCCCCGGTGTCCAAATTAGACATATGGATATACTTTTCTGAGTATCTCACTCATTTCAGAACTGTTGATGATATTTGTGATAGCATCCGGAGACATTTGTTCCAATCCCCTTTGTGCTGCTGCTTTCTTGGCGAGTTCGTGTTCGAATCTTCGTCTGGCTTCTAGACAAGTATATATTTTCTTGTTGTACTGTTTAAATTTAGTTAGTATAGTTTATTTGTTTCTATTTTAAATATTATATAACTGTGCACGTCCGAGAACGACTCGGTGCAGTCGACGAAGGCGTTGATGTTAGGACTTGTGTTTGGCCTAGTGTCTAGTGGACGCACATAAAGTTATGGAGTTATCATTATGATTCCCCAGGTCTTGACACGTATTATTGCACATCATAGAGTGAGTTCATGTAGGGATGCGAGCTTCACACTTGATTGGCCATCGGTGTGAGCAGCACGTGTGATGGTATTAAGCATAGTTATATAGTTCTTTAGTGACTTGAATTATAGTAAGAGATGTCCATGTCGTATTCGTGACTTGTACATTAGAATTGGGAGGAGAAGACAATTAGTAGGCATATGGGACAGACATTTGGCTACTGTAGTTTTAGAGTATACTACGGGGTCGTGAGCCTCAGTGTTACCCGATTATGGGCTATATGTTACCCGGTTATGGGCTATGTGCTACCCGGTTATGGACGTATATGCTTGTCGATACATCCGACAGAGGTTACTAGTTGCGCGCTATCATGATCGGTGATGTAGTCAGTATATACTTTTGGTATCCAGTTTACAGCTAATGCCAGGTACTTAGCCTCTGGCTCGACGCTACGCTTTATCCCTTTTTACCTACCCATACGTACCAAGGTTGTCTTCAAGTGCATTTAACTTAGCTGGTTAGTTCACCCTTATGTTCTCATAGTATTGCATTATGGCATGTACTATTTGTATCTTTTTATGTTCCTCTGAGGAACTAGTTCCCTTCTAGGTTATTTGAGCAGTTTGGATGAGGCATTATCTGGTGGTGTGTTGGACATCCTTGCAGGTATCATTATATCTTTCATTTATTACAGTTATATACTATTTTCTATTGTGACTCTGTTATTGTAGCCAAGTGTATATAGGCCAATATTATTCTCTTGGTCTATTCGAACGGCTATAATATTTGGCTGCAGACTAATGATGCGCACCATTCCCTCTTGTGATTTATTTATCATCGATTAAGATTTAGTTTAGTTATTGTATGTTAGAATTAGATATTTATCTTGATCACTTTATCGTGGACAGCGTAAGTGCACTTTGTCGGGTCCATTAAATTGGAAAGCCCTACAAAATTATACCATCTAGCCATTGCCATGTGTCTGGTCACATATATTTTGGGCCTGGAATGTGATATGGTTTTAGTGGTGGCCCATGCAGGTCAGAGCATATCGTTTCGGTTACGTTACTGTACCGAACGAGCCTGCGACTTAGGATTAATGTTGAATAAGATCTCAATCCATAATTGATTTTAAAAGTCCTCTTGTATTCGATTATCACCCTTGAACTTTATAATTATTTCGTTCATTTACCGTCGATATCGTTATCATTGTTTCTCATCTTCCTTATTTCGGAGAGATGGATGCTCGCGCACGGTGATTTCCTCCAGGAGCAGATCCTAGTCAAGACGGAAGAATTTATGATTGATGTGATATTTTATGAGAAGATGGTTACCCTTAGTAGGGGAGGTTGTTAGGTTCTCTCCTGATACTAGAGCTAGTATAGAGTGTGGCATAAGAATTAGGCATAGAAATAGAGGCCTAGAACTAACCCTGCCTATTGTTTATGGTAGCATTGATTTGGAAGTATTAGAAGCTAGATAGAGGGTTCGATTCTAATACTCTGAAATACCTTATGGAATACGTATGTAGTTAGATGCTAAGGATTAGTTGTGACCCATGGCAGTGATGCAAGTAATGGTATTATGACCTTAAGAAAATGGAACTTTATTTAGCAAGCCATAGTGGTTAATCTCTAATTGCCTTGTGACTTCCAGTATCAGACCTAGATTTTTTTTATCCTTTAGATAATGATGATTATATGACTAGGCAAAAATAGATAGGTATATTGCTAGACGTAGATTGCTAGACCTGATGTTTGGATGATGTGATAACTTGAGTACTATAGTATAGCTTTCAAATCAGATTAGATGTACTTGATTTATTTGGGTTTCCAGTATCTATTAGGCTCGTGGTTTCACATTTAAAAACTTGAGTAGTTGAGCTAGTATCTGAGATAGAGCAAATGAGTTGAAGGATGAGAGTTTTGATAGATGTTATAGTCTTGAGTTAGATAGTGAATTGTCTATAATGGATGGCAAGTTGTAACAAGATGGAACCCTTGTAGTTTAGATGAGGGTGTAAATAAAATATAGAAGTCTTGTAGCAATGATAAATTGAATATTATGGATTTACATATTAACTGCTTAGGGCCAGGGATTTAGATTTTTGACTATTATGGTGTGAACTTGCTCGACCTAATCCTTGGTAGTAAGTGATTATATGGGAACATGTTTTCAATTTACCCTAGCCGATGGATTTTTAGATTAGGGGAATAGTATTCGTATTATTGTATTGGGTATATTTTATCTAAGGTATTTGGAATGATTGAATATATATTTACTATATATTTTTTACTATGTATTTGAATAGAGGCTTATGTTGTACTTTATTACATGTGATTCTTCTAGGAATTGAATTGAGTTGAGCTTTTAGACTAGGTACAACTGATTGGCTAGACTAGATTTGTAGCTGCTAAGAGCAATTATAAGAAGTTAGATTGCAGAAATTTATTGTAGATAGTATAGCTTGATGACATTGTACGTACCTAGGAAAGAATGATGAGATAGTAACTGTCTTAGCTATAAAAGAAGGGATTTAGATACTATGTAGGTGGTCTTGAGAATTTGTGCTTGTTGGATTTTAGTGCCTAACCCATGCACTACTTCGAGAATAAAGGTATGATATCACTTTTCTTATAGATATTCAAATTTTCAAACTAAGATTTTGTTGTGGCACCCTTGAGTAACCTAGGCATATAGGTGATAATTTCCTAGATGATGATTAACATAATAACAATGATGAGATAATACATGATGCTGAGAAGGTGTTTAGAGGACCAAATGCCTTAGATGATTAGACTGTACATATATGGCAGTTTAAGGTTAAGAGAGTGGAGTAGGACTAAGTGATATATCGTATACTTATATTTAGAGATATGGTAAGATCATTATAGGAGAGATGGGTCTTGAATTTCGAGGAAATTTTTTTTTTATAGTAGATAGATTGTAAACCCTCTGACCCAAATTCTAGGATTATGGTTTATTTAGAATTATTCTGGATTAAGTTGTAGTTATTTTAGACCTATTTATTTTTTGTAACACTTGTTGCACCTCACCCCGTTGTTTGAAAATCTAGAGCACTACACTAGCTTTTGCCTTCCAACAAACTTTGCACCCTTGACCTAGACAAGCCCATCTCCAATCATAACCTTTATGTCACTCATAATTGTACTCCCTTGTTCTTTATCTTAATCGCACAATATTTGTCACAAATATCTAATTTTAAATCTAGACTTTACACCCATGTCTGTTCTAATCAAAATTGGAGACACAACCCCGACCCGTTTCTTGCAACCCAAAATATGACAATAATCTATTCTGAGTCTACTACATCCGTGAAACTTGTGTCACTCCCAATTGAGATCCCATGTACTTTTAATTTATTTAAAATCTTCAATGACACCATTTTAAAATTAATTTGGGGCAACCGACTCAACCTAATCCAAAACTAGACCAAACACCAATACAAACCCACACTCACACCCCCATGGCTCATACAAAATACCACACACCAATTTTCTCCACTACAATACACCAAACATGGTATTTTTCTACATCCAATCTACTTTTTCCTCTTGTGCAAGTCCTAAACTATTGGGAACTTTTGTGCAAATAACTAGCCATGTGTCCACCTCCTATTGGTTGGAGCAAATGAAGAAAACCCACTTTATCATTCTTGACCGGTTACATGTGCTCTCCCTCCTCTTTGTATGAAACTATTCAACATACTTTAAATCCCAACCATCCATTCAAACTCCCACACATCTCCACCACCCTTTTTTTATTGGAAACCTAGCTGGCCCTAATTACAAAGCCCCCTCTCTCTCCTTCATTAAATACACACCCCTTCTCTCTCTCCCTCATCATTTCTTACATATTCTTTCTCTCCTCCTACATAAAACTATTCACCATCACCATTAGCATCAAAACCACCACCCTCCTCTCCATAACCGAACTCTACCTCTCCCCTTCAATAGCCAACAACCACCACCTTAACTAACCTGCTACCACCACCACCATCCTCACCAACATCTCCTCCTTATCTTCTCTTCTCCTCCCTCCCTAGAAGCCGAGCATCACCACCACCATGACGGCCACCATCCACCACCCTCAACCTGGACACCACCATCACCTCTACCTCCTTCACTTCTCCTTCCTCCCATCTCTATGTGACTGTTGCTCCTGCCCGTGACCGAGCTCCTGCTACTGCTGCAACTGCTGCTGTCGCTTACACTACTGTTGTTGCTGAGTTTATATTGCTGCTCCGGCCACTGGTCGCCCCTCCATTGGCCACCCTCCTCCGAACCACTCCCCGACGTTAGGAGAACATCCTCCACCACCTGCATAGCCATCCACCACCGGAGGACGGCCGGACAACCACCGAACTCACCCCTGCACAAACGTATAACCAGAACAGATGTTCATTGTGCTCAACTTCGCGTACTGTTATCTTTGTCGTCGCTCGACCGATTCCCGAATCGTCTTCTCTAGTATACTCTCAACCTAACCCTCTTTCAATTCCTTCAATTAGAATAATTTAGTTTAATTTCCATTGTTAGTAATTTAAGTTCCAAAGTCAAAGAAAAATAGTTTTATAAAACTTGAAAATCTTTGATACGGAGTTGGTCCCATCAAACCGGACAACCTCATCGCATGCAGATTACGTCGAAAGGCGTGTACGATATTTTTTTGACGTATGGGCTTTTGCGGAACTCGATTCGAACGTGTGTGTGCGCGCTGAAATCAACTTGTATCCGTCAAAAGTCTTCTGTATCGGTGTTTTACAAATCACCCCACTAGTTGATATACGCTCGTCGAATTGCAACAAAAATTATACCGATGGACTCGTAACATTTGACTTGTCTTGTGACCCAAGTTTCGCCCGATTCAGAGACAGTAAAAAAATTACCACTTTTGTGGGTCCCACAATTCGACTTGACGAGCAAATTATGATCGGCTCACCAAAATTCAAAACTGGACAAACCATTGAGTTCGTATCGTTATTTAGAACTTTTTTGACCTGCAATATGTTAAGTTTAGAGACTTTTGATCCTGAAACATTTTTCGGTGCAAGGCGGGCCCACATATGGACCCTGGGTTAACCAAAAAATTGCTATTTTGCTACGGTGTCCAAATTGGTTGTATGGATATACTTTTCTAAGTATCTCACTCATTTCAGAACTGTTGGTGATATTTGTGACAACATCCGGAGATATCTATTCCAGTCCCCTTCTTGTGCTGCTGCTTCCTTGGCGAGTTCATGTTCGAATCTTCATCAGGCTTCCAAGCAAGTATACATTGCCTTGTTGTACTGTTTAAATTCAGTTATTATAGTTCGCTTATTTCTGCTTTAAATATTATATAACTGTGCGCGTCCGAGAATAACTCGGGTGCAGTCGACGAAGGCGTTGACGTTGGGACTTGTGTTTGACCTACTGTCTAGTGGACGCACCTAAAGTTGTGAAGTTATCATTATGACTCCCCGTGCCTTGACACGTATCATTGCACATCACAGAGTGAGTTCATGTAGGGACACGAGCTTCATACTTGACTGACCATCGGTGTGAGCAGCATATGTGACAGTATTTAGCATAGTTGTATAGTTCTTTAGTGACTTGCATTATTGTACGAGATGTCCACGTCATATTCGCGACTTGTACATTGGCATTGGATGGAGAAGACACTTAGTAGGCGTATGGGACATATATTTGGCTACCGTAGTTTCAGAGTAAACTACGGGGTCGTAAGCCTCATTGTTACCCGGTTATGGGCTATGTGTTAACCGGTTATGGGCTATGTGCTACCCGGTTATGGGCGTATATGCTTGTCGATACATGCGACAGAGGTTACTAGTTGCGCGCTATCATGATCGGTGATGTAGTCAGTATATAATTTTGGCATCCAGTTTACAGCTAATGTCAGGTAATTAGCCTCTGGCTCGACGCTACGCTTTATCCCTTTTTACCTACCCATACGTACCAAGGTTGTCTTCAAGTGCATTTAACTTAGCTGGTTAGTTCACCCTTATGTTCTCACAGTATTACATTATGGCATGTACTTTTTATATCTTGTTACGTCCCTCTGAGGACCTGGTTCCCTTCCAGGTTATTTGAGCAGTTTGGTTGAGGCTTTATCTGTTGGTGTGTTGGACATCCTTGCAGGTATCATTATATATTTTTCTCTATTACAGTTATGTACTATTTTCCATTTTGACTCTAATATTGTAGCCTAGTGTTTATAGGCCTATATTATTCTCTTGGTCTATTCGAACGGCTGTATTATTGGGCTGCAGACTAATGATGTGTATCGTTCCCTCTTGTGATTTATTTACCATGGATTGAGATTTAGTTTAGATATTGCATGTTAGAATTAGATATTTAGCTTGACTACTTAACTGTGGACAGCATAAGTGTACTTTGTCAGGTCCTTAAATTGGAAACCCCTACGGAGTCGTACCAGCTGGTCATTGCCACGTGTCTGTTTCCATATATTTTTGGACTGGGACATGACACTGCTCGATTGCATGAGCCATCTATTGTTATATCTTTTAAAGAAAAACCATATTCAAGAACCATTAGAGCACAAAAAAAATAAGTTGGAGTCAACTAAAAAAGATCCATCCTTGTTTGAGCATATTGAACGCAATTTAGAGCAAGCTGAGTCAACGTCGGTTATCGAAAGTGTGATAATTTGAAGAGGAAGCGTAAGTTGAATGTTCGAAGAAAGAAACATAAAATTAACGATGCACTCACGGCCGATGATTCATACGGTCTATATATTCATCATTTCCTACCTGAGATACGGGATTTTATTTGGTCTATTGTTGATGTTCCTAAGGATGGCCATTGTAGATTTTATGTACTTGCAAGACATCTTGGCTATTCCGTCGAAGAAAGATAGAGACAGGTTTGGGAAGATCTATACGAGGAGTTAGAGTCTCGTCTTCCCTTTTATAGGCAGATACTCGACGAAAAAATTGTTGGAGATGTATTGGCAAGCATACCTTGTACTGATATTGTTACCGGACCAGACCATTATATGTATGTCCCATCGGCTCCATATGTATTTTCTAATAGGTATAAGATACCTATTGCAATTATCTCAGAAGGCATTAACAATACTTTCTTTTCAATGTGCGCTCTGCCGGTTGAACACAGACTATCCAACCTATGTTCAATAGGGATTTTCGGACAACAATTTGTCATCCTGAGGTTGATCGGTCATTCTTCTCTTCCTCCACCTGCTACGCTTTGGTATAAATACGCACCAGTCGAAGCGATCTCCTGGACGATACCTTACATGGATGCAATAGTTGTCTATAAGAAGATGATGAAGATGGAGGATCCCAAAATCGTAGCGAAAGACTACTATGATATTGTAATCGACTGATACATCTTACACTTTTGTATCATTTTGTACTTTTGTATGCAATAGATATGACATATAATCGTAGTCGGACAACATTTTGTACTTTTGTATCGTGATAGTGCAATAGATAGTGAAAATTTTGTACTATGGTTTTGTAACATTTTATACTTTTGTAACATTTTGTACTATGGTTTTAATTCCCTGTCTTTCATCAAATATATAAAATTTACAGTCAAATCTAGGACTGCCAAGATTCTGACAGTCCTAAATACTACTAGGACTTTTAAAATTTTGGCAGTCCTGATTTTAATTTCCTGTCCTTCATCCTAAATACTACATAAAAGTTTCAGTCATTACAAGGACTGTAAAAAATATAACAGTCCTAATAGGCAACTAGGACTATCATCATTTTGACAGTCCTAAATACTATTAGGACTGTAAAAATCTTTACAGTCCTAGTTTTTATTTCATGTCCTTCATCTTATTTATAAAAGTTGCAGTCAAAACTATGACTGTCAAGAATTTGACAATCCTAATAGCAACTAGGACTATCCAGATTTTGACAGTCCTAAATACTATTGGGACTGTCAAAATCTTGATAGTCCTATTTTTAATTCCATCTCCTTCATCATATATATATAATTCCTAATAGCAACTAGGACTGTCCAGATTTTGACAGTCCAAAATACTATTAGGACTGTCAAAATCATGATAGTCCTACTTTTAATTCCATGTCCTTCATCATATATATAAAATTTAGAATTATAAATAGGACTAAAAAGATTTTGACAGTCCAAAATACTATTAGGACTATCAAAATATTGACAGTCCTACTTTTAATTCCATGTCCTTCATTATATATATATATATGTATATATATATATATATATATATATATATATATATATATATATATATATATATATAATTTAGAATTATAAATATGACTGTAAAGTTTTGACAGTCCAAAATACTATTAGGATTGTCAAAATCTTGACAATCCTACTTTTAATTCTCTGTCTTTCATCATATATATATAATTTATAATTATAAATAGGACTGTCCAGATTTTAACAGTCTTAAATATTGTTAGGTCTAGCAAAATCTTGACAGTTCTAGTTTTTATTCCATGTCCTTTATCATATATATAAAATTTGGAATTAAAACTAGGACTGTCCAGATTTTGACAGTCCTAAATACTATTAGGACTTTCAAAATCTTGACAGTCCTACTTTTAATTCCATGTCCTTCATCATATATATATAATTTCCAGTTAAATATAGGACTGTCCAGATTCTGACAGTCCTAAATGCTATTAGGACTGTCAAAAATTTGACAGTCCTAGTTTTTATTCCCAGTATTAGGTGTCTTTTGAACAAACTAATTTTTTACCAACATAAAAGAACAAATATAAGATGTTCAACAACACACATGAATTAAAACATGGCCTAAACTTGCTAACAATAACATGAATTAAAATATGAATTCAAAATGTAGCAAAATAATGGAAACACAAAGTTGCATCCAACATAAATATTTAAAATGTCAGTTCTAAAAAAAAAATTAAGCTTGCTAACAAAGTTTGACAACACACATTAATTGAAACATGGCCTAAACTTCATACCGCCTCTTTGTACGCTACTCCCTATTATTCAAGAAACAAAAATTATCAGTGTTGTCGATGTGTTGTAGCTCCTCATTAATTTTTATATAATTCTGACCCTGGCAACTAACGAGACTTCTTTCCAACTTTTTCGCTTTCCTAGCCTATTGATGACAATACAAAAAAATTGTTAGGTTATAAACATTTACAAATCTTTAAAGTGAACAATTTATCCCTCACCATCTTGACCAATATAATATACAAGACTGATTTAGCGGAAAGATCTGCTGGTACGCACACAATATCGCTTTCGCGTTTGAACAACGTAGGTAGTCTGACACCAGTGTAGTAGGCGATATAGTCGTCGCTACAGTCCGTCATATTAACTCTCGCTTCTCGTTCAGATTCTCTAATAAGTGACGTTGTCACTCAGTGAAGAAGTCCGAGACCCAGATGAACGCCGCAAAAATATAGTTTAGGGGTTTTGTACCTTTCGAAGCACTTATCATTTTCAATGTGCGCTTCTTTATTGTTTGTACGTAGCCAAACTGACGGAGCACTCTATCAGGCATATAAGTCTGAGTCCCATTTGAACGTCGCAAAATATATAGTTTAGGGGTTTTGTACCGCTCGGAGCACTTATCATTTTCAATGTGCACTTCGGTACTATTTGTACGTAACCAAACTGATAGAGCAATTATCATTTTCAATGTTAAAAATTTGTTTAACATTCACCTCATCTACCGTCATATCTTCAAGTACATTTTGTAGGGAGGATAATGTGTGCGGACGTTTAGTATCTTCCTTAGTTGGCATCCATCTGCACATTCTAGGAAGGTGCTCGTCATATCCTCGGTTAAGTTTAGCCCGCTTCAGGGTTGGAAAGTGTGCTCGTATATCCATGCCTGCATGTATATTACAATAGTCAAAAAAATTATAACAGAATTTTGTATTATGTATACAAGTTGACAAAGAAATATCTTTACATGGAGTAGAGTCTGGCATTCAGATATTGTCTTAGAACCTACGCGGCATACCGCACCAAGCTCACGGTAAAGATATGTTACTATACCGCTTCCCCAAGAGATTTCTCCCACCATGTCTATGTCGTCAAAATTTAAGAGATATTTAGCATGTATTGACTTATCCGGACTTATCCGGAATGCCGACAGTCCCTAAGATGAAATGCATATATCCACGAGCCACCATATAGACATTATCACCTTCGGTGTCCGGATCATCGAATGTCTCCTGCAAATATTTCAAAGGAAGTCTGTACGACTTCTTGAAGTTTTGAAGGGTTGCAAAACTCGCCGCATCAACTCCGAGACAGTTTGATACATAATCCACGATATTATCGTAAAAGTTTATGCTTGATTCATCAAAAGTGTGATTCATCATGACTCGACCATCAATCTTAACTCCCAATATATGATGGACGTCATCCAGGATAATCGTCAACTCCCCTTTTGGGAGAAGGAAAGTGTTGGTTTCTGGATGCCAGCATTCTACAAATGCTGATATGAGTGCAATGTCCACCATCGTATGAGTAGTTACCCAAATTTTATAAACCTATGGGATTGATTTTAGCCTTGACGTCGTCTACAAAAAATTTAAACCCTCATGTATTTTATTTTTTACCGTGGTTGATCACCATTAACATACGAGAACTCTCCTGAAAAGTAAACAATTTGATGAACTTAGAACTATATATAAAATATAGTTATCTATAAATAATTAAAAATTTCATAAATTATCATAACATAATGTACTTATCGGATTGTTTATATTTGGTATGCAATATGGTTCTCGATCGACTACAACATAGAGCAACCGTTTGGACGAGTCTCGACTGGACTATCTGGCTGCTGAGAAGGTCTTGAACCATCAGTTGGCCGGTTGCAGAGGGTTGGTGGACGAGTCTCGACTGGACTATTTTGTTGCTAAGAAGGTCTTGAACCATCAGTCGGCCGACTTTGGACGTTTGGTATATCTTCATTGGAGGAGAAAGAAGAACCAAAAGTGCTAGAAGCACGTCTCTTCGAATGAGTTACAATCTTCTTCAGTCGACGTTTTCTAACTTGAGGGGGTGCCTCAGGGTCGACGATAGTGAGGGTTGTCTTAATATCACGCTCAACATTGCGTTCCTTACGCATCGACACAGTAGGCCATCTTTTTATGATACATTCATCCACAAGGCCCTTCCGGGGGTCGTGGCTATAAAACAAATAAGATATATATTTTAACAGTTCAAAGTAATTGAACAATCAGGACTGTAGAAATTTCTTTAGTCCTATATGTATATAGGACATTTGAATTCTCTACAGTCCTCTATACATAAAGGAATGCAGAAAATTTAACAGTCCAGAATATATATAGGACTGTAGAAAATTCTACAGTCCAGCCTTCTTCGCTCCCGACTGTTCGACAAAATTCGAACATCTATACCCTAAATAAGGGTTCAAGACTCCAGAAATACGTCGATACTACATCAAAAACCTATTTTACCTTATTACACTATAATTGTATCTCATCCCAAGCTAAAAAATTTCGAAATGCAATAAAAAATATAAAAAAATAGAGAGGGAGAAGAAGGAAGAAGAATTGTACATTAATTTTTTTGAGGGTTTAGGAGTCATCGATTAATGGCTGGAATTGGAGGAGATGGAGATTCAAATGGAAGGAGTGGAGAAGGAGGGCTCCGGCCAAGTGCAGCAAGGGCCCCGGCCAAGTGCATCGGTGGTAGAGGTTAGGGGGGTTTAGGGGTAGGGTTGGGCTAGTATGAGTAAGATTTGGACTAGTATGAGTAAAATTTCTTCATTAATGCGCTACACCAATACTGGACTATCCCCAAGTTTTTTTTGTAGTGCCTTTATCAAAGGCCCTTTAGAATTTGCCAAACAAAAACAACAAAACAAAAAGAAATCTCTTTCAAAAAAACAAAAAAAACAAAAAGAAACAGTCGCCTCATCCCCGTCCCTCCCCTCCGCCATCTCCCGCCTTGCCTCCATCCCCGCCCCATCGACCCCGACACCGCTCCAAGAACCTCCGTGAGGCCACCAGACTCCTCTCCTCTCCCTCCTCCATGACTCCGGCTTCCACCCCACCATCATGATTCATGAAGGGCTACTGCATTGGTGGACCAGTACACCAGCGTCATGGAGGTCTACAACCGGATGGAAGGACGAAGGCGTCGAACCCGATTTCGTCATGCACAATACTCTCAACTTCGGCCTCCCCAAATCCGGGATGGTCAATCAGGCCAGGAAGTTTCTGAACGTCATGACCGGCATGGGGGTCTTCCCGGACATCGTCAGATACACCTCGCTCATGAATGGGATGTGCAGTGCCGGAAAGGGGGTCGGGGCGCGTGAGTTTAATGCGCCTGGCTTGGTCATAAGTACTATGAGGAGATTGACCCGAGAGATGATGTAGATCATTTGTCATGTCACGTATTGTCGTATTTTCTAAATAGCAAATATCATAGTCCGACCCTCTTTCTCTATAGGATTATACCTATGCTCAGCACCATCCGTCATTCTGCTAAGGAGATGGAGGCGAAAAGGTGCACCCAAATGAGTACACTTAGAGCATCAATAGGAAGGCTCATCCCAATTTCTAGATTCTAGATTCAGAATATAGGAGCTCATTTAAGTTTCATGATGGCCCAAATCTACCCACAAAAACTATAGCTTTGGTTTCATAATTTTTACATTTTCAGACTGTAGGAGTTTATTTTGTAGAATAGTAAGGCTCAATTTGGACCCCAATTTTCTAGATTTCATATTATTATTTTTACTACATTAATTTTTGACATATTAATTTTTTACCACACAACCTCGGAACAAAAGTTTGTTTTCTACTATTTTCATCGAGATCCAATCCATTCTAGATTTAATTTTTTTTGTTATAAATTTGGGTCTTAAGATGCATTTTTGAGCTTCATCTACTAATAATGCTCTTATAACACTGCTGATGGGGCTGTGCAAAGGGAAGTTCATGGACAGGGCCATGGAGATGTATGCGACCATGAGGAAGGAGGGGATGAAGCTCCAGCCCGTGGCCTATGTGACCCTCGTGAGGACATCGTGCCGGGAGAGTAGGATCGCAGAGGATTACGAGGTGTTCGATTGTGCGCGATGGAGCAGGGATGCATGAGCGTGGCCGACGTGTTGGCGTAATTGGTGCTGGAGAGCTCTCTTAAGTGGACGAATGGAGTTAAAGCATGATTTAGGTGCTCATCTTATAGGTATGTATCCGTTCATGATGAATGACTTAATTGTTTGATCTGGTATTATCGCCTTGTTGCATTTCACATTTTTCATTGTTTATATGATCCATTTCAAAAGTTTTGTTGAAATTAAAACAAGGTTTTTGATAATAGCACTACACAATATACTCAGGGCTGCCCATTAAAAATTTTCCAAAAATTACAAGTTTGCCGCTCCTCAAACTTACTTAGGGCTAGCCCACACCAACCTATATAAGTAAAAATTATTTTTCTTCTTTCTTTTTAACCTTCACATAAAAAAATCTCTCATTCTCTCAAGTCATAAAATCTAAACCTAACTTTGGAATTTGATAGTTGTGGTCCCAAGTGGAAGAAAATTTTAATTTGATGATTGTCCAACGAATATTCTTCTGGTATGTCTTCGACAACATACGATGAATAAGTTTTGCAATTGTCACAAAAATATTTAGTTTTATTTGACTATTATAGGAGCGATGCATGAAATTATCTTCGATGAAGAAGTCGGATCATGCAATCTATTAAATATGCACTCCGGTCCTTCCGAAGAATATGTCGGTTATTCTGAAGCACGTATGGTACGTAAAATGATAACCCTATTTCGATAGTCATTGTGTAAGGACTGTATAAAATTCAACAGTCCTATATAACTATAGGATTGTCAATAATTCAAAATTCCTATATAAATATAGGTCTTTCATAATTTCGACAGTCCTATATACTAAGTGGACTGTCAAAATAGTGACAGTCCTGAATCTTAAAGACTGTAAAAAAAATTCAGTCTACTCAATACATTAGTCTGTAAATATTATGACAGTCCTAATTTGGACTGCCAATTATTTGAAGTTGTTAATTTTTAGATTATTTTATATTGGTTATAGGACCAACCTCGTACAGATGTTGTGGTACATCCTGCTATTGGGGTTGATATGGAGAAGGTATTCTCAAGGGATATTCAATTTGCATCCCAGGAAGAAGTATTAGATTGGTACAGAGAAGTTGGAAGACGACATAACATAGTCATTGCAAGATCCATCAGATCTCGGCCGGGCCAAAAATATTTAGAGCTGGGCTGCGAAAGAGGAGGTGTGTTCAGACAGCATCGTAAAAAAAAGGGTGTTGTTGAAAAAAAATCCCCAAGAAAAACGTTGGGACGAGAAAATGTGGTTGTCCATTTAAGGTGTTGGTTGTAAAATTAGAAGATATGAAGTGGATAATCGAAGTTAAGAATGGAATACACAATCATCCTATTCCAGAGACACTTACGGATCATGCCTACGTGGCACGATTGAAGAAGGATGAGATAAAGTTGGTTGAAGAACTGTTCCTTTCCGGAGTTGCACCCAAACAAATTTATTCTGTCGTACGATAAAAAGAAGATGAGAACAAGTCAACCATGAGGACGATCTATAATAGTTTGGCGAAAGCAAAATATAATAGTATGAAAGGAAGAATGGCGATACAGCAAGTATTGAAGTTGCTTGGGGAGCATCACTACGTGGAGTACCATAGAAGACATCCACAAAATGATGAACTCCTTTCATTGTTTTGGGCTCATCCTGATTGCACACACTTGGCTCGGTCCTTCGCAGATGTGTTAGCCCTTGGTTGTACATATAAGACCAACAAGTTCAAGATGCCTCTTTTTTACATTATTGGATTTACGTCTACGGGAAAAATATTTTCAGTCACTTTTTGTTTTATGAAGAGTGAGACAGTAGAGGATTACACTTGGGCGTTGCGAAAACTATAATCCCTTTACACAAGATACAAAGAGCCCTCTGTTTTTGTTATCGACAGAGAATATGCGCTGATAAATGCTATATATATTGTATTTTCTCATGTGAATAGACTACTATGCACTTGGCATATAAATCAAAATATCCAAGCTCAATACAAGAGAAAATTAAAAATATGGACGGTAAAATTGACAAGCTTCGCTTCGAAGAATTCTACAGTAAATTGAGTCTTGTATGGCGAGCAAGTACTACAGACAGCTACAACACAGCATGGTACATGTTCAAACAAAAGTGGAAGATGAATAACCCGACATGCATTTCTTATATCAAAGATACTTGGCTAGAACCACATAAAGAACAATTCGTCTTAGCATGGACGAACATGGTGAAGCATTATGGCACAATCACTACGAACCGGGTCGAAGGATCATACTCAAGTTTAAAAAGATATCTACGGTCTTCGGTCGGTAATTTTGTCTCCGTTTGGCAATCGATTCATTTGATAATTATTTCCACGGTGAACGAGATTATAGCATTATTTGAGATAAGCCTCAATATTGCAAAGCATGAACACCTATTATAATTATCTCACAAGGTACTAACAATACTTTCTTTCCAATGTGCGCTCCCCCGGCCGAACACAGACTATCCGATGTTCGATAGGGCTTGTCGAACAATACTTTGTCATCCCAAGGTTGATCGGTCATTCTCTTATTCCTCCATCTTCTATTCTTTGGTATAAACACGTACCGGAGGAAGCGATCGCATGGACGACACCCTACACGGATGTAATTACTGGCTATAAGAAGATTATAAAGATGGAGGATCCTAAAATATTGTCTAAGGACTACTTTGATATTCTAATCGATTGATATATCTTATACTTCTGTATTATTTTGTATGTTGTGCAATGAGTCATGTATGTTGAACTGTATGTTGTGCAATGAAAGAAATAAAACTAGAACTGTATGTTGAACTGTATGATGTTGAAGATGGAGGATCCCAAAATCTTGTATGTTGTGCAAAGAGTCATGTATGTTGTGCAATGAGTCATGTATGTTGAACTTTGGTATCTTTTCCAACATTTATATAGATAGTTTTATCCCACTCTCTGTATAAAACTAGGACTGTCAAAATCTGTACAGTCCTACAAGCAAACAGGACTGTCAAAATTTTGACAGTCCTAGTTTTAACCCACTGTAATATATATAAAAGTAGGACTATCAAAATCTGGACAGTCCCACAAGCTAACAGGACTGTCAAAATTATGGCAGTCCTAGTTTTAACCCATTGTCTGCACATTTTTATATAAAACTAGGACTGTCAAAATTTTGAAAGTCCCACAGGCTATCAGGACTGCCAAAATTTTGACAGTTCCACAGGCTAATTGGACTGTCAAAATTTTAACAGTCCTAGTTTTAACCCACTGTCTGCACATTTATATATAAAATTAGGACTGTCAAAATTTTGACAGTCCCACAAGCTATGAGGACTGTCAAAATTTTGACAGTCCAATAAGCTATATGGACTGTCAAAATTTTGACAATCCTAGTTTTAACCCACTGTCTGCACATTTATATATAAAAGTAGGAATGTCAGGATTTTGACAGTCCCACAAGCTATGTGGACTGTCAAAATTTTGACAGTTCTAATTTTAACCCACTGGAAATTTATATATAAAATTAGGACTGTCAGGATTTTGACAGTCCCACAAGCTATGAGGACTGTCAAAATTTTGACAATCCTAATTTTATCCCACTGTCTCTTTAAATTTATATATAAAACTAGGACTGTCAAGATTTTGACAGTCCTGTATCAGGACTGTCCAAAATTTGACAGTCCTAGTTTTTAGCCACTATCTCTGCACATTTATACATAAAAGTAGCTGTCTCGAAACACAAATAAATAACCAACAATTGTATGAAAGTTTAACAACTGTATGAAAGTTCTTCTTCAAACATGTCTCCAAACACAAATTGTATGAAAGTTTTACAACTTAAACAAGTCTCGAAACAAAACATAACTAATCAAAAATTCCAACCAAACATAACCAGTCAAAGTTTTCAAACTTAAAAGTTTTACATGTCTCAAAACACAAACTGTAGCAAAGTTTTACATGTCTTGAAAAATGGCCTAAACTTTATGCCGCCTCTTTGTACGTTGCTCTCTATTTTCCAAGAAAGAAAAATCTTCAGTGTTATCGACTTGTTGTAGCTCGTCATTGATTTCCATATAATTCATACCCTGGCAACTTACGAGGCTTCTTCTCAACTTCTTCACTTTTCTAGCCTATTCATGAGAATTCATAAAATTTGTTAGGTTATAAACATTTACATATATCAAACTGAAAGTTGGTTGCCTCACCATCTTGACTAATGCAGTATACAAGACAGATTTGGCAGGGAGATCTGATGGTACACGCACAATATCGCCTCCGTGTTTGAACAACATAGGTAGTCCGACACCAGCGTAGTAGGCGAGGTAGTCGTCGCTACATTCCGTCATATTTACTACTGCTTGTCGTTCAGTTTCTCTAATAACGTGACGTTGCCACTCAGTGAAGAAGTCTGAGACCTAGTTGAACGCTGCAGGAATATAGTTTAGTGGTTTTGTACCTCGCTGAGCAGTTATCATTTTCAATGTGCGCTTCGGGACTGTTTGTACGTAGCCAAACTGACGGAGCACTCTATTAAGCATATAAGGCTCCTTGATTTCATGACAACTTATCAGACCGTGATATAAAGTGACTTGTTGCAATGGATGACTAGTCTGTAGCAAATTACGATATGGATCCCAAACAATCTGCAATGCATGAAATTTAGCATAACGTAATTTAGTAAATTATTACCAAACATTAAAAAATTAGCACTCAATTTACCTCTTCTATCATCATATCATCAAGTGCATTCCATAGGGCAGCCAATGTGTATGGACGTTTGGCATCTTCCTTAGTTGGCTTCCATTTGCACATTCTAGGAAGGTGCTCATCATACCCTCGGTTAAGTTTAGCCCGCTGCAGGGTTGGAAAGTGCTCATATATCCATGCCTTCACGTAACCAAGTTAAAAAAAATTAGTCCAAAAATTAACAACAAATTTTTTTTATGTATACAAGTTGACAAAGATATATCTATACATGAAGTTGAGTCTGGCATCCGGATATTGTCTTGGAACCAACGCGGGATGCCGTACCAAGCTCACGGTAAAGGTATGCTAGTATACCGCTTTCCCAAGATATTTCTTTCACCGTGTCTATGTCGTCAAAATTCAAGAGATATTTGGCATGTATCGACGTTCCAGACTTATCCGTAATGCCGACAGCCCCTAAGACGAGCTGCATATATCCACGGGCCACATTATCGCTATTATCCACTTCGGGGTCCGGATCAGCGAATGTCTCCTCCAAATATTTTAAAGAAAGTCCGTACGACTTCTTGAATTCTCAAGGGTGGTAAAACTAGCCGCATCGACTCCCAGACACCCTGATAAATAATCTACGATATGATCGTAAAAGTTGATGCTCGATTCGTCAAAAGTATGATTCATCATGACTCGACCATCAACCCTAAGTGCCAATATATGATGGACGTCATCAAGGGTAATCGTTAACTCCCCGTTTGGTAGATGGAAAGTGTTGGTTTCAGGATGCCATCATTCTACAAATGCTGATATGAGTGCATTATCCACCGTCGTATATGAGTAGTTACCCAAATATTGTAAATCGGTGGAAATAATTTTAGCTTTCACATCGTCGCCCAATAATTCAAACTCCCATGTATTGCACTTTTTGTCGTGGTTGATCACCGTTAACATACGAGAACTCTCCTAAAAAGTAAACAATTGGATGAACTTATGTCACGCCCCAGTCCCAAAATACGTAGGACTAGGAATACGTAAGCATGCCAGCCGTATATATATGGCAACTCCAATATATGGATACCATAATACATACGTACGCTGTAATATGAATATTAACTCACATGTGGTATATATATAGTCCCAAGTCACAGAAATACTAATCTCACCCACACAACAAGTCATAGAAAAGAAATAACTAAACTAGAATAATGAGTCTGAATAATCCAAAGTAATAGTCGGGTGGAGACAAATCCACTACCAATGACTATATCAATACTAAAATGAGAGAGGAGGGTAATCTCCAATAGAAAATAAGATGATGATATAAAGGTATCAGCGAAGCGATCCATCGCTAGAGATAATCAAAGATGCTCAGAAGGTACGACCTCCTCGAAAGAGATAAATAGTAAGTCCTGATTTGTGCTCCGGCGAATAGTCAAGATCGTCTACACCTGGAAAGGGACCAGGTCCTCAGAGGGACGTAACAAGATACATAGAAGCATGCCAATTTGAATATAGTAAACATGCATAATAGGTAGAAAATATGTAAGTACGTTATACAATACAATCTATATGAATGCATAATGAGGACAAGTTTTCGACGTATGGGCATGGGTAGGCTACTCGATCTAAATCTCACAACTCACACACATGACAGGAACATCAAAAATTGACATACCTCGGGGGTAGCGACTAGCGCGACACCAGAAATTGACATACCTCGGGGGTAGCGACCAGCGCGATACACTACCGTAGTGCGTACTAGATACTACGGTTTACCAGAGCGGTTATAGCCCATAAGCCTACTAATTGTCCTCCCCTCCCATGATACTATGTGTCAAGTGTGTCAACATATATATAGTATATAAATGACTAAAAGAAAAATACATATGCAATGAACATATAAAAATATAATAAGCATGCAAAGTACTATAAGCAATTGGGCAAGGTATCTTGCCTGGCAAGGGAGCTGCAAAGTGTAAACGTCTAGGCGTCAAGCACACAGGATCAGAAACTAAGGCCTCCGAATAAACGTCTCCGGATGCTGAAATAAATATCACCAACGTTTCCGGAATAAGCGAGATAGCTAGAAAATACTATCCTTTCGTCCAATTTGGACACAGAACAAAACGGTAATTTTGGGTCAAAGCGGGGTCTACATGTGGGCCATTTTGCACCAAAAAGCGTGTCAAGGATAAAGGTCTCTAAATAGGACAAATTATAGGTCAAATAAACTCTAAATGTCAGTACAAACTCAATGGTATGTCCAAGTTTGGATTCCGGTGAGCAGAACACGATTTCGCCCAAAAAGTCAACCGTGGGACCCACAAATAGGCGGCTTGGTCAACCATCTCAGAATTGCGTAAAATTTGGGTCACAGGACTAGTGCGATACCATGAGTCCAGTGGCGCAAGTTTTGTCGCATTCTGACGAGCGTAAAATAAATGGTGCGAGGTTTTGCAAAAGTCGCGATACGGGGACTTTTTGCGGATACGGGCTGATTTCGACGCGCACATGCATCCGAATCAGTTTTCGCAAAATTCCACACGTCTGGACATACCATACGCGCCTTTCGGTGCAATTGTTACGCGACGGAGCGGTCCCGTTTGGCGGGGTGCGCTCCGTATCACAAATTTTAAAGGTTTTAAAAACAGGTTTTTTATGATATTTAACTCAGTTTAATTCTGCATACAACATCAAATAAAATAATATAATTGACAGAAAATAATCTAGGTTATGTGGTATTCACATAACAAAAGAAATTTCTAAGTTTGGATCTCTGTGGTGGGAGATACGAGTTCATAAACATTGGTGGTCACATCAGTTTTTCTGAGATTAAAAGTTGCCATTTTTCTCCAACTTGGTCTCGGTTTTCGCCTAGGGTTACGCGCTGATCGAAGAAAACTAATACACAGAGTTGGAAGAGGGATAGGTCGTGAACATACCGGTGAAGACGGGGTCGAATTTGGTTGCGAGATAGAGCAGGAATCAGCGTGTGAACAGGGGTTCGCTGCTGCGATTTCCTGCTGTCGAGGTGCTCGCGCGGGTGGACGCGGATGGCGAGCGGCGGGTGGCGCTCCGGTCGGCGACGGTAGGTCTGGGAAGGAGATTTAGGGTTAGGGTTTAGGTATATATATATATATATATATATATATATATATATGGATCGAGTGAGAGAGGGAGAGGGGATCCGCTGTGGCCGAGCGCGGGTGAGGGAAAATAGCAGCGGGGGGTTTAGTGATAGGGTTTAGGTTTTAGTTTTTCTCTTTTTTTTTTCTTATTCTTTTTCTTTTCCTTTTTTTCTATTACTATTTTTTTTTATTACTATAATTATTATTATTATCATATACAATAACTATTTAGTATTATTATTACGAATATATATTACGATTATTATTACATTATTACTATTATTTATTATTATTACGACTATATATTATTTACATATATATTTAAGGTATATATAAAAATACATTTGTACCTAAAATAGATTCTTAAAAATATATCCCTCTTCTGCAAATATTCCTAAAATAAAATAATAGAACTTTGTGCAATAATTCTAAATAATTAATTATCTAGGTAATTAAATCAATAATATATATTATTTAATTAACTAAGAAATAATATAAGTAAATTCAATAACTAATTAATTAAATAATATTTAAAAATATGGGGTTTTATATTCTACCCAACTTACAAAAATTTCGTCCTCGAAATTGACACTAACCCATATTCATAATAAATTACTATAGTTATTACACTTTATTGCTATCTAGCAGTGCTTCCTAAAAGTCATTGTCAGTCACCCTAACACTTTTCTTATTTATTATCCATACACTATTCTATTATCCTCTAACTCGTCTAAACTACCCAACTTACAAAAATTTTACTAGTAGTCAAAGTCTCTTGAAGCTAACGAATTTATTCATTAGGTCGAGAATCTTGGGATACCTGTCTGGAATCTCATAACTATGATTTTTCCTTGTAACCGTTAAGTATCTTAGTCTAATACTGCCATGCCACCTGACCAGTATGTCTGTAAATACTTTGACTACTCTACTATAACGGTCTAGTTACAGCTGTCGCTACTTTGCCAGCGATTTATCATAGTCGTCAGTTCATAACAAGTGCCTTCAACTCTTTCCTAAGCTTAGTCTAAGTTTTTGGGCAACGGTTAAGGTCTTGACTAACTTTAAAACTACTAGAAATATGAATTATTTCAATAATCCAACTAATTCCTATTAGACTAAGGGATGCTATACATGGTTTTAAAATGATAAGAGGATACAGATATTGATATAGTGCATATACATAAGGATTATCATTATGTACTCATCTTTTAGTTATTAATCATTTACTAAACCATTTATGTTTTTTTTTACTAACAAAATAAGGGTGGGGTCGAAGTAAACCAAACAATTCATAATGGCACGAAAGGATACGTCTATAATAGGAAGAGTTACGCACGAGATAAGGTATGGATATAGAAGAGAAGATAAGCCACCCCAAGGGGGCGAGATGGTGATAGGGAAAGAATACTACTACTGCTACTCGCGTCATCTATTATCATCGCGTGTATGCCATCTGGGTAGAATAACAATATATCCTCATACCTGCTAAACCACCATATATATAATTCTATATCTACTATGCACCTAATATCCCGTATCATAAAGGGGGTCATGAGTATGAAATGACAAATATAACTAAAGGTCGTACCTGTATCTACGATTTTATGTGCCTGCGCTCCCTTATTTGTTATCATGAGTGCTTGGCCTATGGGGTATATCTAGTACTATCCGTGTATCAAATTCATACTAAGCATGAACGTTCGTCTTTTCGAAATAGGGGAAGACGGAAAACAACAATAAGAAATTCCAGGAGGAGGTGATAGAATACAAGTACGGGATTCAAAGGGATTAGAGAATTTGAAAGGGAGTTGCCAAGGCAGTTGTGGATTAAAATCTTATTTTGGTAAATTCCTATTCGCATGTTCACATCAGAATAGTTATGTACCTGACATGATATGCCCTGACCAGTCTAGAGGGCAAGTATATTCGTCTAACAAGTTGAGTCAACTATATCTCAATCCACATAAAGTAGTGATACGAAGAGCGAACCAAGCGCACTAAGGTTGATCAGACCATAATGTACTAATTCTGATTTAGACAATGTATTAGTGTGGGCCCCCAAAAATACATATGTCATAAAAAAGCTCAATAAAAGAATAAGCTTACAAAACTAGGCTATAATAGCAGCATAAGTCGAGGTAGTAAAAAATATAAGTACGCTTGATTATGATGGTGGAAGGTACAGAATAATTTAAGTTCACCAAGAAGATCGGTGTTGTGCCTGTACAGTTGCCATATTAATTTCTTATCTAAGTCTCTAATCGCCCAAATAGGGGTATGGGCCTATAAGTTCTACATTCTGGATAACTACTATCTTCTTATGCAAGTCTATAGTTGGTGTCATTCATTTATATTTCATTAATTGGTTAGAAGGACTATGTGATACTAGGTTATGAGGCATACTACCAAACTTACAAAGATTTAACTAATAGTGTTATTGAATACTAGAGTGTATATACCTGGTACAAGGCACCTTCCTAACCCCTATCAAGCACGAAAGAAAAGAGAATATTGACGTTGAGAAGGGAGCAAGCAAGATGCAATACAAGCAATCAAATGAGAATGCGGAAGAAAATCAAGGAAGGTGATAAGTAAGTGGATGAGATCCTATATTATAATCCTATGCGCATGCTTGTTCGGTACAGTAACGTAACCGAGACAATATGCTCTTGACCTGCATGGGCCACCATAAAAATATGTCACGTCCCAGTCCCAAAATACGTAGGACTAGAAATACGTAAGCATGCCAGCTGTATGTATATGGCAACTCCAATATATGGATACCATAATACATACATACGTTGTAATATGAATATTAACTCATATGTGGTATATATATAGTCACAAGTCACAGAAATACTAATCTCATCCACACAACAAGTCATAGAAAAGAAATAACTAAACTAGAATAATGAGTCTAAATAATCCAAAGTAATAGTCGGGTGGAGACAAATCCACTACCAATGACTATATCAATACTAAAATGAGAGAGGAGGGTAATCTCCAATATAAAATAAGATGATGATATAAAGGTATCAGCGAAGCAATCCATCGCTAGACATAATCAAAGATGCTCAGAAGGTACGACCTCCTCGAAAGAGATAAGTAGTAAGTCATGATTCGTGCTTTTGCGAATAGTCAAGATCGTCTACACCTAGAAAGGGACCAGGTCCTCAGAGGGACGTAACAAGATACATAGAAGTATGCCAATTTAAATACAGTAAACATGCATAATATGTAAAAAATATGTAAGTACGCTGTACAAGACAATCTATATGAATGCATAATGAGGACAACTTTTTAACGTATGGGCATGGGTAGGCTACTCGATCTAAATCTCACAACTCACACACACACGGCAGGGACATCAAAAATCGACATACCTCGGGGGTAGCAACCAGTGCGACACTAAAAATTGATATACCTCAGGGGTAGCGACCAGCGCGACACACTACCGTAGTGCGTGCTAGATACTACGGTTTACCAGAGTGGTTATAGCCCATATGCCTACTGATTGTCCTCCCCTCCCATGATACTATGTGTCAAGTGTGTCAACATATATATAGTATATAAATGACGGAAAGAAAAACACACATGAAATGAACATATAAAAATATAATAAGCATGCAAATTACTGTAAGCAATTTGGCAAAGTATCTTGCCTGGCAAGGGAGCTGCAAAGTGTAAACGTCCAGGCGTCAAGCACACAGATCAGAAACTAAGGCCTCCGAATAAACATCTCTGGATGCTAAAATAAACATCACTAGCATTTCCAAAATAAGCGAGATAGCTTTAAAATACTACCCTTTCGTCCAATTTGGACACAGGGCAAAACGGTAATTTCGGATCCAAACGGGGTCCACTAGTGGGCCACTTTGCACCGAAAAGTGTGCCAAAGATAAAGGTCTCTAAATAAAATAAATTATAGGTTAAACAAACTCTAAATGTTAGTACGAACTCAACGATATGTCCAAGTTTGGATTCCGGTGAGCCGAACACAATTTCGTCCAAAAAGTCAACCGTTGGGCCCGCAAATAGGTGGCTTGGTCAACTATCTCAGAATTGTGTGAAATTTGGGTCACAGGACCAGTGTGATACCACGAGTCCAGTGGCGTAAGTTTTGTCGCATTCTGACAAGCATACAATAAATGGTGCAGGATTTTACAAAAGTAGCGATAGGGGAACTTTTCGCGGATACGGGCTGATTTCGACGCGCACACGCATCCGAATCAGTTTCTACAAAAGTCTACACATCTGGACATACCATACGCGTCTTTCGGTGCAATTGGTACACGATGGGGCGGTCCCGTTTGGCGGGGCGCGCTCTGTATCATAAATTTTGAAGGTTTTGAAAACATTTCGTAATTTTTAACTCAGTTTAATTCTGCATACAATATCAAATAAAATAATATAATTGACAAAAAATAATCTATGTTAGGTGGTCTTCACATAGCAAAAAGAATTTCTAAGTTTGGATCTATGTGGTGGGAGATACGAGTCCGTAAACATTGGTGGTTACAGAAGTTTTTCTGAGATTAAAGTTGTCATTTTTCTCCAAATTGGTCTCGGTTTTTGCCTAGGGTTACACGCTGATCGAAGGAAACTAATACACAGAGTTGGAAGAGGGATAGGTCGTGAACATACCGGTGAAGACGGGATCAAATTTGGTCGCGAGATGGAGCGGAAATCAGCATGTGAACAGGGGTTCGCTACTGCAATTTTCTGCTGTCGCGGTGCTCGCGCGGGTGGACACGGACGGCGAGCGGCGGGTGGCGCTCCGGTCGGCGGCGGCGGTCTGGGAAGGTGGTCGGCGAGGGCAGGTCTGGGAAGGAGATTTAGGGTTAGGGTTTAGGGAACAATATATATATATATATATATATATATATATATATATATATATATATATATATATATATATATATATATATATATATATATATATATGGATCGAGTGAGAGAGGGAGAGGGGATCCGCTGTGGCTGCGTGCAGGTGAGGGAAAATAACAGCGGGGGGTTTAGTGATAGGGTTTAGGTTTTAGTTTTTCTCTTTTTTTTTCTTTTCTTTTTCTTCTTCTTTTTCTTTTCCTTTTTTTTCTATTACTATTTTATTTTTATTTTTATTACTATAATTATTATTATTATTATATACAATAACTATTTTTTATTATTATTATTATTATTATTATTATTATTATTATTATTATTATTATTATTATTATTACGAATATATATTATTATTATTACTATTATTTATTATTATTACGACTATATATTATTTACATATATATTTAAGGTATATATAAAAATACATTTGTACCTAAAATAGATTCTTAAACATCTATCCCTCTTCTGCAAATATTCCTAAAATAAAATAATAGGACTTTGTGCAATAATTCTAAATGATTAATTATCTAGGTAATTAAATCAATAATATATATTATCTAATTAAATACAAAATAATATAGGTAAATTCAATAACTAATTAATTAAATAATATTTAAAAATATGGGGTTTTACAACTTATACCTATATATAAAATGTAGTTATCTATAAATAATTGGATGAACTTAGAACTTGCAACTATATATAAAATTATCATAACATAATGTACTTACCGGATTGTTCCATATTTGGTATGCAATATGGTTCTCGATCGACAACAACATAGAGCAACCGTTTGGACGAGTCTCGACTGGACTATCTGGCTACTGAGAAGGTCCTGAACCATCAGTAGGCTAATTTTTCAGGGTTTGTGGCAAAGTCTCGACAGGACTATCTGCATGCTGAGAAGGTCCTGAACCATCCCGATTTTGGACAGTTGGTATGTCCTCATTGGAGGAGGAAGAAGAACCAGAAGTACTAGGAGTACTAGGAGCACGTCTCTTTGAACGAGTTACAGTCTTCTTCGTCAGTTGGCGTTTCCTAACTTCAGGGCGTTCCTCGGGGTCGCGGATAGTCAGAGCTGGTTCAACAGTACGCTGAACATTGCGTTCCTTACGCATCGACGCAGTATGTCGTCTTCTTATGATACCTTCATCCTTAATGTCCTTCCGAGGGTCGTGACTATAAGACAAAAAAAAAAAATTTAACATCCCAAAATTAATTCAACATTCAGGATTGTAGAAACTTATACAGTCCTATATGTATACAGGACTGTAGAAATTTCTACAGTCCTAAATGTATACATGACTATTGAAATTTCTACAGTCCTTTATACATATAGGACTGTAGAAATTTCTACAGTCCACAATGTATATAGGACTGTAGAAATTTTTACAGTCCCGCATGGTTCTGTTCTATACGTTCGACGGATGTCAAACTAATATGCCCTAAAATCGGGTACGAGACTCCAGAAAAACGTCGAAACTACATCTGAAACTACATTCAGAACTTGTATGCCCTAATTTTAAGATTGGAAAGATAATTTTTGAAAAAATTTTCGAAATGCAATAAAAATTATTATAATTTTTGGAAATTTTTCGAAATACAATAGAACAAGGAGAAGGAAGAATTGTACCTTGATTCTTTCGAGAGTTTGGGAGACATCGACAAGGAGGAGGAGGGCTCCGACAAGAAAGGGAGGAGGGGGGAGGGCCCCGGTGGAGGTTTGGAGGGTTTAGGAGAAGAGATTATGTTTGGACTAGTATGAGTAAACTTCATTTATTAATGGGCTAGCCCCAAGTGTTTTTAGTAGTGTCCTTATCAACAGCCTTAAAACAATTTATAAGCTCATTCGCTCATAGGACCACATAGAAAAACACTAACACTCGCAAGTCGAGTTGTAAATATGACCCTTACTAGGCTGCATAGAGAACAAGGAAACAGTTTGCCAACTATAATAACTTGTGCAGAGAAGCCATTGTTTATATTGTTCGACATTAGTAGGTAACTGAAATTTTCATTCAATACTTCATAGTTTAGATTGGAGCTTAGTCTCAGTCTTTTGCCGCTTATACACTTGGGTCCTTGGGAGGGTTTTGAGCCTGAAGCCTCCTGTGGAAAGAAGAAAGAAAAGCCACTCAGTTTGGAATTGTACCATGTCGATCTACACCATCCATCTTGATATACTCAATTTTGTTATCTATATCAAATCTACACTGTCTTGATCTACTAAAAGTTGAATATATGTATGGAGTTTTCTGTCCTAATAGCCCCAAACTGAACAATCCAGAATCATGAGTTGGACATGCGCACTGTTTCTAGGACATATACTGAGAATCCAAACAATAGACATGTTCTGAATGTGAACGGAACTAAAAGTTATAAAAAAAAAATAGTCTGTTTGGAATGTTGTAGTTTGTAAATTTAACATTTGTTCATTAGAAACCATACATTTAGGGATGATTATATGAACAAGAGACCTCTAAATGATGTGACTTTTTTACATTCAAGTGATTTAGATCAAGATGGGCATATTGGATTTTCATTGAGTAGACGTTCCTTGATTATTCATGGGAAAGATTTGGTTCAAATTATCAAAAGAAGACTCACATGTGTATGTAAGAATATATATTAATAGACATCTCTGTTATCAGTACCTAACAATACACGATATGTATCTTACGATTTGTGTATTTCTCCACATTCTGTTCACCGAGGTCCAGGTTGTCTTCACCTTCATCTTAGTCCTCATCATTGTTTCCCTCGTCTTTGTCTTCTTCTTCTTCTTCTTCTTCTTCTTCTTTAAAATGATGTATGGATCTTCCCTGCCATTCAAGTACCATATAGATTCATCAATTCCTCTTTCTTGGGCTCGAGAGTCCTTTCCAAATGCACTCTTTGCCCCACCTATTCTGCCTTGAAGAGATCCTCCCTAGGTTGTGAATAGCTTCAAGGAGTTATCTGCAATGAAGATTGACCATATGTTAGAAGAGAAGTCCTGATGACTGAAGAGAAAATGGCCTTGAGACTTGCAAGTTTTGAGACTCCGATGTTCTCTCTCTATTTCCGAGCCTCTAAAGAGCGCAGTTGAAGAGATTGGAAATAAAATAAGTGCATGGAAGTAGGAGAGTAATAGATTCGCTACTCTTCTTAGATCCGTACCTAGTATTGAAAGGACTGGAGCAAGGCTGCAAGAGACAGAACTTCTCTTTGGAAAGGATCATGGATTTTGAAAGATGATGGAGAAGAGATTCTGAGATTAGAAAAGTTGCCGAGTATCATGATTCAGAGGATTGAGTTGAAATTCCAAATTGTAGATATTAATTTTTTGGGAGTTGGATTACTTATTTTATAGAGGCTTCCATTCATTGATGCAAGGGATTGCTATTCCTTTTCATTCTGTCTTTGTGTGTCAGTGTCATACAAATGAATGCGATTCCTGGTAGCAAATTGTATTATCTTACCACTTCATCTAAACTCTTTTATAGTTTAGGAGATCTTGGAGAGTGTTCCTTGGTTGCATAAGCTTAAACTGCATATCCATAAAGTAGGTCTACCTACCTTGGTCCTAGGTTTTATGGCGTTACCTCTCATGCTCATAGCTAGATCTTAGTTTAGGAATTTGGCACCAACATATTGGGTCGACGTCAGGTCGACAACAGGTTATGAAAATTTTGTCAAATTCCTTATTGAGCTTGCTTATGCTCCATAGCTACCCCATTCTTATTTGATTAGGCTTGGATGATGATGATGACTTCATTGATGCACACCTTTTAATCTCATGCAACTTTCTAATATACACGAGATAGCAAATGTGCTTGTAAGTCATTTGACAAATACCTTGTCTTGTCAGCTCACTTTCGAAAATATACTTGAATCCCTGGCCACTGGTTTTGTTATTCTTATACCTGGAGAATACAAAATTCGTCCAAGATATCTGTGATCAGAATCAAGTCTATTATGGAGAATAACTTATACTTGTGAGACTTGCAAAAGGCTACATGATATGTTCATTTTATAATCTTAGTTTGATTCTGACATTAATCCTATCTGAATTGATGAAATCATCGTTGTCAAAAACACAAGAACAGAGGAGGGTTTAGCTTTAAAAATGAACCTTTAGGCTAATAATATCCAATACAAATGTAGAATATGACATACTATCTTTACTGATACCTGAAACCCCGACCTATTGCTCATTATCTCTAATTTGTCCAAGACTGTCAAGAGCAGAAGCGAGTCTTGTATGGAGCATAACTTACATTTGTGAGACTTGGAAAATCGCATACTACCTTAATTTGAAGATTTCCTGATTTAAATTCATTTAATCCATCATATATAAGTCAAGTCCCCCAAAGGTTGTTATTTGCTTAGAAGTTCCCCGATTGTCAAACAATTGGAGTTAAGAGTCCCCAGTTAACTCATAGCTTCTCCAACTCTTTTCTATCCTCCAGTAAAATCCCATTCCTCTTCTGAAACTCCTCGCCCTATTCAACCCACTACAAGTCTCTTCTCTCCTCAGTTAAAACCTATTGCTCTTCTGAGTGCCTCTCCTCTCTCAACCCAAGTCCTCTGCTTTCATCATTCAATCCTTCACCTCTTCTTCCCCATCTCCTCTCCATCATACAGTAACATAAGCAATTATTCACATCTAAAGAAGTCATAATTCAACTATGTAAAACAACCTTGACTGATCCATGCATGAAGCAATATTACTCTATAGATCTAGATATCCATCTGAGTAAGACCAAATATCTATCATGGTCCTCCCTCCATCCTTACTCCTTTCTAATGAGCCTATGGTCTACCATGGTCAAAAACAAGAGGCATAGAAAGAGCAACATCCCATCCCATGTTGATCCAGCCATGACTTGTATATATGGATGGGATGTTAACTAAGCAACATCCCAACCCTTGTTTGATCCTGACATTAATCCTATCTGAGTTGGCGCAATCATTGTAGTCGAAACACCCAAGAACAAAGGAGGGTTTAGCTTTACAACGGAATCTTGAAGGCTAATAATAGCCAATGCTCATGTAGAATATGAAATATACTCTCTTAACTGATACCTGAAACACTGACCTACAGATTTTGTTGCTCATGAGCTCTACATCAAACTCGTCCAAGATGTTCAAGAGCAGAAACAAGTAGTGTGTGGAGCATTACAACACTTGTGAGACATGCAACAATCGCATGATATATTCATTTTAAGGTTCTGTTGGAAAAATTGAATGAACATTGGAATAGGTGTGTCTATTGGAATATGTGTCTATTCACTCTTTCTGTCTCTTCATCATTTATATAAGGAGAGTCATTTCGGTCATTCACTCATTCATAAATCAAGCATTCAAGTCTAATATATATATATATATATATATATATATATATATAGAGAGAGAGAGAGAGAGAGAGAGATACTACCTCCTTTTCTTCGATAAGTTTCTGCGGTTTGAAGTGCTACTACCGGAGGAGAAGTACCGTTGTATTCTGGGAGACTAACGCCATTAAACCGTAAGCACTTGTGCGGGACGAATATTGTCTTAAGGACATTGAACCAAGTTCAAGCCTCGGTATCGGTCAGATTATTTATTTACATTATTTACTTTCTATTCTCAGTTTCTAATACAGAGTTGGAATTTTATAACAGGTTCCTTGACACAAGTACCTCAAATCCATCATATTTAGAGTTGTCTCTCCCAAATCTTGTTATTCGCTTGAATGTCCCCCAAATGTGAAACAATTGGAGTTAGGAGTCCCCTAGTTAACACATAGCAAGTGGGAATATTCCATTATATTAAATGTCATAAGTTCTTTCTGATGGTTTTGCTCTTCTTATTAGTTAGATCCATTAACTCTACGCCCCTCCATTAAAACACATCTCCTCTCCAACTCTCTTCTATCCATTGATATCCCATTCGTCTTCTGAGCTCCTCTCCCGTTAAACACATGTACAAGTCCCTCTCAATTAAACCATATTCCTCTTCTGAGTTCCTCTCCTCTCTCAACCTAGCTCCTTTGCCGACATCATTCAACACATCACCTCTTGTTCACCATATCCTCTTCTTCATGCCTTCTTGCCCATCTCCTCTTCTTCATGTTTTCTTCTCCATCATACACTAACATAAGCAATTATTCACATCTAAAGAAGTCACAAAATCAAACTGCACACGGAATAGATAAGCTTGACTGATCAATGCATAAAGAAATTCAAGACAGGTTACTGTATTGATTTGGATATCCATCTGAATAAGACCAAATATCCATCATCGCCCTCCCTTTAAGTATCTAGCCATCCATCCTCCTAATGTGTCACGTCCCAATCTCCCGCAAGTTCGATCGTCCCCGCTGAACGTGAATCACCACGTTACAGCGCTCCCGCAGGACAATCGTTCTCATCGGGACGTGATGCCGTGTGAGCCTGGAGTTGCGCTCGCACAAGACGATGACGTCAAACGTCATAGTTATCATCGAAACGACCATGTTGCAGCGAAAGTCAAGTATTGTATACCAAGCACACATCAGAGTATACTCAGCGAAGCTCTCGAAGGGTCCAAATAAAAATACCACAAAGGAGTGTCACAAAGGCAATGCAACACTCTTGTTATTTCTCTTGTCCACAAAGGTACTTACCGTTCCATACATGTCTCGTATATCCAAGCTGAGCCACTATACCCGCGTACCTGGAAATAATGTCCACAAATGTGGGTTAGTATATGTAGAAGCATGAAAAATCTGGATCCATGCGTCCAACAACCATGCGTCACACATTCAACTCAGAAGAAACCAGGCCGTAGGATGACCATGCTGCAAAGAAAAAACTGCATCCTTGCACCCCAAGCATTGGCGACATAAAAGGCTTGACACAGATTATGTCTGACACAGAATCCTGATAAAAAAGATTTTCTGAACGCTTCGGAAAATATGAACACACTAAGTGACAAGAAGCTCTCGTTAGACTAATAATAAATTCTGACAAGTGTGCAATGCCACGTTGTCACCACCCCATTTCCAGAGCCGGGTATTTTATTTTTATTTTTAATTTGGTTAATTGTGTATTATTTATAATTAATTGTATTTATATTTAATTAGTGATTGCATTATTTTTTATTATTTTTATTTTGATTGTTTTAGGATTTTGGCTAGCCTGGACCCATGTCAGACCCTAGTGGACACATGTCCGACCCAGCCCACACCCCTGTGAGACTTATTTTGGGGCTTAGAATATTTATTTTATTTTTAGGAGGTTAGTGGGAGAGATTTGGAACTAGTTTGAGTGATTTTGGAACCCGGAACCCAAAACCGAGTGAGTAGGGACGTTTTGGGAATGTGGAACTTAGTGTAACCCTTATATTTAGCATGGCCGGCCCCAAACCCTTCCCAGACCCGTGTGAACCAGCAGGAGCTTCTTCCCCACTTCCTCTTCTTCTTCATTCTTCATTCTTCTTCTTCTTCTTCTCCATTTTCCACTCTTCCTTCTTCTTTTCTTCTTCCCACTTTCAAGTAAGCTTCCATTTCTCTTCTTTCTTCCTCTATTCTTCTTTATGATTAACCCTAACCCTAGATCTTTCCCTAACCTAGGTGGGTAGAGCCTAGATTTGGTGTTGGAGCTTGGATTTGAGGCTTGGAAGCTTGGATTGGAGGATTTGGAGCATTTTGGGGATTTTTGCTTGGGATTCCAACTCCCAAGAGGTAAACCCTAAATTTCCCCTTGTAATTACTCTTTTATAGTGTAATTAATAGTTTAGAACCTTCCTAGACCCTTAGGCTATCCGTAGGAGGAAGTTGGAACTAGTTTGGTTGGGTTTAGAGACTTTAACACTAGGTTTTGTGTCAATTTCGGGTGAAATCCGAATTTGGCCCAATTTTGGGTGATGCCCTAGGTTAGATGGACCTAGGTAGACGTTGTCGGGTGTCGTGAGGGTGAGAGCGTGTCTCCGTTCGGACACGGGAAGCCGCGTCGCGGAGAAACGGGAGTTTCGGGCGAAATTGGGGCTTTTCGTCGTCGCCGATTCTAAGTGCGTGTGCGTTTCCGCCACGGGCCTAGAATCGACGCGGGAGCACATTTTCTAGGATCTAGGCATCGTGTAGAGCGCGTGGGTAAATTTTGGGCCGATTCCGAGTTCGTTTGGTGTGCGTTTCAGGAGGTTTTCCGAACCGCGCACCACGTGTTCGTCGAAATGACCGAACGGCCATTTCGACTTGGTTTTCTCGTTTCGGGCTTGTGCGCGCGTTGGGTTAGTATCGGGGAGTGTGTGCTAGAGTTTTCGAGTTATATTTTATATATTTATAGGTGTTTGGGCGTGTCGGGGTCGTTGGGCGTGCGTAGGTGGGGCGTTGTGAGCGTTGTGTGCATCGTTGTGGTGGTGTTGTGTTTGTGTATATATGTCTCTATATATATTTATTTGTGTGTGTGTTCCTATATATATATATATATTTCTATTTATATATTTATGTGTGGTTATGTGTTTGTGAGTGTGTTAGTGAGTGCTAGTGTATGTGTGTAGGTGAGTGCTTGTGTGAGTGTGTGCTAGTGTGTAGGTGAGTGTGTGTGAGGGTGAGTGAGTGCCTATATATATATATATATATATGAGTTTGAGTGAGTGTATATATATGTATTTATATATATATGTAGGAGTGTTTGTGTGTGGGGTTGTGTGTTTGCGAGAGTGTGTGTGAGGGTGTGTGAGTGTGAGAGTGTGTGAGGATATATATTTACATATGTTTGAGTGTGTGTGTGTATATATATATATATATATATTAGTGTGTATATATATATAGATATATATTTGTGTATATATATATAGATATGTATATATATTTATGTGTGTGTGTTGATAGTGTTGTGAGTGTGTGTGTGTATTAGTGTGTGAGTGTGCTAGTGTGTGTGTGTTAGAGTGTGTAGATGAGAGTTATATATATATAGATATTTAGTTATATATATATAGATATAGATGTATGTATATATATATATAGATATATATATATATATGTGTATATATAGGAGTGTGTGTGTGTATGAGAGAAGAGAGGGGGGGGCAGATTCTGGAACAGCAGCAGCTTCAGCAGCAGGAAGCTGCAGCAGCAGGAAGCTGCAGCAGCAGCAGCAAAGCTGCAGTAGCTGCAGCAGCAGCAGCAAAGCTGCAGTAGCAGCAGCTAGCAGCAGCATAGCAGCCACAGCAGCAGTTTGCAGCAGCAGCAGCATGGGCAGTAGCAGCTAGCAAGAGCAGTGTGCGAGGGAGAGAGAGAGGGGTATGCTTATAAATAAATAGATAGATAGATAGATAGATTAGTAGTTTGATAGGTAACTAGATAGCTAAATAGATATATAGTTACCTAGATAAATAGGTAGATAGTAAGATATCTAGATAGGTATTAGTATATAGATAGATAAATAGATTAGATAGATCTAGATATTAGATATATGGATCTATATATAGATAAAGATAGATAGTTAGATTATTAGATGGATAGGTAAGTTATTAGATAGTTAGACAGTTAGGTAGGTAAATACTAGATATTAGATATCTAGTTAGATAGATAACTAGATAGGTTGACAATAGATAGGTAGATAGATAGTTATATCTATCTAGGATATAGATGTATATACATATAGTTATATACATATCTATAGATATCTAGATAGTTATACATAGATATTTATGAGTTGGGTAAGGTAAGGTAATATATATATATATATGTGTGTATGGGTAAGGTAATGGGTATTAATGGGTATGTGTGTGGATATATATGTATATAGGTAGATACCTACTTAGATATATATATATATGGTAGATATCTATATTACCTAGCCTAGATTAATAACTAGGTGCATAATTAGTAGCTAGATAGCTAGTTAGAGGAGTTTAGAGCGGTATCTCAATACCTTGAGATACCGAGGTATTTCAATACCTCAAGATAACCAAGGTATTGGGTTTCGAGCGGGGTTTTTGAGCAATAGCCTAGGAATAGTATTGGAGTGATTTTTATATGTATATGTGTATATATTTACGCGTGCTAGCATAGGTTTTAGCGGGTTTAGGCGGGGTGCGTAGCCTAGGTTGAGGTATCGGATACCGAGGGTATCCCGGTATCTCAAGGAGGCGAGTTTGTGAGTTTTCTAGCTTAATGACCTCGGTTTGACCTAGAATTTCAGGAGCACCCTAGTTTGACCCAGACTTGACCGTAGTTGACTCGGTTGACCGCCAAAGTCAACTTTTGACCTAGTTTTGACCAAGAGTTGACTTTTTGGACCCAGAGTTGACTTTTTGGCCCAGATTTCACCGGTTTGACCCGTTTGACCTAGAACGACCCTAGAAGCCTATTTTTTAATTATTTTATATCTGTTTAACTCATTAGAACCCTGTTTAACCTTGCTTTTCGCATTAGGTTCTTGCGACACCGGTTCGGATCGCCAGTTGCTCAGGACGTCAGGCGAGTACATTCTCTGATAGTTTTCATTATCTGATATTTATTATGATTCAGCTTCTAGTATAGTATCATCTGATTATTCTGGCACCACACGGGACACTGACTGGTATTTCTGGATTCATTTACTTGCGACACGTATATTTCATGTTTCTGGCCTCTATTCTGGAATCACTACAGGCATCACTACAGGCATCATTCATGTTCAGGCTGGACTCATCTTGATTTGCGTGTCGGGTCTTGGATCCACTTGTATTAGTCGGGGTGGGGAAATACTCGAGTAGACATGTAAACATTCCTATCTGGCATCATCAGGAATCACTCCCTCTGGTCTAATCTGGAATGATAGCAGCCGCGCACCCAGTGCGCGGTGAGCCGTACTTACCCCTAGCCGTTTACATGTCGAAACAAGTATTTCAAAGACACCGAGTTCATTCTTTATAGTCTGGACTCTCATGCATTTCTTGACTTGTCTCACTTACATGTTTCTGGACTTGACTCACTACATGTTTTTCATGCTGGACTCACTACACGTTCATGTGCACGGACTTGATCTTAGCTTAGATTTCCTGTATATTGCAGTTATTACTATCTTGCTCTGATACCCATGCATCTTTACCTTTATGCACCAGTGATTTATATATTTCTTGTTTCATACTTGCTTCATTCTTCTTGCTACTTGCTATGACTGTTTTATAGTTTTTATCATTTAAATGGAACTGCTGTTAGAGATGTACTTGCTCCAGTCCTGACTGGACATATTTTTCAGAGTATCCGGAGGATTGGTGTCCGACGTTTTATGGACCTAAGCCTGTCGATGGTGCAGACAGGGACCCTCTAGTTTAGAGGTGATTTCCGGGTTGGTAGCCGGGATCACTAGGATCTTGTTGTTGTTTTTATTAGCTTTTAGCACCGGATTTGTCTCCGGTTTTGGATTGAGACCTTGTTTGTATATTATTTTGGATGATGTATTGTTGTATTATTATTATTATTGATGTTGTGGTTGTTGTAGTAGTAGTTGGTGGTTAGACTTTATAGTTGTTAGTCTTCTTTGTTATCTATCGTGCTTAGATTCGTGATTGAGTACTTGAGATTATCTTTTGATATTGCTCCTCCGTTTGGAGTTGAGATCTTGGCAGATTATATATATTGTTTGTGTGGTTGCCCTCCTTTTGGAGAGGTCATGCCCGATTTTTGTGTGAGATTATTATTTAGTTAGTTGACCTAGACAGCGTTCTACCGCCAATGCTGCGGCGTAGGCTGGACGTACCCACGACTCATGCCCGATTTTCCGGGTGCGGGTCGTGACACGTTTTTGGTGGCGGCCCCATGCAGGTCTCGATTCGCAATTAGTGCGATGTCGTGGTGGTACAACAAATTAGTTGTACTGCTGCGAGCCTGCTATAGGATCTAGGATCTAGGATCTAGGATGAGAGTGTACTCAATCACGACTAGGAACAATTCCAATCTAATTATTCTGAAATTGCTTCTTTTGAAATATTACTGTCCTTTCTTGATGATATTGTATCTTGCGCCGTATTGACTTCTTTTGATCTGTGTTCAGGATGCCTCCGAAGACACGATCCCATCGTACCGTTCCAGCAGTTGCCTCGGAGAGGTCTGCTACCTCTCGTCCAGCTCGTATTCAGGCAGCTGCTACCGCTCCACTCACCACTCCTGCGGTTGAGGGAGCCTCTGTTTCTCTCGGGGATCCTTCTCCACTTATCGATCCGAGGACTACCCCAGTCGTTCCGGTGGTTCCTCCACCACTTCCTGCTCCAGTAGATGTCGTACAGTTGTTTGCGTTCTTCAGGGAGATGATGGACGCGCAGCACCGTCAGGTGGATGTGATGAGATTGGGCATTGAGAACGCCCACCAGGTGGCCATGACGGCAGTGGATAGGGTGGCACAGAATCAGCCACAGGCAGATCAGATTCAGTGCCCGAGATAGGGCAGTATCATTGACTTTCAGAGGATGCGGCCCAAGGAGTTCCGTGGTACAGAAGGGATCCTGTACGCGGATGACTGGATAGAGCAGATCGAGGGCATCTTCAGGCTGGTGCAGATTCCAGACAGCATACAGATAGAGGCAGCGGGCAGTCAGATGTTCGACCTTGCCTTGACGTGGTATCTCACAGATACGAGGATTGCAGTGCCAGGGCTTACTTGGGAGGCTTTCAAGAGGCTTTTTAAGGAGAAGTTTTTCCCAGATGTGGCGCTTAGTGCTTTGGAGAGCCAGTTTGAGGCACTCGTCCAAGGGAGCATGACAGTGAATGAGTACGCAGCGGAGTTCTGCCGTCTGGGCAGATTCGTGGATGGCTTGAGTGAGGCAGCCAAGGCGAGGAAGTTTCGCAAGGGCTTGGTTATGGCGGTCAAGTCTTTGACCAGGAGCGACCGCGAGGCAACTTTTGAGCAGATAGTAGGAGATGCTCAGAGAGCAGAGGATGACTTGGAGCTCAAGTCCAAGAGAGGCAGGGATGATTCAGGCAGTGCGAGTGGCAGTGCGGGACCAGCTAAGCGTCCCTATGTGCAGAAGGCAGCGCAACAGGGTCAGGATCAGAGGGTGCCCACTTGTGCCTACTGCAGGAAGGCAGGACACACCTGGGATGTTTGTAGGAGGAGGCTGAAGGTGTGTTTGTTCTGTGGATCCGCTGCTCACCAGATGAGAGGTTGCCCCACTGCACCTCTATTGGGTGGAGCACAGGATCAGAGAGTTGGAGCTAGGCCATCTGTGGCACAGCATCATACCCCGCACCAGCAGAGGGATACACCCCAGCAGGGCAGGGCTTATGCGTTGACGGTCGAGGAGGCCGATGCTACGGATGTCGGGTTAGCAGGTCTGTCTCTTGTTTCTTCTTCCTGTCCTTTTCCATTCCTGTGGTGTGCTTCATTAGTACCTGTTAGACTTTTTTTCTTTGTGCTGTGGTAGATAGTGTAGTGACCCCGATTGAGACTGTAATAACACGACCAGTAGGACCCTGATCTTGTATGTTGTTTAGGTAGAATTTCTTGACTGTGCTTGTTGGGGGTTTGACCTAGAGGAGTGATTGACCTTAAATTTCGAGGACGAAATTTTCTAAGGAGGATAGGCTTGTCACCACCCCATTTCCAGAGCCGGGTATTTTTTTTTATTTTTAATTTGGTTAATTGTGTATTATTTATAATTAATTGTATTTATATTTAATTAGTGATTGCATTATTTTTTATTATTTTTATTTTGATTGTTTTAGGATTTTGGCTAGCCTGGACCCATGTCAGACCCTAGTGGACCCATGTCCGACCCAGCCCACACCCCTGTGAGACTTATTTTGGGGCTTAGAATATTTATTTTATTTTTAGGAGGTTAGTGGGAGAGATTTGGAACTAGTTTGAGTGATTTTGGAACCCGGAACCCAAAACCGAGTGAGTAGGGGCGTTTTGGGAATGTGGAACTTAGTGTAACCCTTATATTTAGCATGGCCGGCCCCAAACCCTTCCCAGACCCGTGTGAACCAGCAGGAGCTTCTTCCCCACTTCCTCTTCTTCTTCATTCTTCATTCTTCTTCTTCTCCATTTTCCACTCTTCCTTCTTCTTTTCTTCTTCCCACTTTCAAGTAAGCTTCCATTTCTCTTCTTTCTTCCTCTATTCTTCTTTATGATTAACCCTAACCCTAGATCTTTCCCTAACCTAGGTGGGTAGAGCCTAGATTTGGTGTTGGAGCTTGGATTTGAGGCTTGGAAGCTTGGATTGGAGGATTTGGAGCATTTTGGGGATTTTTGTTTGGGATTCCAACTCCCAAGAGGTAAACCCTAAATTTCCCCTTATAATTACTCTTTTATAGTGTAATTAATAGTTTAGAACCTTCCTAGACCCTTAGGCTACCCGTAGGAGGAAGTTGGAACTAGTTTGGTTGGGTTTAGAGACTTTAACACTAGGTTTTGTGTCAATTTCGGGTGAAATCCGAATTTGGCCCAATTTTGGGTGATGCCCTAGGTTAGATGGACCTAGGTAGACGTTGTCGGGTGTCGTGAGGGTGAGAGCGTGTCTCCGTTCGGACACGGGAAGCCGCGTCGCGGAGAAACGGGAGTTTCGGGCGAAATTGGGGCTTTTCGTCGTCGCCGATTCTAAGTGCGTGTGCGTTTCCGCCACGGGCCTAGAATCGACGCGGGAGCGCATTTTCTAGGATCTAGACATCGTGTAGAGCGCGTGGGTAAATTTTGGGCCGATTCCGAGTTCGTTTGGTGTGCGTTTCAGGAGGTTTTCCGAACCGCGCACCACGTGTTCGTCGAAATGACCGAACGGCCATTTCGACTTGGTTTCCTCGTTTCGGGCTTGTGCGCGCGTTGGGTTAGTATCGGGGAGTGTGTGCTAGAGTTTTCGAGTTATATTTTATATATTTATAGGTGTTTGGGCGTGTCGGGGTCGTTGGGCGTGCGTAGGTGGGGCGTTGTGAGCGTTGTGTGCATCGTTGTGGTGGTGTTGTGTTTGTGTATATATGTCTCTATATATATATTTATTTGTGTGTGTGTTCCTATATGTATATATATATATATTTCTATTTATATATTTATGTGTGGTTATGTGTTTGTGAGTGTGTTAGTGAGTGCTAGTGTATGTGTGTAGGTGAGTGCTTGTGTGAGTGTGTGCTAGTGTGTAGGTGAGTATGTGTGAGGGTGAGTGAGTGCCTATATATATATATATATGAGTTTGAGTGAGTGTATATATATGTATTTATATATATATGTAGGAGTGTTTGTGTGTGGGGTTGTGTGTTTGCGAGAGTGTGTGTGAGGGTGTGTGAGTGTGAGAGTGTGTGAGGATATATATTTACATATGTTTGAGTGTGTGTGTGTATATATATATATATATATTAGTGTGTATATATATATAGATATATATGTGTGTATATATATATAGATATGTATATATATTTATGTGTGTGTGTTGATAGTGTTGTGAGTGTGTGTGTGTATTAGTGTGTGAGTGTGCTAGTGTGTGTGTGTTAGAGTGTGTAGATGAGAGTTATATATATATAGATATTTAGTTATATATATATAGATATAGATGTATGTATATATATATATAGATATATATATATATATGTGTATATATAGGAGTGTGTGTGTGTATGAGAGAAGAGAGGGGGGGGGCAGATTCTGGAACAGCAGCAGCTTCAGCAGCAGGAAGCTGCAGCAGCAGCAGCAAAGCTGCAGTAGCTGCAGCAGCAGCAGCAAAGCTGCAGTAGCAGCAGCTAGCAGCAGCATAGCAGCCACAGCAGCAGTTTGCAGCAGCAGCAGCATGGGCAGTAGCAGCTAGCAAGAGCAGTGTGCGAGGGAGAGAGAGAGGGGTATGCTTATAAATAAATAGATAGATAGATAGATAGATTAGTAGTTTGATAGGTAACTAGATAGCTAAATAGATATATAGTTACCTAGATAAATAGGTAGATAGTAAGATATCTAGATAGGTATTAGTATATAGATAGATAAATAGATTAGATAGATCTAGATATTAGATATATGGATCTATATATAGATAAAGATAGATAGTTAGATTATTAGATGGATAGGTAAGTTATTAGATAGTTAGACAGTTAGGTAGGTAAATACTAGATATTAGATATCTAGTTAGATAGATAACTAGATAGGTTGACAATAGATAGGTAGATAGATAGTTATATCTATCTAGGATATAGATGTATATACATATAGTTATATACATATCTATAGATATCTAGATAGTTATACATAGATATTTATGAGTTGGGTAAGGTAAGGTAATATATATATATATGTGTGTATGGGTAAGGTAATGGGTATTAATGGGTATGTGTGTGGATATATATGTATATAGGTAGATACCTACTTAGATATATATATATATGGTAGATATCTATATTACCTAGCCTAGATTAATAACTAGGTGCATAATTAGTAGCTAGATAGCTAGTTAGAGGAGTTTAGAGCGGTATCTCAATACCTTGAGATACCGAGGTATTTCAATACCTCAAGATAACCAAGGTATTGGGTTTCGAGCGGGGTTTTTGAGCAATAGCCTAGGAATAGTATTGGAGTGATTTTTATATGTATATGTGTATATATTTACGCGTGCTAGCATAGGTTTTAGCGGGTTTAGGCGGGGTGCGTAGCCTAGGTTGAGGTATCGGATACCGAGGGTATCCCAGTATCTCAAGGAGGCGAGTTTGTGAGTTTTCTAGCTTAATGACCTCGGTTTGACCTAGAATTTCAGGAGCACCCTAGTTTGACCCAGACTTGACCGTAGTTGACTCGGTTGACCGCCAAAGTCAACTTTTGACCTAGTTTTGACCCAGAGTTGACTTTTTGGACCCAGAGTTGACTTTTTGGCCCAGATTTCACCGGTTTGACCCGTTTGACCTAGAACGACCCTAGAAGCCTATTTTTTAATTATTTTATATCTGTTTAACTCATTAGAACCCTGTTTAACCTTGCTTTTCGCATTAGGTTCTTGCGACACCGGTTCGGATCGCCAGTTGCTCAGGACGTCAGGCGAGTACATTCTCTGATAGTTTTCATTATCTGATATTTATTATGATTTAGCTTCTAGTATAGTATCATCTGATTATTCTGGCACCACACGGGACACTGACTGGTATTTCTGGATTCATTTACTTGCGACACGTATATTTCATGTTTCTGGCCTCTATTCTGGAATCACTACAGGCATCACTACAGGCATCATTCATGTTCAGGCTGGACTCATCTTGATTTGCGTGTCGGGTCTTGGATCCACTTGTATTAGTCGGGGCGGGGAAATACTCGAGTAGACATGTAAACATTCCTATCTGGCATCATCAGGAATCACTCCCTCTGGTCTAATCTGGAATGATAGCAGCCGCGCACCCAGTGCGCGGTGAGCCGTACTTACCCCTAGCCGTTTACATGTCGAAACAAGTATTTCAAAGACACCGAGTTCATTCTTTATAGTCTGGACTCTCATGCATTTCTTGACTTGTCTCACTTACATGTTTCTGGACTTGACTCACTACATGTTTTTCATGCTGGACTCACTACACGTTCATGTGCACGGACTTGATCTTAGCTTAGATTTCCTGTATATTGCAGTTATTACTATCTTGCTCTGATACCCATGCATCTTTACCTTTATGCACCAGTGATTTATATATTTCTTGTTTCATACTTGCTTCATTCTTCTTGCTACTTGCTATGACTGTTTTATAGTTTTTATCATTTAAATGGAACTGCTGTTAGAGATGTACTTGCTCCAGTCCTGACTGGACATATTTTTCAGAGTATCCGGAGGATTGGTGTCCGACGTTTTATGGACCTGAGCCTGTCGATGGTGCAGACAGGGACCCTCTAGTTTAGAGGTGATTTCCGGGTTGGTAGCCGGGATCACTAGGATCTTGTTGTTGTTTTTATTAGCTTTTAGCACCGGATTTGTCTCCGGTTTTGGATTGAGACCTTGTTTGTATATTATTTTGGATGATGTATTGTTGTATTATTATTATTATTGATGTTGTGGTTGTTGTAGTAGTAGTTGGTGGTTAGACTTTATAGTTGTTAGTCTTCTTTGTTATCTATCGTGCTTAGATTCGTGATTGAGTACTTGAGATTATCTTTTGATATTGCTCCTCCGTTTGGAGTTGAGATCTTGGCAGATTATATATATTGTTTGTGTGGTTGCCCTCCTTTTGGAGAGGTCATGCCCGATTTTTGTGTGAGATTATTATTTAGTTAGTTGACCTAGACAGCGTTCTACCGCCGATGCTGCGGCGTAGGCTGGACGTACCCACGACTCATGCCCGATTTTCCGGGTGCGGGTCGTGACACACGTGTACGGGGCCTCATGCGTCCCAGACTCCATGCACTCCATGCGACTCTGGCCCTCTGCGTTCCAGACTCTGTGAGTTCTATGCGACTCTGGTCCTCTGCGTTCCAGACTCTATGCATTCCATGTGACTCTGGCCCTCTGCGTTTCAGACTCCATGCGTTCCATGCGTCTCTGGTCCCATACGTTCCAGACGCCATGCATCTCATGCATCTCAGACTCATTGCGTCCAACGTGGCAAGGTTCCCTGAGACAAAAAAATTTTGTTGCGAACATAAGTTGACCATGTGTCAAGCTGACCAAGTCACGCAAACATAAGACAAGAACCGCTAGGATCTCCAGCAACAACAAATTCCAATAAAACGTCCACGTGGCAGCTTGCCTTGTACTTTACGCATACTATGCGCCTATATTTGCAACCGCATTCTGTTGAAGGAGCCCCCTGCGGCCACCAAAAAGAAGCACATGCGGCACCCATAGCCCATCAACATGATGGCTATAAATAGAGGCAACTTGGACGTCCCAAAAGGTCGACTTTTTTCTGCTTCAAAGAAAGACCATACCCTCCAAGCCAACTACGTACGTGCACACAAGCTCAGGAGAGAGGAGAAGGGAGCAGCCTCGTTCCCTCATCAAACCGTCAATGGAGTAAAAGAGACGCTGCCGCGCTCAAGCCCCATCGTCACTACCCAGATCAAAAATATTGTACTTAGATTTTCTGCTTAGGATCTCTTTGTACTTCTTTGTCTGTTATTTCAACGTTCAAAACTTGCGATGGCGGACAAGATGACGACTCTGCTAGGGACCAACTTCTCCTCTGATGAGAATACAATAGCGCAGTCCAATGCGGCCAAGTTGGGTTCAACCCAAATGATGATGGTGGTACGCTTCGACCAGCAAGCATTCGAGAACATGCTCTCCAGGGACAGCGTGAGTCCTTCTCAAAGGTAAGCAAAGTCTAAAAAGACCCGCAGGACATAGGTAGCGAAGACCCCTGCGCCTCACCCAACTGCGGAGCATGCACTCCCCATTTCTCTCTCTGTTGCCGCAGACGCATATCATGCGTCCACCCAAGCTGACCCTGTCCATGCGGCAGTCGGGAAAGGCGCTCAGCGCCCAAACTCTGGCAAAGAAAAATACTACGATACCAGAAGTTCGGATGCTGAGACATGTTCCATGCGGCCATAGCCGAAGCCGCATAAGTCGGCAATCGCAGGCAAAAGTCCACATGCAGCACCGATCTTCGGCCGCGGGCAAATGAACATATGTGGCCAGCACAGTAGCAGAACCTCTGTCTTCGACCGAATCTCACGCAACACCGACTCCATGCGCCTTGCTGAGAAAAGGGAGGATGTGAACTTAAGACTTCATACTACACACCGGTACATGCTAGGTCGATCAAGTCTAGGGCAGTACGAGCTCGTCAAGCTCAAGCAACTGCTCATACGGCCGACCGTCAGGCTCAGGCTCCGTTCCGCTAACAGTTATGCGAGCTCCTGACCGAAAGTTGTACAAGAACGACCCATGTGTCCAACCCGCAGTGGCAAACAGACATGGTCAGTCTCAAAAGTCTTCCATTAACAATTTGGGGAGAGTTCTTGTACGAACCCCATGACATGGAGCAAAGACAACACCTACATACCCATATGCTCGGTCTACCAGGGCTCATAACAAGAGTGTAAAGGTGGATCAGCCCTCACTTGATTTGTGCAACGTGATCAACCACAAGCACAAAGCGAGGGAAGCAACCACGGCATGTGAGATGTCCTCTCCAGGACACCCCTGTGCCAATATCATCATCAACTGCTGTTGTGCTAAAACTGCAGTACCAACAAATATGCAGTAGGCGTTCCGATGGCTGCAACCGCCTATACACCCGAATCCTCCACGTGGGACTCCGACACCAGTATCGGAGACCTCTTTAGACAAACGTTGTCTGTCAACATGGCGTCAGCTGACCTTGAGGAAGACAACGATGACTCACCGGAACTCTTTGAAGTCGAACCGTGGGCCCAACACTTAGACTCGTAATGGGAGCTACGTTTCGAGCAGTGAGAACCTCCCACCAAAGATGAGGTCGCGCAAGTCGACCTTGACGAGGAATCTACCCCAGAACCTATCTTCATCAGCAAAAGTTTATCCGGTGAAGATCGTGAATCCCTGCTACAACTCGTACGGAAATATATCGATGTCTTTGTCTGGAGCTATGAAGACATGCCGGATTTGGACCCTCGGATCGCGGTCCACATGCTCGACATCTTGTCGAACGCTAAGCCAGTGAAGCAACAGCAATGGTGATTCCGTCCGAATATTATGAATGCCAACGAAGCTGAAGTAAACAAACTGATATCTAGTAGCTTCATCCTCGAGGAACATCCCGATTGAGTGGCCAATATCGTGCATGTCATCAAGAAAAACAGAAAGATCCGAATCTGCATAGACTTCCGTGATCTGAACGGGGCATGCCCAAAAGATGAGTTTTCTCTTCCGATCACAGACATAATGATCGACAACACTTGTGGCTTCGAGCGCATGTCCTTCATGGACGGGTTCTCAGGTTACAATCAAATCAAGATATTTTTCGACGACGAAAAGCATATGTCTTTTCGAATGCAGATAGGAGTATACTGCTACACAGTCATGCCCTTCGGACTGAAGAACGCAGGTGCTACATACCAGCGCGCTATGAGCACCATCTTTCGTAAATATCTATACAATATAGTGGAGTGTTACGTTGATGACATCGCAATCAAAAGTCGCTCTAAGGATAATCATCTCCACGACTTGAGGACTGTGTTCGACCTAATGCGTGCACACCAACTCAAGATGAATCCTACCAAATCCTTCCTGGGAGTCTCCAACGGCAAGTTCCTAGACTTTGTCATAACTTCGAAGGGTATCCACATAGACCCTGACAAGACCAAAGCGATCCTTAAAATGTATCCGCCGAAGAACCTCAGAGAACTTCGCGGCATTCAAGGGAGACTGGCATACATCAGAAGATTCATAACAAATCTCTCTGGACGTTCGTTGTCAGCCGTTCACCCAGCTTATGAAGAAGGGAGTCTCCTTTGTCTGGGGCGAAGAGTGTCAGCGTGCATTCGATGACATCAAGGAATACCTTATGAACCCTCCGGTGCTGGTAGCCCCTGTAGTAGGGAAGCCATTTATGCTCTATGTACGAGCAATGGATCACTCTCTGGGCGCTTTGCTAGTCCAGAAGAGTGACATAGGTCACGAGAAGGCGATCTACTACCTCAGCAGGATGATGGTCGACGCGGAGCACAAATATAATCTCGTCGAGAAGGAGTGCCTTGCTCTGGTTTTTGCTATCCAGAAAACTCGGCATTACGTGACGGGACAAACGATCCATGTGATCTAACGGGTCAACCCCCTCAGGGTCCTCATGACCAAATCTGAGGCACTCAACTCCCACTTGGCTACGTGGGCAATACTCCTCTCACCATACGACATGGTATTTGTTCCACAGAAGGCGGTCAAAGGTCAAGCATTGGTCAACTTTCTGGCTGTCCATCCAGTGCCAGAAACCTCGAAGCTTTACGAGAAAATCCCGGACGAAGTGGCAGACTCCAATATGACAAGTGCAAAAGCCGTTTGGCGGATGTTCTTCGACGGTGCTTCAAGAACAGGGCCCAAGGGCGACACCGTCGCTGGAGTCTGAATCGTGTTGATCTCCCCAAATAATCTGGTTATCAATCACACTTATTCTCTCACAGAGCCGTACTCCAACAACGTGGTGGAGTATAACGCCCTCATTATTGGACTCCAGCTCGCTAAGCAAGTAGGAGCCGACTACCTAGAGGCCTACAGAGACTCTAAGTTGATCGTCAGTCAGGTCCGGGGCGAGCACGAAGTCCGGCATGAGGATTTCATTCCCTACCACCAAACCGCACTCGGTATAATCTCCACATTCGAGGGGCTCTTTATAGAGCACGTCCCTCGACTATAAAACATCGAGGCTGACGTCCTAACCGGTGTCGCTGCCTCCTTGGCTGTCCCTGCCAACACTCACCAGTTGATCACCGTGGTCAGCCAAGAGCTAGTCTGCCCAAAAAATAACCTCTGCATTTATCTAAATTATGCCTCATAGGAAGAAACTAGCATTCAAGACTGGAGGCTCCCGTTTATTGACTACGCGGTCTATGGAATCATCACTGAGAACCCAAAGGAAGCCACTTCCATCAGAAGACGTTCCCTCTGGTTCTATTACGATACGGCTACCAAAATGTTGTATCGTCGTTCCTACGACGGCCTTCTGCTACGATGCCTATCGATTGCAGAAGCAAAGCAGGCTCTACACGAGGGTCACAACGGAGTTTATGGTGCCCATCAGCCCGGGCCCAAGCTACAGGACCGTCTCCGGAGAATAGGTTACTACTGGCCGACAATGGTCGCGGATGCTGTCAACTACGCAAGGAAGTGCCAAGCGTGCCAAATCCATGCTGACTTCATCCATCAACCCTCGGAGTTCCTACACCCGACCGTTGCGTCTTGGCCGTTCGAAGCCTGGGGGATAGACATTGTCGGACCAATTAGTCCACCTTCATCGAAGGGATATCGGTTCATCTTGGCCATCACCTACTACTTTTCCAAGTGGGCATAAGCTGTTCCGCTTGCTGAAGTCAAGACATCAAACGTGATCAGCTTTGTCAAGCATCACGTTGTATATCGCTTCAGCTTGCCACGGAGGATCATTCACGACAATGGTCCACAGTTTGCAAGCCATGCTTTCTACCAGTTCTGTGACAAGAACCGAATTCAGAATATAGCCTCAACAGCCTATAACCCAGCAGCAAATTGTCTGGCTAAGGCGTTCAACAAAACCATCATCAAGTTCCTTAAGAAGTTCGTGTTATCTAACAAGCGTGATTGGAATGAGAAACTCAGTGAACGTCTCTAGGCCTACCGCACAACGGTTCACACGCCAACTAGTAGTACGCCATTCTCCTTAGTCTACGGGAGCGAAGCGGTCCTCCCCCTCGAGGTCCAAATTCTCTCGCTCCAAGTGGCTCTCTCCAACCAGCTAACTGTTGGCGACAATCACCGCCGACGGCTACAAGAGTTGGAAGATCTCGACGAGAAATGCCTCTTAGCTCAACAACACATTGAAATGTACCAAGCGCCCCTCTCAAGAGCCTTCAACAAACGGGTTAAGAAGAGGACTCGTCCTGACAGTAAGGAGGCCGATGGTTATGACCCACAAGACGGCCGGCAAGTTCCAACAAAAATAGGAAGGCCCGTTCGTCGTAGAATATGTACTCTCAACGGCGCCTACCGGCTCGCAAAACCTAATGACAACTTGCTTATTATGCCCATCAACGACAAGTTTCTGAAAAAGTACTATGTCTAAGGCTAGGCTTGTACTTCTTTCTATTCCCAGCAGGACATCAATGATGTATAGGGTTCCCACTCCTTGTTCATCCCCAGCGAGTGCCTATGCACGGTATTTCTCTACAAGCCATTATCAGTATTCAGGAGTCCTGGATACGCAACGGATAATGGATCCTCAAAAGCTCCCCAGCAGAGTAGTCCTCAGGTTCGCCTACACACTCCCTCAGGGACCACTCAAAATCTAGTCCCGTTAGACGCTAATCATATCCATATTACCTCTGAGCTATCGACCTAACAATCTTCCCAGTGGAGTAACCCTCAGGTCTATCTACATTTTCGGGTAGACCACACTCAGCAAACCACTTCTCCGTGAGTCTCTCGGATGCTAGTTCACGTCCATACTACCTCTGAACTACTGTCCTAACATTTCTCCCCGACCTATTTGCCATGTCTATGTTACCTCTGAGCAAACCTCCCGGGTTTGGCTATCTATTATCACGTCCACATTACCTCTGATATCGGTTGTCATCTCAACTTATCACCCGTACTTAACTCTAAGTACGCCAGCGGTGTTAGGTCCACAAAATCTGCCAGATCCATATCACCTCTGACATGGCTTGTCTCGAACCTACTACTTGCACTCCAATACGCAAGAAGTAATAGGTCCACCTAAGTCCCCAGTGAGATATCCTAAACAGACTGCGATATTGTACTACGTCCATATTACCTCGAGTACAATACCCAAAGTCCACAACATATAATGTGACAAATACAAAAGAAAAAATTCTGAAAAAGGAGAGACTTTATTGATTAATATTCAAGATCATGAGTACATATGATAAAAATTCGTTACATTTCAAGGGTTTTTCATTAGTATTCAAGGTCATGAGTATATATGATGGAAATATTTTTTTAAGGGTTTCCATGAAGTCTCGCTGATACGAACATTTTTTCTTAGAGGCGCCCCTCCGCGCTGTCGTTGTTATTGACACAAGTCAAGCCCGCATCAGAATTCAATGCTTTATGGATCATCCCTCCACAGTGCAAACATCAGTATATGGAAAAGAATTCATACGGACGGATAGCAAGAGAGGAGCAGGAACATGCGCTCTACAATCATACGGGAAGACCGAAAACATGAATGGCAATTAATCCAAATCTTGTCATCGACACCACAGTCTCCCAGCCGGTAGCAAGTCGCATAAAGGGGAGAAACGCAGGTAGCACGCTGCATGAACAAGGGCAGCTTCGTGCATGACACAGGATGTTCATCCTCGTCTCCTGGATCAGTTCTTGGCGAACTGTCCTCGTCTCCTGGATCAGTTCATGACGAGGAACTGTCGTATAAAGTTGGTATTCACCCCGAACAACGGGTGTTATGATATCCTTCTATGCTCCATCATGAGCAGCACAAGGGAGAACAAAGCATGCACAAGAAAAATATAAGGCATTAGCAAACAAAGACAAATATGAAATCCGTACGGCAGAGCCTAGTCGGCGCATGAGGTAATTTCCATGCGGCAGAGCCACGATTGTCGCATGTCGGGTTAAGCCTCCATCCATGTAGCAGAGCCATAGTGGTCGCATGCCCGAATCGAACCTTCATCCATGCGCCATAGTCATGGTTGTCGCATGTCCAGGTCGAGCCTTCACCCATGCGGCAAAGTCTTAGCTGCCGTATGATGGTTACTCATCCATGCGACAGACTAATGAGAAAAGCCCGCGCACGTTCGCGGTGATCTCTCATCCATGCGGCAAGGTTGTGTAAAAAGTCTGCACATATTCTAGACGATTTCTCATCCACGCAGCAAGATTGTGTACAGGTGTCTCTGTGTCCATGAAAGCCCAACACGAAGAACGCGGTGCTCCCTACCTCCAAGTAAATCACCGGAATCAGGGGGCCAAGGATCAAGACCGCCCCTGACAAATTCCTCAGCAAAGAGAGCCACAGCCGTCAGCATACTTCATAAAGAAGATAAAACGAAGCTCTCTCTCCTCCTAGCCGCCTATTTATAGGCTTCAAAAGCCGCGGGGAAGGATCGAGGCAATGAACCAAAGTAGTTATGAGGGTGAATATGATGCCTCGATTTGTGGGATTCACTTTAAATCTCCTTGGAAACCGATGCCTCGAGCCCCGTGTCAGGAGACGGCGCAGAATTCCAAGAGATCCACTTAAGGATCAAGCCAAATCCTGCATTAGATGGAGATTTGACAGTCTGGCAAAGACTTGTCCATGCGACCCGCCCTCCATGCGGCCCAAAGTCATTTCCTCCATGCTTCTTATTCAAAGTATCCCAAACTTATCAGTTTGAAAACTTTGAAGGGGGTCTTGTAGAAGCATAAAAAATCTGGATCCATGTGTCCAACAACCATGCGTCCCACATTCGACTCAGAAGAAACCAGGCCGCAAGATGATCATGTTGCAGAGAAAAAGTTGCATCCTTGCATCCCAAGCATTGGCCGCATAAAGGCCTGACACAAAGATTATGTCTGACACAGAATCCTGACAAAAATAATTTTCTGAACGCTTCGGAAAATGTGAGCACCCTAAGCGACAAGAAGCTCTCGTCACACTAATAATAACTTTTGATAAGCGTGCAACGCCACGTGTACTGGGCCTCATGCGTCCCAGACTCCATGCGCTTCATGCGACTCTGGCCTTCTGCGTTCCAGACTCTGTTTGTTCCATGCGACTCTGGTCCTCTGTGTTCTAGGCTCCATGTGTTCCATGCGTATCTGGCCCCATACGTTCCAGACGTCATACGGCTCATGTGTCTCAGAATCATTGCGTCCAACGTGGCAAGGTTCCCTGAGACGAAATCTTTCTGTTGCGATTCTCTCCAGCTGAAATCCTTCAAGTTCGTACGACTCCATCACACTGCTCATTCAAAACCAAATCGTGTTCCACTGCTCGACCAACTGCTCACTTGAGTTGCCAAAATTCGTAGTCCGTGCTCGCTACTCTTCGATACATCGCTCGCGCATGCGTGCCCCAACTGTTTGTTCCTTATGCTCAATTCTCTCTTTTCATCAATGAATGCTCCACCGAAATTTCAAATCGCACAAGCGAACTCTGAATCAAAATATAACCAACCATTGCCTCGTTTAATCCGACTCAGCGTAAAGCACCGTGCGGTTGTGGGGCATTACATAATATACCACTTAGAATAAGGTTCATCCTCGAACCAAAACAGTATCCATTCATTTCTCGTATGCCGCTTGATCATTTCATAACTATGCTCCATGCAACTCATATTCCCCTGATCAAGACTCAACATCTCGCTTCCCGCTGAACGCTCGCACAAATTTTATATTCCCACATCCTCCTTGCAGCTCAATTCGAATTCAACATATCGCTTAGTTTGGATCATACACATATTTAAGGCGTCCCTGAAATACATGTATTTCAGCCAAACTTAGCGATGCCGAATTTGGACAAGTTACAAGGGTATCTTCATGTTTGAGACATTCATCGCTTCACTCTCGACTGAACCGATCCTGACGTTCATCCCATAACTCATTCGCACAAGCGCTATTCTCAAATACGATGATTTTTCTCTAACGATCTCTCCACCTGACTCAAATCAGTTCGTGTTCCGACTCAGTCCATTCTCTAGCAAGATCCAACACACGCTCCAAGTCCTTGCGCATCCGAAATGCAATGACTATTCTGCAAGGCCCTATCATCCAACTATTTCTGAATTCTCACTAGCACCGTCCAAGCTCAACCAACCAACCAACTCTAACATGACTCCAATAGCACAATGTTCTGCATGCACCGTCTCCAACTATCATCTTATGCTCTGAACGATCATCATAACTGATACTATCCCAGCTAGGTGACTTACCCAAACATCGCACTATTTTCTTATATCAGCTTGGCCCAACACCTCTGCCTCAAATCTCAATACCTCTCTGGGTGAACACCTATATTGGGGTTCATGTGATCCACGAAGATATTGTCGTCATGCCATAGGAATAGTGTCGCCAAGATTTCAAAGCGGACACACTCGCCACAATTCCTAGATCGCGGATGAAATAGTTCTTCGCGCTGCTTCCACTGCCTCGAAGCACAGGATATCACCTTCGCCCTCTGCATGAGCACGTACCACAAACCAAGTCCGATTTTATCTTGTAGATCTGATGCACATCTGTTCCATCCAGTAGTGCAAGAATTTGATATGAACGAGCCACGGCTTTAACTTCTTAAAACTAGTTACACAGTCATCAATTCATATAAATGTTATTCCCTTCCGGGGAACGACGAGTCAGAGGCGATGCCATTTTCAAGAATCTGCGACTCTGAATCTCATCAGTTAACTTAGGCAATTTTCACCATCACTTCGATCTTCTAGATGCATCTTCAGCTGAAGGCTTTCTCAATGATCTCTCAAATCCAACACTCAGTTGCCTAGACTATCTCCAACATACACCACTCATATCCATCCTTGATGCATTCCCAAATGCGTCGCCGCAAGGGTCGTTCTATGGGTCTACAATATTCATTTCAATTTAGCGGTCAAGTCTCTAGGGTCAGCTGTCCCGAATCTATGCTCGATAATTGTAAGTCATCACGATGGACAGTTCCTATGGACCATACTATATCTCATCTGCAATCTGAACCATAACCCTACAATCATATCCGAACGAACTTCTGAATCCGAGCACTTCATGCAGTACCTCTGACGATCTGTTAACCAAATACTGCCTAACCACCTAGAGTCTTACTATCTATCCAAGCCACTAATCGTCGAAATGCACTTGTTGAAACCGTCTTCTATTACTCCGTCGTTCTGCCTTGAATCCATCAAAATTTTGAACCGCCTTGTTTGACTTCTCGCACTACCACTTGCAACGATTCCTGAAACCATAGACTTGCTCTGTTTCTTATCTGTATGCCATGCTTCACACTACAAGTCCAACTTGCTCGAGCGGCACAGTGATTTGCTTCAATGTTGTTCTCTCGTTTAACTATCTTCAAAAGTCCATCCGCTACAATCATTGTCCTCGTTCCACTTCCTTAGCACCGTATTGATTTCTTTGTGTTCTGATTCGTCCACACGCTCTCGATGTCTCGTGCACAAGTTCCAATACAATCTCAAATCCATATCGCCTTCACTCGTTGCCTCGATCCGCCTAAGTACTGCAAGTGTTAACTTTCAATCTAACTTAACATCAACTAGACTTGCCTCATGCCCGTTCACGTCTTCCAGAGAATTCGTCCACCATCGTTGCACCGTTTCGCCAATTTCGCTTCCGCTAAACTCTGAGTCAAACTCCTCGAGCGCCAATATCTGAAATCCTTCAAGTTCGTACGACTCCATCGTATTGCTCCTCCAAAACCAAATTGTGTTCCACTGCTCGACCAACTGCTCACTTGCATTGCCAAAATTTGTAGTCCGTGCTCGCTACTCTTTGATACATCCATCGCTCGTGCATGTGTTCCAACTGTTTGTTCCTTATGCTCAAATCTCTCCTTTCATCAATGAATGCTCCATTGAACTTTTAAATCACGCAAGCAAACTCTGATATCCAGCTTTTCGTCTGATCGATCTAATCGTCTTCAATACTTGGTCCGCATCGCTCTTTCGAATTCTAAACACTCGTTCCATTGCTTGTTCCGTTCTCGTCCAACGAAACTTCCATTTATACGAGTCTCTTCCTGATTGCTTAAGTACAACGTATCAAAGAATACCTGAGTCAAACTCTGTTGCACCAATTTCTAACATAATCTCGCACTAGCCCATCCATTGCGAGCAAGCCTATCACTTATCTTGTTCCAAACATTCCCCACGTGCGCAACACTCCGTAGCACGCATATACCACTTAGAAATAGAGTCGCTCTCACGCCAGATTTACTCTGCGTCGACGAACGTCTATTCTGAACCAACTATTTCGTGGTGATCTTGTCGATCGCAAGTCAATACTCGCTTGCTCCAAGTTTCTGAAACATAACACAACCGATTCGCACAAATCAACTTCCATTTTCGTTATCCGCATCCGTTGCGACAATTTCATTGCTGTTTATCCAAAATATTCCAACGCCACGATTACTAAGGGGTATATCATATACCACTCTGAATCAAGTCACTTCTCACGTCATCCTTCTTTGCACTGATCCAAGATCCGTTCAAACTATCTATTCTGCGTGATTTGTCGTTCACAACTCAACTGATTGCTCGAAGTCTGACACGAAGCTCAGCCAATGCATGAACCATCTAACTCTCCGGTCGATCTCTCTCGATGCAACTTATGCCATGTTCTATTCTTGATACTTTCAACTATTTCTCAAATCGTCCGACACTTTTGCTATACGGGCAACCCGTGGAACGATCTTTTCCAAGTAATCAAAGCCAATACCCAATTGTTCCACACATTTGCCACACTAGCAACTTGTGCAAAGCTCTCTCTGATATTCCCAGCCAAAACTCAAACTCCGTCCAATACCTTCGCTACGCGAGCAACTCATGCAACGTTCCATTCTCATCTGTTGTTTCTACTCACAACATGCCACATAACAAATCTCATCTGACAACCAACTGCTCCACTGATATAACCAGAATCTCCCTGAACGACAAGCCAAACCAACACAATGACCCCTCTTAACTTGCTGTACAAATACAACAACGCCAAACGATGCTACACGATCTATCGAAAACCAAAGAAAGCCAACGCACCGAAGAACAACATGTACCCACAACCAACAAATATATAGACTTATTGTTTGAAACATCCAATACGGCACCGAGTAGAGCCAAGAGCCAAACGATACGAGGAACCTATTTAGATTTTGTGATGAACCAAAGGACAAAGTCCGAGAAAATGAACCGAGCGCTCTGATACCAAATTTGTCATGCCCCAATCTCCCGCAAGTTCGATCGCCCCCGCTGAACGTGAATTACCACGTTACAGCGCTCCCGCAGGACAATCGTTCTCATCGGGACATGATGTCGTTCGAGCCTGGAGTTGTGCTCGCACAAGGCGATGATGTCAAACATCATGGTTATCATCGAAACTACCATGTTGCAGAAAAAGTCAAGTATTGTGTTCCAAACACACATCAGAGTATACGCAGCGAAGCTCTCGAAGGGTCCAAATGAAAATGCCACAAAGGAGAATGCCACAAAGGCGATGCAACACTCTTGCTCTTTCTCTTGCCCACAAAGGTACTTACCGTTCCATATATCATGTCCCGTATATCCAAGCTGAGCCACTACATATGCGTACCTCGAAATAATGTTCACAAATGTGGGTCAGTACACAGCGGTACTGGTGAGTGGGGTAACCCACTCGTCTAAACCGACACTAAATAGATAGTGAATGCAAACAGTTATACGGTGACATTTCTACTTGAATCCTAGATTCATTTCATGGCAGAGATATGATATGTTAAGAAAAACTGTAAAGCAGGTTAAACATGCAAGCATTCAACTCAAGCAAATATACTAGCAGTTATAACCAACTCAAAGGAGACTAAGCATGCAATCCGTTCTACTCAAACCCGAGACAAAGCGTTAACCTATCGAACCACATCGCTCTCTAAGCCTCCAATCTATCGAATCACGCCACAATCCAAGCCTCGTTAATCCAATCATCGATACACACACTCTTGTCTGAGGCAAGGTGGCGCCGCCGCCTACACAAATGCATAACTCAAACCGAACCAACTCTTATCTATATGAAGGTCACTGGCCAAGCCATAAAGGACTATCCAACTGTATTTTGACCAGATCCAGCGCTGAGTAGCTAGTCCGTCTGGTGGTCTCGAACTGCCAGTACCGTGCCTAAAGCACGTTACCATTTGTTTTCTCCATGGCCGAACGGTCCCGGTGTCCCGGAGCCTATCTCGTTCGAGAAAACCAAACCATGTACGCAACAGGTTGTCCATGACCAGTACAATACTCCAACAGTAGGTACGACGAGAGAATTGACCCTTCTCGTCCCACCAAACGATACTCGCATCGATCCATCCAATTCACCATAACCATTCTCCAACTATAGCCCAAAGCACCATTCTCATATTATCTCTATTATGCACTATGCCGCTCCTCGACACAATGCTCCAATTGGTGCAATACCCTTCTGTCACGCACCATATTTTGTGGTCCCACCAAGATCCGGGAAGCTTCCAAAATTTTGCACATAGAGGAATAGAATTCAACACATGACATAATACACTTTTCATTCTAGAGTCTTTCTTTTTAGTTATTTGGCAATAATAATGATGTAAGAAATATTCTTAAGATATAGAATAATTTCTAGCATATTTTCGAGAATAATCCTTGGAATATTCCCATTCCAGAAGGTTCCTGTAAGCCCTTGAGGCAATATAAATAGGGGGGAGACTTATTTGTTCCTCACCACTGAAAAATTGTAAACTTTTTCAATATCAATAAAGAAGTCTTCAAGTTTCCATCTTGCTTCACTATTCTCTATTTTCCTTAACGAGCTAGCTAAGTTCGTGGTCGGGAAGGCTTGCACGAGTCTTCGAGGAGGAAGTTCGTGCGCCGTACGGGTCGAAGTGAAAAAAAATCACTAAGTCTGTGACAAGTGGTATCAGAGCGAAGGTCGATCGTAGCCATGTCAATATCCGAGATCAGCGCCGATCAGCGTCCTGCATCGCCCAAGAAGACAAACAGGAAAGGCAGAAGCAAGGAGCCAACGTTGGAGCTGGCCCTTGGTGATTTGACTTCCCGCCTGGAACTCTTGGAGCAAGGCGTGATGGGTGTGGAGATGCAAGTGGAGCAGAACCAGACGGCTTATGAAGAGTTCTCTCATGGGTTGGAGAGCAATGTCGCCAACGCCATGACGCTGTTCCGAGAGCAACTTCGTGAGATGCAGGCTGGGTTCGAGGAGGAACGTCAGGCTATGAAGTCAGAGATTGCTGAACTACACGAAGAACTCAGGACTAAAGCCGCTATTCTTGAGAAAACTATTACCAATGGTGGGTCTTCGAGTAGGGAGGCGGCACCAAAGGTGAAGTATCCGGAGCCAAATCCTTCAGCGACGATTGGGATGCAAAAGAAGTAGACAACTTCATATGGAACATCGAGCGATACCTTAAGGCGATTTGCGTCAAAGACGAAGCTAATAAGGTAAACACCGCGTCCCTTTATTTCACTGACGATGCTATGATGTGGTGGCGTCGTAGATGCCTTGAAAAGAGAACTGTTTGTGCTCAATCGAGACTTGGGAGGATCTCAAAAAGGAGATCAAGTCTCAATTCTACCCGAAGAATGTTGAGTTCGTGGCCAGGAAGAGCTTGCGTCAACTCAAGCACACCGGGTCGATCAAAGATTATATGGAAGAGTTCACTCGTCTTATGCTTACCATAACCAACATGAGCGAAGACGACCGCCAATTCTTCTTCCTTAACGGTCTGCCTCCATGGGCGACGCAAGAGTTGTAGAGGGAGCGTGTCCAAGAGCTGAACACGGTCGTCTTCGCGGTTGAGAAGCTAATGGAGTATCGGCGGAGCGATACGTCCAAGCCCAAGCCAAAGGCCACCACCAAGGACAATGGTGTAGGAGAGAAGAAATGCAACGGAAAGGAGGCCTCGTCGAAGGACAAGCAATATGCGAAGCCCCAGACGGAGCGCAAGATTGAATGCTTCGTGTGCGGAGGAAACCACTTTGCCCGCGACTGCAAGAACAAAGGCAAGCGGGTGAACGCGGTCCAAGGCGAGGAGGCCGAGGATAAAGGACCAATGATGGGGCCTCAGATGGGAGCCCTACGCTTGCTCAATGCCTTGAAGAGTAAGTCCGTCTTGACCAAAGCCCCGAATCGAGAACTTATGTACGTGGACGTGAAGATCAACAGCCAGAGTACGAGGGCGAAGGTTGACACGGGGGCAACACACAACTTTGTCTCGGACGCGCAGGTTCAGCGCTTGGGTCTGTCACGCCCCAATCCCGTGGAATCGTTAGTCGTCCCCCGGGCGTGACCGCCGTGCGGGCCTAGGTTGCGCACCGCACAAGGTTAAGTATTTTCGTTTCGCATAGCGAGCACATATTCAGAGTACGCAGATAATTGAAACACATATTGAAACATGGAAAAGTTCTCTTTTATTGATAATATGAACATCTATTACAAACTTCTTGAACTGAGTCATAAGGATTGCCTCTATGGGCTTACAAAAGTATTGACACAAAATGAGATAACAGTCCTTTACATTACATCCTTTTACTTAAACTCAAAATATAAGACCTTGGGTCGGAACGACTGCTTTGCCACGAAGTTGCATGGTTGCTTGGTGGCTAGCTTCTAACTTCAAAATGCTTCTTCTTCTTCAAAATGCTTCAAAGGTAGCACGGTCGAGGCGTGCCTACAGCTGGACTGGATTGGGGGTTTGTCTCCTGCTCCTCGCTCGGCTCTCCTTAGCGCGGGGAACCTGTTTCAACGAGGGTCAGTACATCAAAACGTACTGGTGAAGGCAAGCTATCCCAACTATACCAATCAACACGTTGTTTTAATGAAGCATGCATATTTGTGGGTTTCTATCTTGCCTTAGTTTATTTTACAGCAAGACATATATATAGAATCATTGAAATAACTCGCCACCATTCGGTGACATTTACCTGCCCGTCTGAACCACCTGCATAATACTTACCTTGTCTTCCCTGCCAAGAAGACACAAGTTAGTAGCAACAGGTTTAAATATACAAGGGGGATCACTGGCACGTTGCCATAATGGACGGGCTAGTCTCAGTACGGAGTGCCGTGCGACGCATAGATCAGGACGTCCCAAGGCATTCCGTCCTATAGCAGGCGACTATCATGAGTTCCGTCCGGATCGGATCGGTGCCGGTGCCCCAGCGACCGTCCGCAGGAACTAAGACCTTGTGCACAAGTTGTCCGTGATCAACACAGTACACTAAGTTAGCAATCGAGGCAAATCAGGGCATATCAGGAGCAGGGCAGTACAGGGCAAGATTTACTTTTGCATAGCCTATCTGTTCAGTTTATGGCATTGAAAATGAGTTCTATACATAGCACAGTTCTAAGAAGAAATATACATTCTAACTTATATTTATGCATATGATGAACATTCCAAACGAGCAAGCATATAAGTAACCGTTCACCGGTTTCATCGACAAGCAATATTTCCCAAGTCTATTCCCTTATTATCTTGATATCTTTTAGTTATTTACTTGGTATCGTTTGATCGGGCAAAGCACGAACACAAGATTTAGATGTGAAGACTAGCAAGTAGGGCTAGCTAATCGGGTTGGCAGCCACTCACTTTAGTAGTTGGAAGGAAGTAGGAAAGAAGTGCTTTAGGAGTCCGCTCGAGCAACGTCTACAGCTGGTTCACCTGTATTGACACGAACAGCTGATCAGTACTTCTTCCTCTCTTTCCCTTATCGGAATTGAAGTGCAGTCCTAAGAACGAAAGCAATGAAATCCATCGAAACCGTTCAAGAAAATCCAAGCAAATCCGAAAACCAACTCAAGGCACGAAAGCAACAAGCGACAGCGAAAACTAGGCAATAAAGAATGCAGCGGAGAGGTCCCTCCTGACTCTGCCGCTAAGTCGATCCTTGGGGCACGGTCCACTGAATATGGAAATCGATTCCGAAGAGACAAATCCATAACAAGGATGAGTTCTTGATTCAATCTATCCCGATCGAACGATATCGTCTAGTATTTCTTAGCCGCGCTCCCCGAATAGGGGGAACGGGGCACCACATCCTACCCAACTAATTGGAAGTTTCGTCCCGAAACTTAAGGAATAAAACCTACCACTAGGAAATAATGAGGGGAACCGTTCCCTCATATCAGATTCGAGCTCCCAAGTAGATTCTTCGACAGAGTGATTCCGCCAAAGCACGCGCACTAGAGGAACCGAACGGGTCCGAAGCAGCTTTTCTTTTCTATCCAAAATTTGTACCGGCTGTTCTACATACGTCAAGTCGGGCTGAAGGTTCAGTTGTCCCAGGTCTACCACGTGGCTTGGATCGTACACATATTTTCTAAGTTGGGAAACATGGAATATATCATGTACGTCAGCTAGGGATGGTGGTAGGGCGATCTGATAAGCAACTGAAGCAACCCGCTTTAGTATTTCGAACGGGCCGACAAATCGTGGACTTAGCTTTCCCTTCGCTCCGAACCTGCTGACCCCTCGCATGGGCGAGACCTTGAGGAATACCCGGTCACCTACTTGAAACTCTAGCGGTCTCCGATGAACATCCGCATAGCTCTTCTGACGACTTTGAGCTATCTTTAACCTGTTCCGAATCAGCCGAACCTTCTTGACGGTCTGCTCCACGAGCTCAGGGCCAAGTACTTGCCGCTCCCCGACTTCGTCCCAACAGATAGGAGATCTACACTTCCACCCGTATAATGCCTCATACGGCGCCATTTGAATGCTTGATTGATAACTATTGTTGTAAGCAAATTCGGCTAGAGGTAGATGAAGGTCCCAACTAGTCTTCGTGTCCAAGGCGTAGAGTCGCAGCATGTCTTCGAGGATCTGGTTGACGCGCTCTGTTTGGCCATCGGTCTGTGGATGGTAGGCGGAGCTGAATTTCAACTTCGTCCCCATTGCTGACTGCAGGCTTCCCTAGAAACGTGATATGAATCGACCATCTCGATCGGAGACTATGGTTACGGGCACGCCGTGAAGTCGGATGATTTCGTTGAGATATATCTGAGCCAGGCGGTCGGCACTCCAAGTAGATTTGATAGGCAGAAAGTGAGCTGACTTGGTGAGTCGATCGACGATAACCCAGACTGCATCATGTCCCCGTTGCGTCCTCGGCAAGCCAACAATAAAGTCCATCGTTATATCATCCCATTTCCACTCCGGAATAGCAAGGTTCTGAAGCTCTCCGCCTGGTTTCTGGTGTTCGGCCTTTACTCGTTGACAAGCCATGCAATGCGACACAAACTGCGCCACATCCCTTTTTAAGCCGTGCCACCAAAACGTCGTGCGAAGATCCCGATACATCTTAGTGCTACCTGGATGAGAAGTATAACTAGCATAGTGAGCTTCCGTGAGTATCTCTTGTCTGAGGGCCGCGTTGTTCGGAACACATAGTCTTCCCTTTACTCGAAGCATCCCATCCGCGCTTACCGCAAAGTCGGACGCCTTTCCTGCCAAGATGAGGGCATGTATCTTCTGCAGGAATGGGTCGTCCTTCTGAGCAGCCTTCACTTTGTGTAACAAGTCGGGCTCGAGGCGCAGTTGAGCTACTTGTGCCCACTTCTTATATCTTATTTTCAGTGTGATACCCAGTGATTCAAGATCTCGACGCAGCCTATCATCAATAACCAAACTCCCTACAAACACTCGACTCAACGCGTCAGCTACTACGTTTCCCTTTCCAGGCGTGTATCTGATCGTGAGATCGAAGTCGCTGAGGAGTTCAAGCCATCGCCGCTGCCGAAGATTCAAATCCTTTTGAGTGTACAAGTATTTTAGGCTCTTATGGTCCATATAGATTTCGCACGGCACGCCATAAAGATAGTGACGCCACAGCTTCAATGCAAATACTACCGCGGCAAGTTCGAGATCATGCGTTGGGTAGTTCTGCTCGTGAGGCTTTAGCTGTCTAGACGCGTAGGCTATCACCTTATCGCGCTGCATCAAGACACATCCTAGACCCTTTCCTGAGGCATCACTATATATTTTAAAGTCATCCGGTCCGTTCGGCAGAGTGAGAATTGGGGCAGAGATGAGGCGCTGCTTTAACTCCGTAAACGAAGCTTCACAGTCCTCTGTCCAAGTAAACTTCGCACCCTTTCGTGTCAACTGAGTCAAGGGCGAAGCAATCCTAGCAAAATTTTGTATAAATCTCCGGTAGTACCCTGCCAGACCAAGGAAACTTCGGATGTCGCTAGCTGACTCCGGTCGTTTCCACTGCGTGATTGCTTTTATCTTCTTCGGATCAACTGAGATGCCTTCCGAGGAGATGATATGCCCCAAAAACGAGATACTGTCCAGCCAAAATTCTGATTTGCTTAATTTGGCATACAACTTGTGGTCTCGAAGGGTTTGCAGCACCATCCGCAGGTGTCCTGCGTGCTCATCCCTAGTCTTCGAGTATACTAAGATGTCATCGATAAACACCACCACGAATTTATCGATGAAGGGCCTAAAGACACGGTTCATCGTATCCATGAATACAGCAGGAGCATTCATCAGTCCAAACGGCATCACGGAAAACTCGTAATGGCCGTATCGGGTTCTGAAAGCAGTCTTGGGCACGTCTTCTGGCTTAATCTTCAGCTGGTGGTAACCCGAGCGAAGATCAATTTTAGAAAACACCGTTGCCCCTTGTAACTGATCAAACAAATCATCTATCCGTGGCAGAGGATATTTGTTCCTGATTGTGACTTTGTTTAATTCCCTATAGTCTATGCAGAGGCGTAGAGTTTCGTCATTTTTCTTCACAAAGAGCACGGGAGCGCCCCAAGGAGACACGCTCGGACGGATGAACCCGCGATCAAGTAGTTCCTGGAGTTGGCGCTTTAATTCATTCAGCTCTGCAGGTGCCATTCTGTACGGAGGCTTTGAAATCGGCTGTGTATTTGGAAATGTGTCTATAGTGAATTCAATCTCTCGGTCTGGCGGCATACCGGGTAGTTCGCTCGGGAACACATCGGGGAACTCTGCCTCAACGGAAGTTGACTCGACGTTTGCGTAGTCCTGCCGTGTGTCCCGAACCGATGCTAGGAATCCCTCGCAGCCTGTGTAGAGCATTCGCCGAGCAGATTTTGCCAAAATCACCATGCAGGCCCTGGTCGCATTGTTCGCTGGACTACTGGTGTAACAGAACACGGCTTCTCCTGGCAGACGGAAAACGACTCGCTTCTCTGCACACTCAATAGTTGCCGCGCACGCGCCTAGCCAGTCCATTCCCAAAATGATATCATAGTCCCGTACATCAAGAACTAAAACATCAAGTGACAGCTTTCTCTCCCCAATACAGATATAACCGCCTAGGCATGCTGAACAGACAGGAATTTTTGTACCAGACGGGGTGCTAACGCTTAAATCTAAATGCAACGGAGTCATTTTAACATTGTTCTCCGTGGCAAAGTTTGTAGAAATAAAGCTATGGGTTGCACCTGAATCAAATAGAACGCGAGCAGGTATATTATTGAAAAGTAAGGTACCTGACACGACGGTATCCGAAGCTAATGCTTCTTCCCGTGTCATGGTGTAGACTCGGCCTTGAGCTTGATTACGCCCTTGCTGAGGCGCCGCTCGATTTGCCTGAGGAGCCGGAGTCTGATCTGGTTGTTGCGGTGGACGACGCGGACAGCTGCTAATCTGATGGCCTGGATCGCCGCAACGGAGACAAGTCCCAAGCTTGCGGCGACAATCTTTTTCGATATGCCCTGGCTTCCTGCAAAAGTTGCAGGTCTTGCTAGTGTCTCCACGCTGTTTACCGCCGTTATTTGGACGCTTTGCAGCGTTGTTTCCTCTATCATTGCCTTGGCGTTTGTGATTGGAAGTTTGCATAGCGCCGGCAGCAATGTGAGGATACTGCGGTTCCAGGGAGAGGGCATGGTTTAATACTTCCCGCATTGTTTGATACTGCGGAACGGACACGTGTTCGTGAATACCAGGACGTAGCCCTCCTTCGAATCGTCTGGCTCGACTCGATGCATCCGGTAGATAAGCGGTAGCAAATTTGGCCAGTTTGTTGAATTCTGCCGAGTATTGCTTCACCGTCATACTGTCCTGCCGGAGTTGAACGAACTCATTTTCTCGTTGACGTCGTAGAGGTGGGGGTATAAACTCCTCCTCGAACGCGGCACGAAAAGTCGTCCACGCGATCGCCTCCTCTCCATGGCCAAGTTGAAGAGATCGTCGATGCACGTCCCACCAGTCGTGCGCGTTGAGGCGAAGCAATAGTTGGGCACAGGTGACGCACTTGTCTTCCGGCACTTCTAGGAGAGAAAAATGATCTTCAAGCTCGGCGAGCCAATCTAGGGCCACGATCGGGTCCTCAGTCCCATTAAACGGCGTGTTGCAGACCTTCTTGAAGTTGCCAAAGGTGAAGGCAGTCACTTCCCTCGTCCTTGGCGCGGGCGGTAGTTCAACTTTAAGCGCTGGCTGCTCCACTGGTGTAGCTGTTGTTGCGGCAGAATGGTTGGAGGCCAGGGTCTGGACAAGCTGTTGCAGGGTATCTACCTGCTTTTGTTGGACTGAGAGCCGGGCCTCTAGGTTGCTCTCGAACTTGGCTTGGCGGGCATCATCCCTCTGTCGTTGCTCCGTGAACATTTGCATCACCTGCTGAAGGGAATCTGATTGAGACATGCCCCGTTGGCTCCGAGAGCTTCCTGAAGTTCCGGAACTGCTCTCCTGAGTCCTTGTCTCGCCTGGCGCCAGCGTTGATGGTTGCGCTTGCGTCGTTCCTTGAAAGGAAGGTAAATTACATCAGGATCATAATGTATTATGGACTTATTGCATGAACGTATCTCATTTTGGCCTTAACGAGTTCAGGAGTTCGCACAGGGATTTATCGTTAAGGGAACTTTTCCAGTTTAAGAGTCAAAGGAACTTTGAATCTGTGCTCTGATACCAACATGTCACGCCCCGATCCCGTGGAATCGTTAGTCGTCCCCCGGGCGTGACCGCCATGCGGGCCTAGGTTGCGCACCGCACAAGGCTAAGTATTTTCGTTTCGCATAGCGAGCACATATTCAGAGTACGCAGATAATTGAAACACATATTGAAACATGGAAAAGTTCTCTTTTATTGATAATATGAACATCTATTACAAACTCCTTGAACTGAGTCATAAGGATTGCCTCTATGGGCTTACAAAAGTGTTGACACAAAATGAGATAGCAGTCTTTTACATTACATCCTTTTACTTAAACTCAAAATATAAGACCTTGGGTCGGAACGACTGCTTTGCCACGAAGTTGCATGGTTGCTTGGTGGCTAGCTTCTAACTTCAAAATGCTTCTTCTTCTTCTTCTTCAAAATGCTTCAAAGGTAGCACGGTCGAGGCGTGCCTACAGCTGGACTGGATTGGGGGTTTGTCTCCTGCTCCTCGCTCGGCTCTCCTTAGCGCGGGGAACCTGTTTCAACGAGGGTCAGTACATCGAAACGTACTGGTGAAGGCAAGCTATCCCAACTATACCAATCAACACGTTGTTTTAATGAAGCATGCATATTTGTGGGTTTCTATCTTGCCTTAGTTCATTTTACAGCAAGACATATATATAGAATCATTGAAATAACTCGCCACCGTTCGGTGACATTTACCTGCCCGTCTGAACCACCTGCATAATACCTACCTTGCCTTCCCTGCCAAGAAGACACAAGTTAGTAGCAACAGGTTTAAATATACAAGGGAGATCACTGGCACGTTGCCATAATGGACGGGCTAGTCTCAGTACGGAGTGCCGTGCGACGCATAGATCAGGACGTCCCAAGGCATTCCGTCCTATAGCAGGCGACTATCATGAGTTCCGTCCGGATCGGATCGGTGCCGGTGCCCCAGCGACCGTCCGCAGGAACTAAGACCTTGTGCACAAGTTGTCCGTGATCAACGCAGTACACTAAGTTAGCAATCGAGGCAAATCAGGGCATATCAGGAGCAGGGCAGTACAGGGCAAGATTTACTTTTGCATAGCCTATCTGTTCAGTTTATGGCATTGAAAATGAGTTCTATACATAGCACAGTTCTAAGAAGAAATATACATTCTAACTTATATTTATGCATATGATGAACATTCCAAACGAGCAAGCATATAAGTAACCGTTCACCGGTTTCATCGACAAGCAATATTTCCCAAGTCTATTCCCTTATTATCTTGATATCTTTTAGTTATTTACTTGGTATCGTTTGATCGGGCAAAGCACGAACACAAGATTTAGATGTGAAGACTAGCAAGTAGGGCTAGCTAATCGGGTTGGTAGCCACTCACTTTAGTAGTTGGAAGGAAGTAGGAAAGAAGTGCTTTAGGAGTCCGCTCGAGCAACGTCCACAGCTGGTTCACCTGTATTGACACGAACAGCTGATCAGTACTTCTTCCTCTCTTTCCCTTATCGGAATTAAAGTGCAGTCCTAAGAACGAAAGCAATGAAATCCATCGAAACCGTTCAAAAAAACCCAAGCAAATCCGAAAACCAACTCAAGGCACGAAAGCAACAAGCGACAGCGAAAACTAGGCAACAAAGAATACAGCGGAGAGGTCCCTCCTGACTCTGCCGCTAAGTCGATCCTTGGGGCACGGTCCACTGAATATGGGAATCGATTCTGAAGAGACAAATCCATAACAAGGATGAGTTCTTGATTCAATCTATCCCGATCGAACGATACCGTCTTGTATTTCTTAGCCGCGCTCCCCGAATAGGGGGAACGGGGCACCACAGGGTCTGGTGCTAAAGAATGACTCAAGCAAGATGAAGGCGGTCAACTCAGCGGCTTGCCCCGTGTAGGGGGTGGCCAAGGGTGTAAAGATAGAGGTAGGAGACTGGACGGGACTCACCAGTCTTACGGCCGCACCTCTCGACGACTTCAAGATGATCCTAGGGATGGACTTCCTGACTTTGACAAAAGCAATTCCAAAGCTACACTTGGGAATCGTCGGGATCATGGAGGAGGGCTCGCCATGCATGGTGAATGTTGCACGAGGCGAGTCCGCGAAGGTGAAATTTCTCTCCGCCATCCAACTCAAGAATGCTATGTCCCTGGACTACTAATAAATGCTAAGTCTTCTAGCATACAATGTTTCTAACAGCAGTTATCCCTAACGCACGGCCCATACGTACAGGAGGCCAAATCCTGCACGCAAGTCCGTGATCTATATGAGACTCACAACTTGTGTAACAACTGTTTCACGGCCAATGAAAGCTAATGATACTTCATGATAATGGGGTGGTCTCATAAACAAGGTCAATGCATATACATAATAAAAACGAATCACGACGACACCGTCGTTGCGCCCAAGTTTCCTTGGACGCACATTTTATATAGCAGTTAAAATATATGAACTAATGACAGAAAATAAAGATGCATGCAACATATGGAATATGAATAACAGTACAATGGCAAGGTATACTTGTCTGACAAGAGAGCTGCAAAATGTAATGTCCAGATGTCAACACCAAGAGTCAGAAACTACGGCCTCAGAATGAACGTCTCCGGGTGCTGAATAAACATTACCAACGTTCCCAGAATAAGCGAGATAGCTAGAAATCACTACCCTTTCGTCCAATTTGGACACAGGGGCAAAACGGTAATTTCGGGTCAAAGTGGGGTCCACATGTGGCCTACTTTGCACCGAAAAGTGTGCCAGGGGTAAAGGTCTCTAAATAGAACAAAATTATAGGCCAAACAAACTCTAAATGTCAGTACAAACTCAACGGTATGTCCAAATGTGGATTCCGGTGAGCCGAACACAATTTTGCCCAAAAAGTCAACCGTAGGGTCTGCCAATATGTGACTTGGTCAACTGTCTCAGAATTACATGAAAATTGGGTCACAGGACCAGCGCGATACCACGAGTCCAGTGGCGCAAGTTTCGTCGCATTCTGACAAGCGTGCACTAAATGGCGCAAGGTTTTACAAAAGTCGTGATACGGGAACTTTCTGCTGATACGGGCTGATTCCGACGCGCACACGCGTCCAAATTAGTTTTTACGAAAGCTCACACATCTGGGTATACTGTGAGCACATTTTGGTACACTTGGTACACGACGGGGCGGTCCCGTTTGGCGGGGCGCGCTCCGTATCGCAAGATTTGGAAGATTGAAAAAGCAGGTTTTCGGGAATTTTAACTTAGTTTAATTCTACATACAGCAACAAATAAAATATTATAAATAACAGAAAATAAACTAGGTTAGGTGGTCTTCGCATACCAAAAATAAACTAGATTCGGATCTCTGTGGTGAGAGATACGAGTACGTGAACATGGGTAGTTACCGCAGTTTTCTGCGATCTTAAAAGTTATCGTTTTTTGCCAACTTGGTCGCTATTTTTGCCTAGGGTTACGCATTGTTCGAAGTAATCTAATACATAGATATGGAAGGGGGATAGGTCGTGAATATACCGATGAAGACGGGGTCGGGTTTGGTCGAGCGAGGGCGCGGAAAACGAAGCGTGAACACAGGTAAGTTGCAGTCAATTTCTGCAATCGCGGCGCGGGGTCGCTGACGGCCGTGCGGTGGTCGCGGGCGGCTCTGGCGGTGCTGGCTGGGCGGCACGGCGGTCACGGCTCTGGGTCGAGGTGATCGATTGGAGATTAGGGTTTGGGGTTCTCTTGTTATATATATATATATATATATATATATATATATATATATATATATATATATATATATATATATATATATATATATATATATATAACGAGCGGGGGGGTTGTTCTCATACGCGCGGGGGGGGGTTATTTTGCAGCCGCTGCTACTGGGTTTTAACGGGGGCCGGGTAGTTAGGCTTTTAGGAAACGGGTAGGTTATTAGGTTTTAACGGGTTGCGGGTTTAGTAAATTTAGGGTTTAGTTTTAATTCATTTTAGTTTCTTTTCTTTTTGCTTTTTCTTTTCTAATTCTTATTCATTCCTATTTCTAATTTCTTTTCTTTTCTATTTCCTTTTTAATAACTCCTTGTATATATATATATATATATATATATATATATATATATATATATATATATATATATATATATATATATAATTCTAGAAATTTGTATTAGTGCGTACAACAAATCTATCAACTGTCCATAGGGTCTCCTACATGGAATAAATTAAGGAAAATTATAATTGCTCCATAAAATCCCCTAGATGCACAAACAACTAAAATAAAAATTAAATAAATCCTATTTCTTCTAATTAGCTAATAAATATTAAAATTAATTAAATAATTAATTAAATACTTAATACGGTTTTTAGGATTATGGGTTTTACAAGAAGGATGGAAGCCTTCGTTTGTGCATTGACTATCATGCACTTAACAAGGTGACCGTCAAAAATAAATATCCTATCCTGTTGGTGGCAGACTTGTTCGATCAGTTGGGAGATGCGAGGTACTTCTCCAAGCTGGATAGGCGCTCGGGATATTATCATGTGCGGAAAGCCGAAGGAAATGAGGCCAAGACCGCATGCCTCATGAGGTATGGAGCTTATGAATTTTTAGTTGTCTTTTGGTCTAACAAATGCTCCTGCGACGTTTTGCACTTTGATGAACAAGCTCTTCCACCCCTTTCTCGATCGGTTCGTCATGGTATATCTCGACGATATCGTCGTGTACTCAAACACGATGGAGGAGCACATCGAACACTTGAAGACGGTTTTCCAGGTGCTAAGGGAAAACCAACTCTTCGTCAAGCGGAAGAAATATTCCTTTGCCCAAGAAGGGGTGTCGTTCTTGGGTCATTGGATTGGACGTGGCAAGATATGGATGGACGAGACGAAGGTCCAGGCCATACGAGAGTGGGAGGCTCCCACCAGGCCGACATACTGTGATCGTTCTTAGGCCTGGCGAACTACTATCGGCGGTTCATCCGAGGATACTCCGCCATAGCCGCACCACTCATAGACCTGTTGCGGAAGGATCGTGCATGGAGCTGGACGTCCAAATGCGAGAAGGCATTTGATGCACTAAAGAAGGCAGTGACGGAGGAACTGGTCTTTATCATTACCGGACTACTCCAAGCCGTTCGAGGTGCATACTGACGCGTCCGACTTCGCCATTGGAGGGGTGTTGGTGCAAGAAGGGCACCCCATCGCAATTGAGAGCCGCAAGTTGAATGACACAGAGCGGCGCTATAGGGTGCAAGAAAAGGAGATGACAGCGGTAGTGCATTGCTTGCGGACGTGGCGTCACTATCTCCTTGGCACCAAGTTCGTGGTGATGACAGACAATATCGCCACGAGCTACATCCAGACGCAGAAGAAGTTGCCCCCAAGCAAGCGAGATGGCAAGACTTCTTGGCCGAGTTTGACATGGAGCTGCAATACAAGCCGGGCAAGGAGAACCATGTGGCCGATGCACTAAGCAGGAAGGCCGAAGTAGCAACGGTGTGCTTGCTCAAGGGTGACTTACTTGAGCATATCAAGATGGGTAGGACCCATTGACACAAGCTTTGGTGAAGCTCGCTCGTGAAGGCAAAATGCGAAGGTTTTGGCTAAGGGACGGGCTTATCTACACGAAGGGTGACAAGGTGGTCGTTCCTAAGTGGGTGGCTTGCGCAGACAACTACTCAAGGAGTGCCACGATACCAAGTGGGTTGGACATCCGGGTCAGAAGAGGACATTGGCATTGCTGGAGGCCGCCTACTATTGGTCTCACATGCACGAAGATGTGGAGGACTACGTGCACACTTGTCTTGTATGCCAGCAAGACAAGGTTGATCACCAGCGACCCGAGGGCCTGCTTGAGCCTCTCCCCGTGCGGAGTCGACCATGGGAGAGCATATCGATGGACTTCATCTCTGCCTTGCCTAAGGTGGGGGCACTTTGGTCCATCCTCGTGGTGGTGGACCGATTCTCCAACTACGGGACCTTCATAGCTGCATCGACGGATTGCACTGCAGAGGAGGCCGCGCGCTTATTCATTTCCCATGTGGTAAAGTTTTGGGGCATACCGGAAAGCATCCTCAGCGACCGAGACCCCCGCTTTACGGGAAAGTTCTGGATGGAGGTGTTCAAGATCCTTGTGTCGCACATACACTTCTCGACCAGTTTTTACCCGTAAACGGACGGACAGACAGAGCGGGTCAACTCCTTACTCGATGAGTACTTGCGGCACTTTGTGAGTGCCAACCAGCGGGATTGGGTGCATCACTTGGACATCGCTCAGTTCTGCTACAATCTCCAAAGGAGCGAGTCGTCTCACAGTAGCCCGTTCAAGTTGGTAATGGGTCAACAACCGCTCGTCCCGCACATACTGAGTACGGAGACATCGGGCAAGAGCCCCGCGACCCACCAGTTTGCCTCGGACTTTAGGGAGAAGGCGGATATTGCCAAGGCATTTCTGAAAAAAGTTGCACACAAGATGAAGAAATGGACCGACGCCAAGCGAAGGCCTGTTGAGTACAAGAGGACTTGGTGATGGTCAAGCTTCAACTCCAGCAGTTCAAGGTGTTCCGCAAGGTGTACAAGGGACTGATTCGCAAGTATGAAGGCCCATTCCCTGTCCTTAAGAAGGTAGGCAAAGTTGCCAACAAGCTCGAGCTCCCCGTTAAGCTGAAGATCCACCTCGTCTTCCATGCAAGCTGCCTTAAGCCTTATCATGCAGATTTGGAGGACCCTCAGCGAGGAGTTTCGAAGCGGCCCACGGCGACCATGATTACGTTGTTTGACAAAGAAGTGGACGTCATGCTTGACGCGAGGACCATTCGTCGACGAGGTGTTTCCCCATATGTGGATTATCTCATCAAGTGGAAAGGAATGTCCCACGGCGAATCCAGCTGGGAACGCGCTGACACGTTGCATCCGTTCGAGTACCAGAACCAAGCGTTCCTCAGCGGACGTGTGTGGCGGGGACGTCAACACATTAGGTGGGAGAAAATATCACGCACCATATTTTGTGGCCCCACCAAGATCCGGAAAGCTTCCAGAATTCTGCATATGGAGGAATAGAATTCAGCACATGGCAGAATACGCTTTCCATTCTAGAGGCTTCTTTTTTAGTTATTTGGCAATAATAATGATGTAAAGAATATTCTTAAGATATAGAATAATTTCTAGCATATTTTCAAGAATAATCCTTGGAATATTCTCATTCCAGAAGGTTCCTGTAAGCCCTTGAGACAATATAAATAGGGGGGAGACTCATTTGCTCATCACCACTGAAAACTTGTAAGCTTTTCCAATATCAATAAATAAGTCTTCAAGTTTTCATCTTGCTCCACTGTTCTCTATTTTCCTTAACGAGCTAGATAAGTTCATGGTCGGGAAGGCTTGCACGAGTCTTCGAGGAGGAAGTTGTGCGTCGCACGGGTCGAAGTGAAGGAAAAATCACTAAGTTCGTGACAACTCGCTCCGAAAGCTCCGTGGCACAATGTCCCAATAGTGGCACAATGCCCTCTCCGATGCAGTTGCCTGGTTTTGAACCACAACTGCACGCTTAGCTTGACCAAGCGTCCAACTTGATACTCGTGCACGGATGCACGCTCACTCGCTCGCCCGAAGTGCCTCGATGTTCCAACCAAGATGATCCACTCAAACTCCAACTGTCCAAAACGTAAGTCCAACTCACGCCACAAATTATATCCATCCAAACGGCGCACACTCTATGCACGCCACAGTGCGGTATTTCAGTGTTCCAGTTTCAAGTGTCCAAACTATTACGTGTGTTCCATATTATTAGGCATGAAGAAGTAGAGGAGAAGGGATAGAGTCCACTCACCAAATTTGAATCCGCTAAGCACGCTGCCTTGTCGATACGGTCGATTCCTTGAATCCGTGGTCCGATGCGAAGCACGATCTACTCAATTGGTATGACCGTGCGAGCATGTCGTGCTCTCCAAATCATCCGCTCTCTAAATTATCCGACCGATCGGACTAAGGAAGACGGCATTATCGTTCCAATCTCGCTATTCCATCAAACTACGCATGCGATCTGCAGGTGAAACCAAGTTAAATAAATACTTGCTTCCAAATCCAACAAATCGAAATGTAATCAACCATTATCTCGTTTAATCTGACTCAGCGTAATGCATCGTGCGGTTGCGGAACATTACATAATGAGCCTATTGTCTATCATGGTAAAAAACAAGAAGCATGGGGAGAGGAACATCCAAAGCATGGGGAGAGGAACATCCAACCTTTGTTGATCCAGCCATGGCTCATATATATGGATGAGATGTTGACCAAGCAAATCAACTGAAGTGCGAGTGTAGAAGCAAGAAGAGGATCCATGTATTTATAGGTCACCAACAACTCTTGGTGGATCCACTTCACTACTAATTGGTATGCAATAATCATATGATAATATCTATTGCCAAAACGCCTAGAATCAAATGATTCGAAGCCAAACCAACAATGAGTACTAAGGTAACAAGGAACATAGAGAATATTATAGCTCCAACATATACTTGAGAAACTGGCAAGCACAGTAGAAGTATGAGTGCAGATTATATGGCAACAGGATAAAATTTGTTTTCCACGGCAGGATGATGACTGCAGCAGCAACCAGATCTCCCGATACACTCTACAGGCTGAAGTGCCAAAGTGCAGGACAGAGATGGTCCTTGTGTCTTCCTGTGCATGCAGCATCTGTTCATTCATGTCTAGCTTAATTTCCTCCCATATCCTGTCAAATATCTCCCAAATTCCTTTGGGTTATAATGCTTGAAATTGGCTTCTGAATATTGTATCAATCGTTTATTATTTAGATGGAAAAAAAAAAAAAAAAAAAACTCGAACCATATTTTGTAGAAGCTCGTGCATGTTTTAGTTTCAAAGTATGTCATGTCATGTACACGAGCATTAGGTATTAAAGTGGGGAAGAGAGAATATGGACAACATTATTCCTCCTATTCTTGGTTCTAGCCTTCTAGGTGATTACATTGCTAGATGCTGCCACTCTCAGTCTTGAGTGAGCCCTCCAAGAGCTTGAAGAATATATTTTGGTTTGGTGTCTTGTATTCTTATATTAATTTAGATTTATGATCAACAAATTCTATTAGTTCATGTTTTCTTTGTTTGCTTTTCTTCCATCGCGTGATTGGTAAGAGATTGAATACTAATTTTCATGTAAGTTATTTGTATTTACTTCCTCCCTTTACTAATCTTTAATTATGTTTTTCCTCCGTTATTCAATTAATTACTACTACCTCTCATTTCATGCATTTCTCAAGTATTATTTGTATTTAGCCCCCCTAATCTTCAATTATTTAATACTAAATGGGGGTAGTACTAATAATATTAAAAATAGAGTGAAACAGAGTTTCATATACCAAATATTAGAACTTATCATAATGGTAGATGCTAAACTCGTTGATATTGAAATGGTACTTGAGTCTATAAGTTTTGAGTTTATTTTCAGTGGCACCCAGGGCCGGTCCTGGCCCAGGACAGCCAGGGCGACCGTCCAGGACCCACGATCCAGGAGGGTCCAAAAAAATCAGTTTAGACATTATATATACACATAATCATGTATCAAAAATAGAACTAGTAAATACCATGGACCTCTCTTGACACAAAATAATTGTGATGTTGTGGTTACTATGTTAGACTTGCATACAAGAGGTATAATAAAGTTCAATCCTTGGTGGAATCATTTAAAAAAAAAAATTACTTTCATTTCAGTTTTTAAATTTTATTTTTTACATTATATGTGGGTGTCCCATTTTAAAATTTTGCCTAGGCCTCCCATGAACTTAGGACCGCCCTGATGGCCTCTTAATGGTTTCAATACTTGTGCTTGATATGGGACTTTAAATCTTCATATCCTTGCAATTTATCGGTTGAGAATAAGATTCACCCATCCATTATTTTCTTAAAATGTCATTGCTTGCAAGATTTGATAGTTATGTTAAATATTTTGCAATCGTAGTAATGGATTTGGTTTGAGGGTGATATATTTATATTATTTCATTAAGTCCTTGTAAATTGAAGGGCTAATTAGAGTTTAGATCCTGAATTTTATACAAGATTAGGGTTTTGAGTCCTGACTCGTCCAATTGGAGAGTTTAGTCCTGAATTTTTATTATTTGAATTGGTTTGAGGGTGAAATAGAGTTTCATATACCAAATATTAGAACTGATCATAATGGTGGATGCTAAACTCGTTGATATTGAAATGGTACGTGAGTCTATAAGTTTTGAGCTTATTTTCAGTGGCCCTCAGGGCCGGCCCTGGTCCAGGACAGTCAGGACGACCGTCAAGGACCCACGATCCAGGAGGGCCCAAAAAATCAGTTTAGACATTATATATACACATAATCATGTATCGAAAATAGAACTAGTAAATACCATGGACCTCTCTTGACACAAAACAATTGTAATGTTGTGGTTACTATGTCAAACTTGCATACAAGAGATATAAGGTTCAATCCTTGGTGGAATCATTATTTTTTTAAAATTACTTTCATTACAGTTTTTAAATTTTATTTTTTACATTATATATAGGGGTCCCATTTTAAAATTTCGTCTAGGCCTCCCATAAACTTAGGATCGGCCCTGGTGGCCCCTTAATGGTTTCAATACTTGTGCTTGATATGGGACTTTAAATCTTCATATCCTTGCAATTTATCAGTTGAGAATAAGATTCACCATCCATTATTTTCTTACAAAATCTGCTTAAAATGTGATTGCTTGCGAGATTTGATAGTTATGTTAAATATTTTGCAATCGTAGTAATGGATTTGGTTTGAGGGTGATATATTTATATTATTCCATTAAGTCCTTGTAAATTGAAGGGCTAATTAGAGTTTAGATCCTGAATTTTATATCAGATTAGGGTTTGAGTCCTGACTTGTCCAATTGGAGAGTTTAGATCCTGAATTTTTATTATTTGATTTATTTTTATCATCTTATCCTCCCTAGTCTATATAGTAAGATTTTATTGTTTGCATGAGAGTGGGGGTATAAAAGGAAAAATAATAAAAATTCAGGATCTAAACTCTCCAATTGGACAAGTCATGGCTCAAACTATAAACTGGTATAAAATCCAAGATCTAAACTCTAATTAGTCCTTTTTTTATTTTTGTTAAGAGTTGTATGAAATTCTTAGAAATAGTTTGAATTATAGGTTTTTTTTTTTTTTTTTTTTTGCTCAAATATCCATCTAGAAAACACTCTTCGGCTCACCTAGCATTACTTTTTGACATGTCAATTTGAGCCTGAAAATAAAATAGGCAAATGTTAAGGATACTATAAAAATTACTATAAACAATACATTTTTGACAGTACTATACATATTTAGAACTATCAAAAAAAAAATCAGTTATTACTATTTTAGAACTACCCAAATTTGACAGTCTTTATTTATATGAACTATCAAAATTTTTATTTGTCCACGATATGAATATAATTGTCAAAATTTTGTCATGACTGTTAGAATTATAATAATCCAAAGAACTACTACCAAAAAGTGTGAATTCTCGTAACAATTGATGTAGAGTACCGTTAACATTGGCCATAAAATATCATCCAAAATGGTGACTGTAGCTGGGCTGGGTCAATTGTTAAGACTGTTTTACACACAATAAAGAGAAGGAAAGCCACTCCAATTATTGTGGCCATAATGAGTGAGAGGTGAATATTTGTTGCTTGGACAGAGTCTCAATTTTATACTTCCACGCCACTCAAACCTCTCCTCTCCTAGACCCTAGAAGTTTCAATTTGATCACCCCAAAATTATGAATCATTTATAAAGATACATCAAAAATTACTTCAGAACAATTAAATTTTTAGAATTGTAAAAAATTTTTGACTGTCCTATCTATTGGACTGTCAAATTTTGTTGACAATTCTAAATTTTTAATCCTGTTAAATTTTTTACAGTTCTTTCGATATATAGAATTGTCAACATTCAAAAATATTAACAGTCCTATTAATAAATATGATTATAAAATTTTTGACAGATTATTCTGAAGTAATTTTTTTATGTGTCTTTAGAAATAGCTAAATTATACAAGAGAAGCGAAATTTTGGATGGAAATGATCCCACCACGTAATAGACACCAAAACCACCTCCCAAATCTTTGCTAGCTGAACCCATAATAAGAATATAAGAGAGAGAGAGAGAGAGAGAGAGAGAGAGAGAGTCCACAGCCACAGTGAGAGCAGAATGGCATCCACAACCCATCCACTCCTCTCTTCCTACTTCCATGGCATGCCCACCAAGCTCCACTCCAGACCCTTCCTCCTCCCAAGAAGAAGACTAATCTCCACCGTCAGATCCGCCGCACCAGACATCACTCCGCCCCCACCCCCTCCCGCTCCCCAACTCCAGCAACTCCAAGCCAAACCCACCGCCACCAACCCCTTCTCCCAGCAGCAGCTCCCTCTCGACGCACCGAAACCCTCCTCCTCCTCCCCCGACCTCCCCGACGGCTCCCAGTGGCGCTACAGCGAGTTCCTCAACGCCGTCAAGAAGGGCAAGGTCGAGCGCGTCCGCTTCACCAAGGACGGCGGCCTCCTCCAGCTCACCGCCGTCGACGGCCGCCGCGCCTCCGTCGTCGTCCCCAACGACCCCGACCTCATCGACATCCTCGCCGCCAACGGCGTCGACATCTCTGTCTCCGAGGGCGACTCCGGCGGCGGCGGCGGCCTCTTCGGCTTCATCGGCAACCTCCTCTTCCCCTTCCTCGCCTTCGCCGGCCTCTTCTTCCTCTTCCGCCGCGCCCAGGGCGGCCCCGGCGGCGGCCCGGGCGGCCTCGGCGGCCCGATGGACTTCGGCCGCTCCAAATCCAAGTTCCAGGAGGTCCCCGAGACCGGGGTCACCTTCGCGGACGTCGCGGGCGCCGACCAGGCCAAGCTCGAGCTCCAGGAGGTCGTGGACTTCCTCAAGAACCCCGACAAGTACACCGCGCTGGGGGCTAAGATCCCCAAGGGCTGCCTCCTCGTCGGCCCTCCCGGGACCGGGAAGACCCTGCTGGCCCGTGCGGTGGCCGGGGAGGCCGGGGTGCCGTTCTTCTCCTGCGCCGCATCCGAGTTCGTCGAGCTGTTCGTTGGTGTCGGAGCCTCCAGGGTCAGGGATCTCTTCGACAAGGCCAAGTCGAAGGCTCCCTGCATTGTGTTTATTGACGAGATCGATGCCGTGGGGAGGCAGAGGGGGGCCGGGCTCGGAGGAGGGAACGATGAGAGGGAGCAGACGATCAATCAGCTGTTGACGGAGATGGATGGGTTTTCGGGGAACAGTGGGGTGATCGTTCTTGCTGCCACCAATAGGCCGGATGTGCTCGACTCCGCACTGCTGAGGCCGGGGAGGTTCGACAGGCAGGTTACCGTGGATAGACCTGATGTTGCTGGGAGAGTTAAGATCCTACAGGTGAATTAATACTACTACTCATTGATCTCCTTGTGTATATAGTATATTTCATTCCGATTCCAATTTTGTATACTTACTACTATTTTTTGTTATGCAAACTAAAGACTTAGGAGCCATAGTGCTTAGAATAGATCCATAGATCATTATTCATTAATCATGGAGTGACTGCTAATGTTCATAGAATTATAACTTAAAGTTGAAAGGAAGAAATTCTACCGGACAGACCTACCAGGCTTTATGTATCAGAGATTTGGTAACTAAAAACAAAAACATGTCCAATATATTGACGTATTGGATAAGAAATGAGTATAGACGTTAGAGGTGGCACAAATTGAGTATTATGAGGGAAAATCATCTCGGTCAGTTTGGACATGTGCAACATAGACCAAGATGCATTCACTGTTAGAAGCTGCAGGTAGGCCTGAAAGAACTTGAATTTTGCTTGTAACAAAGGATACGGTTTTTTTGTTAACGTTACAATGGACATGGCCCTTAACAGGGGTGAATTGAAGAAAATGGTTCAAATAGTTGATATTAAAATTTGGGATAAAAGTTTTGTTGTCGTTGCAAACTTATTTATGTGACCTGCCTGAATTTGATTCATATGTTGCATGTGGTCATGTATCGTTCTTTACTTAGGACTTTCATGGGTAGTTTTCTTTGTTGCATGGACACAAATAGTAAATACAACAATGATTTTGGTGTGTCCTAGTCATAGTTTAAAGTATCGGCCGATACCGATCCGATACGGCCGATACCGATACAATTTGGCATGTCCCGATCCGATACCGACCGATACCCGATACTGACCGATACCGACATTAGAGGTCTCTTTTCTAGTCAATTCGGCAAAAAAATTTGAATTAAAAAGATCAATTAGAAAGGATGTAAAAGCATAATAAGGTTGTAAAAAGATATAAAAGAGGAAAACTTATCTATCGCATATAAATCAATCGACAAGGATGACTACTATTTCATTCAATATCAAAAATACTAAGAAACAATACTGAAAATACTTTAAATTATGCATAATTGTATAAAATATATTCTCTAAAATGTTAATAATTTACTAATAGTTGTTTGTTTTCCGATACCAAAAAATCCGATACTCCGATCCGAAACTGCCGATACTACCGATACCGCCGATCCCGATACTCATAGGAATGGTCCGATACCGATTCTGATACCGATACTTTGAACCTTGGACTCCTAGTGTCTTTTGGAGAGTGTTGTGTCCGATCATGTCCTACATGATGCTACATGGATATGCCACCGGTTTTTGGAGTATTCGTTCTTACTAGGTAGTTTTACTTGCTATCAGGAATGAGGTCTATATTTGTATGTTTGTGTTTTATTACTAAGCAAAAAAAGAGGAGGGAAACGTGATCATGTCACAAGAATGATCTTACACTAATTGTGATTTAAGACATGGTAGTCAAAGGCGCTCTTAGACGTGCTTTATGTTTTTTTTTTTAACAAATTTTTTTGAAGCATGGAGATAGACCTCCATACAAGTTGAGGGATGTAGTCATTTCCACAGTTGCCAAAGTTGGCTGCTGTTGAACTGAAAAAACTAAAATTACTAAAAGCGTGGTAGGGAGAATACAAATTCTTGTTAGTTCCGTTGACTGCTACTGTTATACTAGTTCATTTGGTTATATTTTAACATGTTTATGTTAGTTTTAATATGACATTGGTTTTATTTCTTACATCACTAATTTATTTATGTATGTATATATTTATTTATTTTTGCGCTCGCTTCGCTCAGGCGCGCGTCTTAAGTGCGCCTTGTGCCTCGGGTGATATGGACATTTTCTGCCTCAAGTGCGTCTTGCGCTTTTAACTAGCTTGATTTAAGAATTAAGATCCAAAAATTGGTCATCCAACTTGTGCTCAATTTGGAAGCAAGCAGAGTATTTTCACTAGCTTAGTTATGCATTATTGTATATGCTATAGTTTATATAATGATATTCACATTTATACATACCACTAGGTCCACTATCAGGTTCGAAGGATTCTTTGGGTTCTTATATAGTTGTCATTCTTCTATATAATCTGTAGATTGAATACCATGGAGATATATTGCTTCATATATACATCTATTGGTAATAATCCACATAATAAGTATATTTTCTTGACTAAAATCCTAAGTTTGCATAATGATACCAACTAAAATAGTAATATTTATGTGAAGACCGTAATGTCTCTTTAGGTGTATAAGTAGCAATTTGGATGATAGATAGTTCATACTAACTGATCATGCAAAAGGTAAGGATTTCAACAGGACCACCCATGGACAATTACAAAGAGGTTGTGCTGGCCCCTTAGTCCTTGAGAAATAGAATGATCTTGCTGTGAACAGGGTCGAATTGTTTCGTTAATTATGGCAAGCAAGCAAATTAGTGTTGAATTGAAAATTCTCACAAACACAAACCACAAAAACCTACTTTGTCAAAGGATTCCGAACTTGGCAAAATCGTTTCATCAACAAACATTTCTCAAAAGGCGGAGAGTTACAACTAACAAGATAATCAATTTCAGTAATAATACATAGATTCCCGTAGTAAGTATTCGTTTATTTCCGATTATAAGTACATCCACAATCTCATTAGATATGATAAGTTTGGGATTAATCTTGGAAGAAACTGGGACTAGGCTATTGATCAATCCTCTCTTTGATTGATGAACTGTGACAACCGCGGAACTTGAAGGGAGGAAGAACTTTGGTGAAGAAGGCGAACGGAGGAAGAGAGAGTGGAGATTGATAGGTGGGAAGCATGTATTTTATGCATATTTTATTATTCTTTGGAAGCGACAAGAAACTAACATTAAAAATAGAATAAAGAAGAAAAGAAAGATTATCCTTTTTCAGGAAGGAGATGAATGGACCGAAACAAGGTCTTGATCCTATATATTGGCACCTTAAAAGATACGTTATGCTGTCAATACTACTTTGTATACTACTATATTAACGCTTGCAAGTTAAAAAGATGAAATGCTAGGCCATTATAGTGGAAGGATGCGGAGGGGTAGATGAGTTGTGAAAGTCGAGTAGAGCAAGCAGAATTGGAGGGGATGCTATAGAAGGGGATAGATGAGATGTGGAGGGGATGAATAAAGAAGAGGTGTTGGAGGGATAAAGTAGCTAACAAAGAAGGATGTGGCTCTGGCTCTGGATAGTTGGAGTAGGCAGTATTTGAGGTGAAGTGGACCAGGGCGGGGTCCAGTTGATATGTATGATTGTGTTCGGGTGAAGAAGTCAGTGGAGAGAGAAACGGTGATGATTATACTATTGAAGAGGTCACAATGTGAAAGAAAGGCACGGGGAATGAATTGAAAATGGAGGATAAATGTTAACATTTACAACTACATGGTCTTATCCTTTGATTAACCTTCTCCATTCCTGAACTTTAAGGTGTCACCTTGTGTAGTTCTGATCTAACGGGGTTTATTCGATCTGAGCTCAAAGTATAAGGGGGTTTAGTTCAAATCTTCCAAGATCTTTAGTTCGCTCTATTCTTTAAAGTATTTAAATTTGGATATTATTACAATTTACAACTCTCTGGACTTTGTCAGTTGTGCTACTTGTGTATTATTCTTTGAATATATCACAGCTGAAAGTGAGATGGGTATTGAATATCTGGCCAGCTGATATAGTGAAATTTACCCTCGAGTACTTTTTCACATATATAACATGACTTTGCCACTTAGTGATGGTTCTAGTTAACAGAGAAATGGGAATCCTTCATCTATGATTTTATTAAATTTCTTGCACTATAATATGACCTGAAGACACATTAGTGATGCTAGTTATAGTAAATAATGCTGTAACTAAGTAGGTGCTAATTTCTTAGTAGTTTTGTAAATATTGAATGCCCTTCCATCTTCTATTGCAACTCTACCCATGAGGCACTCCTTTCTGGAGTGTTTCTCTATACTCCCATGGGGTATTCAGGCTGTTTCCTTTTCATTTGGTCGATCTAGACTTTTAAGTAACCTTCCTATCCTCGCCATCACTATTCCTGCCTTAAAGTCTAAAACTTCCGATTCTATCAGTTGAAGTTTTGTTAACTTTTTTTTTAAAAAAAACTTTTCCTGCCTATTGATAGGTGCATTCCAGAGGAAAGGCAATTGGAAAGGATGTAGACTTCGAGAAAATTGCTAGACGAACCCCTGGCTTCACAGGGGCAGACCTGCAAAACCTGATGAATGAAGCAGCTATCCTTGCAGCCAGGCGCGACCTGAAGGAAATAAGCAAAGATGAGATCTCCGATGCCCTTGAGAGGATTATTGCTGGACCTGAGAAGAAAAATGCTGTTGTTTCAGAAGAAAAGAAAAAGCTAGTGGCATACCATGGTAAACCTTTCTCACAACCACAGTGTTGTCTTAACCTGGAATGTCAGATCAATAGTAAAACGTTACTTTGTTTATATGATTCTAGAGGCCGGGCATGCTCTTGTTGGTGCGCTCATGCCTGAATATGATCCAGTTGCCAAAATATCCATCATCCCTCGAGGACAAGCTGGAGGGCTCACATTTTTTGCTCCCAGTGAGGAGAGGCTAGAGTCTGGACTGTACAGCAGGAGCTACCTCGAGAACCAAATGGCTGTTGCACTTGGTGGAAGGTTGTCCTGAACCCAATAAAAGTTCCATTTTTGCAGCCCTTGTTTGCTCTCACATACAAAAAATGCTGACAATTTTTTTCATCTTTATCTCAGGGTGGCCGAAGAGGTGATCTTCGGAACAGAAAACGTTACAACAGGGGCCTCAAATGACTTCATGCAGGTGTCACGAGTAGCAAGGCAAATGGTTGAGAGATTTGGCTTCAGCAAAAAGATTGGGCAGGTTGCCATTGGAAGCGGGGGTGGAAACCCGTTTCTTGGGCAGCAGGTAAATCAGCCAAGCCACCAGTGTTCTAGGACTGTAGTCTTACATACTAATCATGGCTACCTACCTTTGCTGTTGTATCCAACAGATGTCGTCGCAGAAGGATTATTCCATGGCTACAGCTGATGTGGTCGATGCCGAGGTGAGGGAGCTTGTAGAGACAGCTTACTCTAGGGCCAAGGAGATCATCTCCACCCACATAGATATCCTTCACAAGCTAGCGCAGCTCCTCATTGAGAAGGAGACGGTTGATGGAGAAGAGTTCATGAGCCTGTTCATTGATGGGCAAGCAGAATTATATGTTGCATAACTGAACAAAGATGTTGGCGCCATTGTAATTCTATGTTTATAATACACGATGTATAATATTTTCCAAATTGAGCGGAAATTATTGCCTTTTATTTATATGTTAATTTGTCCATTGATTTAACCATAAACCGAATCTTCTGATCTACTGCTTATATGTGTAGGAGCTTTGCCCACAATACACTTTACTCCGGTTCTTTTCCTATTTATCTACTTCTGTAGTTGTTTACATTAAGGGCCTATTTGATTCGCGGATTTGGAGCGTGGTCAAAATTGGACCACTTCAATGTGTTTTGTTAGAGGATTTGAATTTATTGTAATTTGACATAAATAATAAATTTTGTCTTTCACGAAATCGAAATTTTGATATCGGAGTTTTTTTTCTCCGAAGTGAAACATGGACTTGTGCATTTGGTTAAAGAATCACTTACTCTATAATTGAAAAAAAAAAAAAAATGCTATTCATGTTACTTCAACTAAAAGTTACACCTTTTTACTCGCATCAACAATTAATCAAACACCAAACTCTAGGATTTTTTATTTCTAACATACATTTCTTTAAAGTATTTAAATGAAGATTTTTTTAGTTCATTCCACTTCACTCAAATTCTTATGCAAAATAATAATTTATAGGGAAAAAAAAATTTTTACTTCGGCGAACCAAAAGCTCCTAAAATAAAATATGATGAATAGCAGCGAGGTCGGTTCCTGAACCAGCTTTTGCCCATTGAATAGGGGACAGAGGGTGATGGGGGACTGCTGGGCTGGTTCTTGCTTCTGAAAGCCCAGCATCACATGAGATTGATCAAGGAACCTAGACTGTTATATTGATAATTACAATTTTATGTCAAACATTATTTGCTACATATATTTCTCAACAACCTTTTGCCATGGTATTATATGAATGGGTTTTGCCATCCTTCCAACTGAGGCTTGGTTTGGGATAACTGCAGAAACATTTTTTGCAACATATGTAAGATTGTTGTCGGATGCACCCCATAATTGTACAAACTTGTCATTTTTTTTTTTATTAAATTATTGTTACCAAAAAGTTTAGACCGCCTTAATAAAAGATACATCAAATTTCGGAAAGAATTTTTGTTAATTTGCATCAAATAGAACAAATTTGAAAAAAATTTATATAAAGGAATGAAACGTCACTGGAGTTGGCGCATTCAGAAAACGCCAGCTCCAATGGCGTCCACTATCCGAGAAATCCAATGTAGGGTGTGGGAGTGCCAACTCCAGTGGCATCCCATATGTTTTTTTTTTTTAAATTAGAAAAATCCGATTGATGGGAAGTTAGAAAATATCACAATTTATTTGATTTTTTGAATATTATCTAAATTTCTTGAATTTAAAATTTACAATAAATATTTTTTATTTTGTATCATCCATATTATATTGTTGTGATATCACTAAAAGATAATTTGTTATTATCTATACACACACAAAAAAACTGTAAAAAGATAAAGTTAAAACAGTCTCCAATGAGTCATTCCAAACCCAACCTAAATTTTGCAATGATGACGAGACGTCCTATGCAAAGCGAATTGTGTTGGGGAGTCAACTTTTCTAGAGAAACGTGCATAAGCTGGAGAGAGGCTTTAGAGAGGCATGTGATATGCTGCCCCCAAATATGGTGTTCCAACCATGTCCCCTCTTCTATGAATACATGGATCTCACCGGTTAAAAGTAATTTTTTTTATAAAACCAGTAGGATCCATATATTCATAAAAGATGGAACATGGTTGAGACATCATATTTGAGGACAACAAATCCTAACCTTGGAGAGCGACTTTTGACATTGGAAAGGTAGTGCACCATTTGATCACTCTTCGCGGATAACGACTCCACCCAACCCACTTGATAAACCATCAATTATGAGCCAGTGCAGACTTCTAGGTAGATCCTCGGCTCCCAATGAGGATGCAGATCAAGATCGGATTCAACTTCGTTTTCGTTATTAAGTCTTGTTTGGTTCACAGGAAAAAAAAATCAATTATTTGTTCTTTTTTTTCAAAAGTTATATATATATATATATATATATATATATATATATATATATATATATAAAGATTTAATAAATTAAGAGAGAGTGAATCTTGGGGTGGATGGATTTACTATTCTTTCCTCTACAATCAAAACACAAAAAATGAATGACTTTTCCTTTCCTTTATATTCGGCAAACTAAATGTGGCCTTAGTGTGTCACGCCCCAGTCCCAAAATACGTAGGACCAGGAATACGTGACACGTCAGCTACGCATTCGACCAGACTCTGGTCTGACTCGAATATGTATAAGCTGTATAATATAAAGGGCACTATCTAGATATCCCATAAATGTAAACCTCTATGTCTCAATCCACAATGTACAGCAGTATACAAGAAAGAGCTATATGTGCTAAAGTCGGCCGCCCAATAACACACAAACTCGAATAGACTCGAGAAGAGATGAGTCTACAAAAACTAGGCTACAACAGCAGATGAATAATCAATAAGAATAAAGTAACCATAATGTCGGTGGAAATGATATGAGTACCTGGTACAATGTCCGCAAGACGTACAACTCCATCAGCAACTCCAATGCTCCGTAATCGTCTATGCTGCAAAACTGGCAGGGGACCAGGTCCTCAGAGGGACGTAACAAGGTACAAAAATATAGCATGCCAAGTAATACAGAAAGTACAAGTGCAACGACGGGGTAATCTATCATAACCAAACAAGTGTGACACAGTTTAAAGACAATGTTCGACGCGTGGGCTGTCCAAAATAAAATCGTAGCTCCGAACACAGAGACACACGGGGCGTACCGTAGCTCCGAGCATAGAGTCACACGGGTGATACACTACTCTAGATACATGATCACTACAGAAATAGTACATATACATATATAAGCGCGTGTAGAGGAGCCCAAACGTCTAGTAACTGTCTTCCCCTTCCCAAGCGGTCAACGATGGTGCGCTGAACCTGAACCTCTATCTAACAGTCTCGTCACACAGAAATAACTCCAGACTCAACAGTCGCGACCCTAAGGTCGTCCCAGTCTCCGGTCATGATGTTAGTATCAGGATACAGGAATCTGGCACGATCACAGTGTATGAGTGTGTCCTGGGGTGACGATATACTCAGGTACGTACATCGAGGTATTAAGACCATCTAACATTCATTACAAGACGTTACGATGAATGTCTGCACCCGGTTGTGATCCGGACGCAAAGTATCGATCGTAAACAAAAATGCGCAAAATATACATAATAAAACGATAAAATATCTGTAACTGAAATACAGGGTGGCAAGGTACACTTGCCTGCGTCTGGCTGCTGATGACGGGGATCCGGTACCACGTCCAAGTCCACAGGTCCCGTAGTACCTAGAGATGAGATACAAACTCAATCAATAAACTATCACGCGACAAACAGGGATGAGACACACGTCTAAACATATGCCCAGACTCAGCTATAACTCACAGGGACACGACGCTAGAGGGTTGACCAAGGTTGACTATTGGTACGTTATATCAAATCAAACTAGTCATCTGTACAACATCATCAAACCATCCTCAATCCTTCTATATTCAGCATAGTGTTCATTGGTATATCATGCATATTTATTCCTCATATTTTACCTCGGTGTGCACCGACGTTATCCTGTACATTTACTGTCATCCTCAAATATACAATTAATAATTATTAACCTTTTGTTTCATATCATCGTTACCAAATCACAATAAGTACTACTCTTAAATTAACCCATCATTAATTTCCAGTCCCCAAATCACCGATTAATGGTTTGATACTACACACTAGTTCACATCATAGTATTATTTTATAACAATTTAATCTGCTCAACAACAATGATCAAATGCATATATTAATTGAGATGTCCTAACATCTCAATGTATCCCAATATCATAAACTCAATATATGTTCAATGCCTTAAATATTAACCTTGCAATTTTCACCCATGCATATAGTTCATAACCATCTTATATAATCCCAACACATAAACAACAATCCATGTATTCTCATACCCTAACTCATGTTTATCCATTTATTTTATTTTAAAGACTTATGAAGAATAAACCCTAAACTCACATCACTGCTCATATTAGATCCGTATTTCTACACTAACATTTTATAAACCTTAACCCTGACTAAAAATACCAAACTATATATATCAAATAGAGAGGGGGGAGTGGTATACCTTGGCGAGGTGTTCGCTGGCCGGAGGGGGTGATGGCCGGAGTAGACTGGAGGTCGTGGGGAAGCTACTGGTCGGAGAACCAAGCTGCTATCGGTGGTGGGGATGGCAGCACAGAGGAGGTTGGTTGGCTGGCCTCACCTGAGTGAAGGGTGGTGGAAGTCGAGATGGTGGTGTAGTGGCTGCCGGGGTGGTGATGGCGGATGGTCGGGTTGAGGTGGCTGGCCGGATTGGACGGCGGGTGAGGACTGGAGGTCGAGGGAGGTGCTCGGTCGGGGTGTGGAGTGGTGGCGGGAATACAACAGGCCGTCGGAGCAAATACAGTGGAGACGAACGGCGGTGCGGGGTATCACGACCCGCACCCGAAAAATCGGGCATGAGTCGTGGGTACGTCCAGCCTACGCCGCAGCATCGGCGGTAGAACGCTGTCTAGGTCTACTATCTAGCTAACAATCTCACACAATCAATATATATACCTGTCAAGATCTCAACTCCAAACGGAGGAGCAATATCATAATGATAACACAAGTACTCAATCACGAATCTAAGCACGATAAGATAACACAGAAGTCTAACAACTACAAGGTCTAAACAACTGCTACAACAACAACAACAATAATAATAATACAATAATATCCTGAATCAAATACAATACAAGGTCTCAATCCAAAACCGAAAACAAATCCGGTACCAAAAGCTAATAAAACCACAACTGGGGTCCTAGTGATTGTCACGCCCCGGTCCCGCAGGGCCGTTCGTCTTCGCTTTGGTCCCTACGGAACCGATTGTCCTCACACGGGCGTGATGCCGTGCAAGCCTAAGATGCGCTTGCACAAGGCCAAAGCTTTGAAACAAGGGCAAGTAAGCTATTCAATATCTGAAGCAGCGGCACATAACATTGCAGAAAAGTGAAGAACACAATGGCACATGAAACAAGCTCTTTTATTGATATTCAGAAGTGTTACAAGCGGCACATGGCCGAGATTACAATTCGCTCAAGCACTCTTCTCTCGATTACAATGATACCGTTCCATACATCATGTCCCTCTATATAAAAGCAACTCAAAATAGGCACAACTCGATGCGGCTCCAGGCATCGACTCCAAATTTTTGGTTCCTTGGGATGAGGCACGGCTATCGCTCCCTCGCACGACGGCACCTGAGAACAAGCAAACTGTTGGTGGGTCAGCACTTTATGCAAGTACTGGTGAGATAAAACAAATGAACAGAAGCTACACCCCCTGAAACCCACACTAAGTAATCATGTGGCAAAATATTGCATTACTAGTGATCTTGCTAGTTTTACCTAAGTTTATTTCATGCAGTTCTAGCAGAGTCATATTACATCTTTTGAAACATAACTTTGAAACAGTTTTGCATATTCAAACTATAAGCATACGATTTGGGACAGTGCTCTATCGTGCAGTGCGCAGCATGTATTGTGCATCACAGTCTATCTCGTTAGGGCAAAGTTAATCTAGCAGACTGAACATATCGAATCGAGGCAAGCATCTCAAGTAGACTATTATGCACTCAAGCACTTAAGGCAACACATCTATATGATTTCGGTCCCCGAGAAACTCAGGATTGGCAGCGGTAATCCAGCCATCCAATGACTCACATACTGGTACTATTAGCAGCTGTGACTGAGGTTCAGCTCTGCACTAATAGCCATTGTCCAACCGATGCAAATGCAATGAAGCTCTATCAGATAAATCACGATGCATACTGAATGACAAGCAGGCTATAGATAAACTCATAATATTTCTTACCCATGGCCGAACGGTTATCCCTACAGCAGACACACAAGTTAGCCACAATTTGCATAATATAATGTATACAGTTCTCTAGTTTCCTCTGTTCGTCCCTGCATCAAACAGTTAGGTATGCAAGAAGGCTAGCCTAGCATGCGCCCTAACTATATGATGGTCCCCTCATCGGGATTAGCAGTTGGGACGTACAAGCCTATCTCACTAATAGACTTGTCTTTGGTCTACCCAAGAACGTACAAGCCTTGGGTATCTAGATCTCTTCCCGGACCGAACGATCCCCAGTGCCCCAGGAACCGCTCGAGAGATAATCCTTGTGCACAAGTTGTCCTGACCAAATGCATGAATGCAAACCCTATCAGAAAAATATGCTATCATGCAACTGATGAACAATACACACACAAGTCTATCTCTTCTTTTCTCATTTCTTATTCCTCTTTCTCAAGCTCAAGTCCAGATAGCCGAAGCTCATTGTCTTTATGCACATTGCCTAATAGCCACACCTGTTAAGCCTCGAGGTGGACTATTAGTCTAGATTCACAAGTTCACGTTACTCTCCAAGTTTATCTTTTCACAAGCCAACAATAAAACATATTCAAGCAAGCTAACTCTTAAACAAGTAACGAGCAAGAACAGTTCTTATAACTCTAGCATGCAAATTCTATCTCTTGTGGACAAGCATTCTAGTATTCCAGTCTAACATACGATATAAGTGCAAGCAATCCTTTTTACTCTTGTTATTAGCATGGCAAGGTTCTATCTCATTTCAGACAAGCATTCTAGTTCTCTTTATTAGGCAAGCAAGCAGATTCATTTTAATGACAAGCTATGTGAGTTCTCTTATTAGCATACTGAGTCGGTTCTATCTTTCTTCTTATGAAACAATCTTATTAAGCAACAAGCATTCAAAAACTCAGATTCATTATTAAGTCGTGCAAGAATCAGAGAATGCAGTTCTGCCCACTCACATTGATTAATCGGTCGGGAACTCTCCGAGAAGACTTCCGTTCGAGCAAGCAAGGCGATCTCACTTTGTACGTAGCGTCGATGCGGAGCAGGACGCTACAGTGATCCCGGCTACCAACCCGAAAATTACTCCTGAACTAGGGGGCCCCTGTCTGCACCATCGATAGGCTGAGGTCCATTAAACGTCGGACACCAATCCTCCGGATCCTCTGAAAAATATATATCCAGTCAGGATTGGAGCAAGTATACCTCTAACAGCAGTTCCAGTTAAATGATAAAAACTATAAAATAGTTGTAGCAAGTAGCAAGTAGCAAGGTGAAGGAAATAAAGTATGAACAAGAAAATATATATGTATCATTGGTGCATGAAAGTAAAGATGCATGAAAATCAGAAGCAAGATAGTAATGACTGCAAGATACAAGAAATCTAAACTAAGATCAAGTATGTGCACAAGAACGTGAAGTGAGTCCAGCAAGAATACATGTAATGAGTCAAGTCCAGAAACTATAAGTGAGACCAGTCAAGAAATACAAATGAGTCCCGACTAGAAAGAATGAACTTGTGTCTTTGAAATACCTGTTTCGACATGTAAACGGCTAGGGGTAAGTACGGCTCACCGCACACTGGGTGTACGGCTGCTATCATTCCAGATTAGACACGAAGGGGTGATTCCAGTAATTCCAGATGGGAATGTTTACATGTCTACTCGAGTATTTCTCCGCCCCGACTAGTACAAGTGAATCCAAGACCCGATACGTAAATCAAGTATGAGTCCAG